>CM047806.1:101971896-102211744 GCA_026214975.1 Gentiana macrophylla | reverse complement strand
GGAAGCAAGCCCATTTGATAGTCCTCCCTATTTTCCACAAGGTTCATCAAATCTTCAAATCTTTGCTCTTGTCTCGTCAAGTTGAGTTCTTAACCGTGTAATGTCATTTCTGTTGCCCTCAACTCATCCAACTTTCTTTGGTACTCACCGACCATACCTCCGACCATATGTCAGCGACTTCATCAACGAGGCTCTTCAACATTGTATTGTGCCCTCACGTCTAGCGACAACCATGGCCCAACTCATATCCTTCCAAAGCGAGGTCGGGACCTTCTTCAACCATAGCACCAAAAATATTTCCCAAAATAGGATCTTTTGCTGGTTGATGTTCCAAGATAGGTTCTTCTTAAAACAATGGTACATATGCCTGTTGAGGTTCAGTAGAAATAGGTTCTTCCTCAGGCACTTGGAACTCCTCATCACTAAAGTCATAGTCCAGCAGATGTTCATCCTCATCAATAACAGCAGTCTGCTGACTATCCTTCCCTTCAATAGCCTTTGCCACGATGGGTGTACTCTGCGACTGTTTACAACGATTGAGGGATTCCTCCAATCACATTTTTGAGTTCTAACCTTTGTCAGTCTTTATCGATCCTCAACAACATGTACCTCCAGTTCTGACCTTTGTTCAGGTGCTGTTTGTTCCTCAACAACCTGAACCTCCTCAGAATGTGTAGGTGATCCTTGAAACCCCATCACCATGTCCAATCTCATCCAATCCAGCATTTGTTCCTCAGTGAGTAGGACCTCTCTTCCACAAAAAAAAAAAGGAAAAGTAGCCATATTTTCCTCAAGAAATCCTCTGGCATCAGCAATCTTCTGTAGAGTGTTAGCAGATTTAGATATAGTGCCCTGAGTATCAATCCACTCCCACGATCAATCGAATCTTGAGGCGATGCTCCGAGGCTCATTTGTGTCAATAACCTTCTCATTATCCAAATTTTAGGATCTTTGATCATTTGGATTCACATCGAACTCCACAACCAAGAATGCATCATATGAACCAACTTGACTGTTGTCACCAAAATTTATACCATCATTGATTAGAGCCTCCAAATCATCTATAGTAAGATCTTCGGATCTTCATCCATTTGATCGGTTTGTTGGCCTCGATGAGACTTCATAGTAATAGTAGTAAATGTTCTACTCTTGGTTTAGATGACAACGCAGTTCCACTGGCTTCTCCTTGATGAGTGGTATGATCATCATCAGAATCAGATGATGACGAGTCATCACTATCCGGTGCATCCCTAGGAGTCTTAAACAAGATACCTCATTCTTTCTTTTCTCCTTCAATGAGTTCCATCAACCTCATTTCCAGCGAGGAAGTATTAACTAGGTCAATTAGGTTTTCCGCCTCTAACTTTTCAAAAGCCCATTCCTCAAAATCTGTCATTGGCTCAGCAGCTGATTTTTGTTTCTTATAATATCCAAACTTCCATTGAAAGTAATCAGCAACCAGCTTAAGTTTGGGATCAACATATCCTTCTTTTCTTTTCTTTTCCTTCCTCTCAAAAGGCATTGAAGGCTTTTTAGCAGCTGGTTGTTCAACTTGTTGTCCTCCAAAGGTCTCAACAAGCAGATTCAATGTTTCCTCAACAGATGCATCAATGTCAGTAGGTTCTTCTGGTTGTAAATTTGTACCTACCACCTCCATCTGTTCCACACTTGGTTCCCCCTGATCTGTATGTGTAGCAGCAGGGTCAGCAACCATGTGTTCTTCCCCCTGAGTTGTAGCATCCACAACAGGGTTAGGAATAGGTTCAACAACTTCTACAGTAGGCTCAAGTACAGCAGTCTGCTGTGGTTCTTCAATGTGTTGCTCAACAACAACACCAGCATCAGCAATAGGCTCAACAGCCTCTTCTTCCAATTCCCTTTGGTCCTCCAGGACCCTCAACTCCTTCCCTTTACCATGTTTCTTCTTTTTAGCAATCTCCTTCATTCTCTTTGAAGGTTGTTCAGCTTCACTCTCAGTAGCTTTCCTCTTTCTACTATCTTCCTTCTGTTGCTCTTTCAAGATATCAGCAGCAGACTTCTTCTTTACAACATCAGTAGGGTCAATATCTTTGATCTGGCAATCGACCCTCGAGAGACTCTTTGCAGTCTCATCGATTGCTTTCTTGTTTTCTTAGGCTTAAGCATCTCAGTGATCTTTTTAGTATCAGCAGCCTTTCTCTTCTTAGCAACGTTCTTAGGTGCAACAAATTTAGTAACTTGTTCAGTCTGCTCACCACCAGCATCATCATCTCCACCATTGTCACTCTCAGTCCTTTCTGTATCTAGCTATTCATAATCATCCAAACCAGGAATAGGAGTAACAACTTCCGGCTTGTATCTGGATTTATTGATTTTCTCAGATGCAACATCAGGTGTCTGAAAATGATTCAGTAAGGTCTGAATCAGTAGACCTAGAGGCTTGGTTTTGGACTTCCTTATACCATCTCTATCTTCAGTAAACACCTTCTTCATATAATGTATAAAGAATCCAGCCCAATCAAACTTTACACTTCTGCAGATGAAGATCAGTAGGTCTATCTTAGGTCCAGAAAGTGTATCTAGACTCCCACGGAATCCCAGAATGTTCTTGGAAATTATCTTGCTTAGTAAATTATATTCAAATCCAATGTGCCTCACATTAATGCCTAAGGATGATTTGATGGCATTGTTTGTTTTAATTTTATCGACAAAATCCAATCTTGACAACCCCATTTCTTGAGATTAGTTGGAGCATTATTTCTGAGTCCAAAATGAAATACTTCTCTCAAGAGATGAAGTGATTTCAATCCTCCGCCATTAACCGTTGTAGTGAAGGCTTCTCTGCCTTCGTGTATGACCATGTTCTTCGGAATTCCAAAACATTGATGTATGAAATTCTTTCCAATCTTCTATTGATAACATTTTCCAAACCAGCAACTCTTATGATTCTTCTTCCAATGTTGATAGCTAACTCAGTGGTTTGACAGTCAGTAACGTACCCTCTCACACTTTGACTTGTTCCAATATGAACATCACCTTTATCCGCCATTAGAAATGAAAAAGATGAAGAGAAAGTTTTCAAATCTATGTTCACACGGTGTAATCTCAAAGAAAATCAATCTGAAGATTGTAAGTATCTTCTCTATGTATGCATCTGTGTATATATATAGGCAGGTGGTTGAAACTGTCAGATAAAGTTCTGTACACATACTGTAGCATTAAGCACGATTAAAATTGGAATTAATGAGATCTTTCCACGTGTCTCATAACTGATCTATAAAGAGTTGTAACCGTTCGATCGTGTAACTGCGGTTATAATGATAAGATAAATATCCCGGTCATTTGATTTTTGACTTTTGTTAAAGTTTGACTGTGTAACGTATGCTTCAGTAGCTTTTGTCTTCAGTTGACTTGGCTCGCCACTGACCGAGCAAAGATGCCTCGGGCCGACTCTTGACAATGTTACTCTGCTGATCTTCAATCCCTCTTGTTTTGTCCAACTGATAATACAAGATGAAGTTTAATACCAATGACTGATCAGTCAAGTGAGCTCACCCAACAGGACAAAGACCAATCCTCTTGGCAACTTCATTTGCTCAATTGTCCAAACATAAATAAATACATGGAATTGTTGATACCAATGACTAATCTGCTAAGTGAGCTCACCCAACATAGCAAAGACTAATCCCCTTGGTGAATTCCTGTACATTGTTGATCAAAGGTGTATCAGTCAATTTTTATAATTCCAAGTTCAGTCCTTAACTTAGCAAATCTGTCACTATCCAATGGTTTAGTAAAGATATCATCAAGTTGATCTTCAGTAGGGATGTAAAGAACCGCCACATCTTTCTTTTCAACATGATATCTTATAAAATGATGTCTCACATCAATATGCTTTGTTCTTGAGTGCAAAACAGGATTTTCTGTGATTGCAATTGCACTTGTGTTGTCACACATTATAGGAATTTCTCTTTCTTCAATTCCATAATCCCTTAACTATTGCCTTAACCATAATATTTGTGCACAACAACTTCCAACAGCTATATATTCAGCTTCATCAGTAGAAGTTGATATAGAATTCTGTTTCTTGCTAAACCAGAAACGATCTATTTCCCGTCATCGTGAGTTCTGTGGTGTTTTTTATTATCAATTTTGCATCCTGCATTGTTGGTCCTTGAAAAGGCTTTGGTTAAGTTTAGGGGGGGTGAATAAACTTAACACTTAAAACTTTTGGAGTTAACAAACTCAAAGCAACTTTAAATACTGTTGGTCGATGATCATGCGATACTCGAGTAGTCTGCTTGTGATTGAGTTTCTTGAATTTTTGCATGTGAATATATCAAAAATTAAGCTTTATTACTTGTTGTTAAATATGATACCAAGTATTAGATACTCAATAGTGTATGTGTGTGATTCAGTTGCTAGATTCAGTAGATTGATGTGCTAAATATCCTAAGTGCAGAATATAAATGCAGAAAGTAAGTAGGCAGATTTTATAGTGGTTCCAGGAGTGTAATCCTATCAGTCCACTCTTCTCCTGTGATGTTGGAGGTAATTCACTAGAGATTCTTGAGGTAGCTGTTACGAAAATCCCTAAGTTGCTTGTCCTTCACCAATAACTATGGCTTCACAAGTGAACACTTGGAACATGTAGGATTCTTTGCTCAAAGTCTTCCTTGGTCCTTGAAGGGTAGGATTGTCTCTTCACCGACTCCACCACAAACAACAGTCCTTGACACACAAATGTGCTTCACCGTCTTCAGTAGATTCCTTGTAAAAGAAGGTTTGAATCAAGTTAGTGATTCAACTTTCAGCAGCTTGATCAGGATGATATGATCAGCAACTTGATGTCTTCAAGTGTGTAAACTTGATGTAGCTTGAATGTAGATTACACTTGAAGAACTTTTCTGGATCAGTAGCTTTATGCTCGATGTAGAGGTCACAGGGTGTTTTGATCGATTGAAATCTGATAGCTCAAGATATATCCTTATTTTTCATCACTTGTATCTCGAATTATGAGTCCTCTATTTATAGGTAGGAATCCTTGTGACTTATGTTTGATATTCAAACATAGACGTTTGATTTTGTCCCATCTTTACTTGTTTTTTCTCGACTTTTCCTAGGATCGACATGTCGATTCCTTTTTGACAATATCTGATCTGTCCATCCTTTGACTTGTATCCATTGGATAAAGGTCTGAATCATCCCAACGTCCCTTTGATCTTAACCATTGATTTGTTTGACAAAATCAGAGGTTGTTAGCTGTCCATTTCTTTGTAATCTTCCAATGTAACCTTTGAATAATTCGAAGTATATGTATCGAGTTCCGTGACCATAAGTCTTTGAAATACATATCAAGAAGTAAGCTTATCCATATTTTCTTTGTGTTTATAAAACAATGCAGCTGACTTCTTTTATCTAACTTTTATTTATGAAGTTAGATTACACCATTTTTCATATAACTAAGTTCCAATCACCACTTAACTTGTGGAACTTAGACCTTGTACACAAGGTATATGTAATCAGTTTAGGTCATCACAGACTTTCCTAAATTCTGATTGTATATCCTTGACTTTAACTACTAAGTTTGATCCCTTAGCCTTCAATAACTAAGTTTGAGCCCTCACTCCGGTCTTCAAAGGAGTTCTGACTAGTCTACTCGACCTAGGTACCCTCTTGATATGAAGCGTGTCTCTGTGACATAAGTCGGTGACCATTTCTGAGGCTTGTTTGATCAAACCTATACAAGATCAAACTCTAATAAACCTATACATTTGATCTAGACATCTTTTGCCTTTGATTTATAACGACTAGTCGGCACTCATCACTAAAACTCAAAAATAAGTCCAACAATTTCCCCCTTTTGGTGATGATGCCAATACCCTCCTTACAAAAAGCAAAAGATTAAAGACAAGAACAGAACAAACTTAGTCATCTCTCATTATAATCATTTGTTCAAAAGTATTACTGATCTAGATTCAACCAAAAAATAAAAAGCAGATAAAGTATCTTTGATCTAGTGTCTTCTTTCTCTTTCTTCTCTTGCCTTCTCTACTTGCTCTTGATAAGCTCTTATCTCTCTAATCATTTCTCTCATCCATTCATTTTCAATAAGAGAGAAATCAATGTGAGGATTCACTTCTTTCCACCGCTTCCATGCTTTAGGCGAGTGAGATTGATCCGGTGTACTCTAAAGCCTAAACGCATGTAAACTTCCTTAAATTCATTCGTTGATTCCTTTGCATTGGTGGTAGGTAAACTCCTTCCACCTCTACCACCTCTTCCACCTCTATATGCGACTCTCAAGGCTTTGACTCTTGCTTCCCAAAACTTGAGTCCCAGAAAGGAGTTCAACCCTTCATGAAATCCCTTGTCATGATAAGGTCTCCTCTTCTTGTTGTAAACTTTCTTATATTCTTTGAGAAGATCATCGGTGAGTGGAAATGCCGCAAAAAGTGTGTTCTCTGCATGCATTAGTGTCATCTTCCCATCTTTTCTTTGCAAAGATTCTAGCGACCTCTTTTGCTACGGTACCTGAATCTCTTTCCCTTATTGACATCATCAACAAAAGCGGACAAAGCCAGGCCATGCACACTCTCTGGGTGATTAGTAGATTACTCGGTTGTCCCTCCATGATTTGATTCTAGTATCAGCTGCGGTAATCCTTTGTTGCATAGTTTGTTCCAGCAGATTGATCCTCTCAATGAACTTAGGATCCAATCCGGAGTTGAGATGTACAGCGACGAGTTCAAAGAGTCTGTGTACTTCGACAAGACTATCCAATTTATGTTGAATAGAGGCAACCGATCTTTCAAAACTTCTCTTTCAAGTGAATTGCCTTGTTTGATTCCCTCACATCTTGTGTTAGATCGGTGAATAGCATCTTGTGTAGATGTGAAGTTTGAAGCAAGCTGTCTCAATAGATCTTACGTGATTATCCACAAGGTTCATCGATTCTTCAAATCTATGCTCCTGTCTGTCAAGTTGAGTCCTTAAGCTGTGTTATGTCATTCCCGATGACCCCTCAACTCTTCTAGAACATGTCTTTGGTACTCCACTGACCATTCCTCCAAAGCAGCTCCATTAGCGTGCTCTTCTACATTGTCTTTTGCCTGCCTCTGTCTGCGATAACCAAGGCATAGCTCATATCCCTTCCAAAGCGAGGTTAGGTCCTTGGAATTCTTCGAGAATAGGATCAAGTAGTAGTTCATGAAAAGCTGGTACAAATGCCTGTTGAGGTTCATCATCAATGGGTTCTTCCTCATGCACTTGAAACTCTTCATCATGTAATCATAGTCCAAAGAAATTGCTCATCCTCATCAACAAAAAACAATCACGACTATCCTTACCTCGCTGACCTTTCCTCCAAAGAGCTCTACTACAAAGACTGTTCTCCAACAATGCCAGGGGTTTCCTCCAAACCCATAGATAGTTCCAACCTATGTCCAAAGTTGTTTGTACCTCAAAGCAACCTTGCACTCATGTTCCAACCTTTGTTCAAGTGTCGTTTGTACCTCAAAGAACTTTGTACTCCACGGTTCCAACCTTTGTTCAGTGTTTGTCGGATCCTCAGCAATCTGTTCCTCCTCAATCAACAATGGTGATCCTTCAAATCCCATCACCATATCCAATCTCTATGCAATCACTGTCTGTTCCTTAGTGATTAGCACCATTTGTACAAGGATTGCGTGGAATTCATGTTAGTAATATCATCCATAACGGAAGCGATTTAAGGATCAGATCTATATAATACACGTAATAAAATAACTAGATCTATATCTACAAGGGGATGTAGATCATACCTCTTGAATCTCAAAATTTATGTTGAAGAACCGCAAAAGGATGTATGTAAGAAGATGTGAAGAGCACCACGATCTTCCGTACGTGTGATCCAAGCAACTCCCGGTGGAAGGAATTCTTGACTCGAACCCTTCCGATATGCTACCCGGAAAAATCTCCAAGATTCTTCCCTTATACCCCTTGGCTGAATTTTATCACTTCTTCTCTCTAAGAGGAGAAGTCGAAAATATCATATGTGTTAAGGCTTGGGAGAACTCTCTTTATATAGGAGTAAAACTTAGCCTCCAAGGATTTTTATTTTGCAAATAAATAATCCAATTAATAAAAGATAATTCCATAATATTCTAGAACAAATCTAGAATAATATTTATCTTTATTATTTACCATAAATATTTATCCAATAAATATTTTATGTACATGTCTCATTAATGACAAGAAAACTAATTTCTTGTTCCAAAATAAGAGCATGGGGCGAAAATTTCATATATTGACCTAGTCAATATTAATTTTGCCATCACACAATAATTGAAGCAAGATTATGGAAAAAATGTTTTTCCACATATTTAATTATTTAGCCCAACTAATTTAATAGTCCACTAAACAATTAATTCACATATCGCTTTAATAAAGTCCAACAAGAACTAAATTAATATTATTAGGATTCGACGTCCGAGAATAGCTATGCTATATTAGGAGGCACGTCGGGGACCATGGACTAATAATCGGTGCTCCGATAAATCAAATAAATAATTATAGAATAATTACATTCGATAAATCTATCACAGAATATGCCACCATAATCCCGTGATCGCACTCCTCCGATTATAAGATTATATTTATCTCCTCACGGGAATAATAATAAGCGTCCATTGATATAATCATTACATATGGATTAATCCTCCATAGATGCTCATTCTAAATCGGGAAGTTACCGTTAACCCTTTTTAGAACCTCTTATCCTTATTTACCATTAACCCCTAGTGATCAATTAATTCATACAACTCACCGGGTAGCTAATCGGTGTAATATGAACTCAAATGCACGATCGATCGGTTTCTAGGATTAAGAAATAAAAGAAGGCTGTCTATCTACTTCCATAAATGGAAGGAATGGA
Source organism: Gentiana macrophylla (assembly GCA_026214975.1). Classification (NCBI taxonomy): domain Eukaryota; kingdom Viridiplantae; phylum Streptophyta; class Magnoliopsida; order Gentianales; family Gentianaceae; genus Gentiana; species Gentiana macrophylla. Next base: position 102,202,851 of record CM047806.1, on the reverse strand, counting down.
TTCCGTATCTCGTGATAACACGGACTACTCACTCAATCCAAGACAATGCCAAGATGGGGTAATTGGACCACGGACTCGGTGTAATCTTAACCGTCAAGTCAAACTTCATAATTGATTCAAGCGGTTGACTGTGATCACCTCAGGATTAAGATATATCCATAAATATGATCATCCATTGATTCGATAAGACTTCGATTACGGAATTATATCGTGAACTCTAATCAAATCGTTCAAATTTATATATGATATATCTATCATATATAGATGCCCCATTAGGTTCTCTTAACCGAAAGTCCGGATAAGACAATCACACCTCTTGTGTTCAGGCGCATTAATAGCACGTTAAAGGAGAGACCCAATACTCTCGATTAACTTCACTACGGGCTAATTGTATTTTAAGTACATCTTCACTAACTCAATCCTCCCGTGTATATACCATACACTTTGAGTTAAGTGATTACATAAACGATATACTTTAGGGTTTCAGTAGTGTAAATACTATCTGTCACATCGGTGAATATGAGAATAATAAATATGAATAATAACATCATTTCATTTATTAAATAAAACAATTACAAAATTGTCTTTCGGGCATCACACCTAACAATCTCCCACTTGCACGAAAGCATGTGATTAATTGTTTTAGAGCACACCCTATTATTTAAAATACAAAGAAACTATCACTCCCACTTGCTCTAAAGCAAATGAGACATGTCTCTAATACCTATAGTCTCCAAGTGTCGACTAAAAGCTTCAATCGACAGCCGTCTTGGTGAATGGATCGGCAGGATTATCGGCAGAGGCGATTTTCTTGACGGAAATGTCCCCTATATCGACAAAATCGTTGATCACCCAAAGATTTTTCTCTATATGCTTCGACTTCATTGTGCTTTGAGGTTCCCTAGAGTTGGCAATGGCCCCATTGTTATCACAATAGAGAGTAATAGGATCCTCAAGATTCGGGACAACGCCTAATAATCGATGAACTTTCTTAACTAAATCGCTTCTTTAGTCGCCTCCGAGGCCGCTATGAACTCGGGCTTCCATTGTTGAATCGGGCTGTCTTTGGATTGCTTTTGGCTTCTCCATTCATCGCACCGCCACCAAGCGTAAACACCGAACCGAGGTAGATTTAGAATCATCTCATGCCTCGATGAAAGTCGAATCGGTGTACCCGCTAGCTCCAAAGTCCCACTCGAATAGGCGAGCATATAATTTCGGTTCTCTTCAAATATTTGATGAGATTCTTTCTTTCTTTATCATCGCCCACGGTTATGTTTCTGGATTTGACTGAAAACAATTTACTAATCCAACGCCGTAACAAATGTCAGTCTCGTACACCTCATAGCATACATAAGATCGCTAACAACCGAGGCATATGCCACTCTTCCCATAGTTTTCTCAAACCTCTTCGGGGTTTGAGGCCCCGAGTCTTAGAGGTAAACGCGTGTGACGGGTTGGTAGAAAACCCTTCTTTGCGTTCTCCATATCAAGAGTGCCAACACCTTATCTATATAAGTTGCTTGGGACAGAGCTAACATTCTGTTCTTACGATCCCTTATAATTTGGATCCTAGAACATAACTCGCTTCTCCCAAATCTTTCATTTGGAATTGCGTGGTCAACCAACTTTTCACGTCGGACATCATCCCCTTATTGTTGCCAATTAGAGTATGTCATCAACATACAACACTAGAAATACAACACTATCTTTGATAACCTTCTTGTACACACAAGATTCAAGCAAAGTGTTGTTCGAAATCATAAGACTTGATCGTGTGATCGAATCTATGATACCAGAACGAGATGCTTGCTTCAACCCATAAATAGATCTCGAGCAACTTGCACACCATGTGCTCTCGACCTTCTTCAATGAATCCCCTCCGTTGTGCATATAGATTTCCTCATCAAGAAAGCCGTTTAAACATTTGTCTTAACATCCATTTGCCGATTACATAATCCGGACATGCAAAGAATCGAAAGGAGGATGCGGATGGTTTTCATCATGGCCATAGGTGAGAAGGTTTCCTCGTAGTCTATACCTCTCACCTGTGTGTGTAACCTTTGGCTACCAGCCGTGCTTTGAAGGTTTCAACCTTCCCATCTACTCCTCTCTTTCGCCAGTAGAGCCATTTACATCCAATGGGCCTTTCACCCCGAGGAAGTTCTACAAGTTTCCAGACCGAGTTAGAGTACATAGACTCCATCTCTTGATTCATTGCGTCAATCCATTTATCCTTATCGTGATCCAAGAAGGCCTTCTTATAAGTCGGAGGATCTTCTTCCACCTCATCGCAGGCGACTACGTTTGCCTCTAAATCCATGCCGCATCGAGCCGGTGGCGAACCACTCTCGCGATGACGTGCCGGGTGGAACAGAATGTCGGAAGTGATCGTTGTATTATTAGTGTTGTTAACAGAACATCGCCAGACCTACAATGATAGGCCTGATGTCATCGAGAGTAATTCCTCTAGTACAATTGTACTTGAGGTCTCGTGGTCTTTCATATAACTTTCTCCAAAACGTAGCGTTAGTCGAGACTAGCACTTTGTTATCTTCCGGATCGTAAAATAGACCACCACGTGTACTTTTGGATAGCCTACAAACAAACATACTTTAAATGACGTGATTGTAGCTTGGTAGTCTTGTCCATCAAAGCACATGTGCAGACAACCCCATATGCGGAAGTGACGCGATGCTTTCGCGATGTCGACCACATCTCAATATGTGTCTTTTGATGAGACTTTGACGGCATCGCATTCAAAATGTAGACGCCGCTTCTAAAGCATAACCCCAAAAGGATGTAGGTAGTGGCGTAGCTCATCATTGATCTAACCATGTTAATCAATGTCCTGTTTCTCCTCTCGGCCAACTCCGTTTTGCCGAGGTGTCTAGGCGCCGAACGTTGGAAACAAATTCCTTTTCAGCCAAGTAGTCAATGAACTCAGTATCTAAATACTCACCTCCACGATCCGAGCGGAGGCATTTCAATGACTTGCCTAGTTGCCTTTCGGCTTCTGCTTGGAACTCCTTGAACTTTCCAAAAGCCTCGGACTTTCTATGCAGCAGATAAACATAACCGAATCTCGAGTAATCATCAATGAAAGTCACAAAGTACTCGTATCCGCCTCTAGCTTGTACGTTCATCGGACCACAAAGATCTGAATGCACTAAGTCTAGAGTTCCTGTGGCTCTATTACCATTTGATGAGAAAGGACGCTTAGTCATTTTTCCTCCATGCAACACTCGCATGAGCATGTAGTGTGTCAACCGATGACTCACCTAAGGCATTAACCTTTTCAAGTCTTTTGAGTCTTTCCAAGGAAATATGGCCAAGTCTCGGATGCCACAAGTATGTTTTATCTTCTTTACTTGAGAAACTTTTTCGCTTTTAGCGAGATCTTTGATGAGCGATTTTAAACATTTCAAAGATTAAGTATGGGAGCTTTATGTGGTCTTACAAAATATAAACCGTTTTCATTTATAGTTGAACACAATTCAAAGCCATTCTTTGAAATAACAAATTCACCATTCAAATTTGAAGCAGAAAATGATTGTTCAACTAAGGCGAGAATAAGAAATCAAATTTCTCACGAAATTGAATAAAATAAACATTTTCTAAATGTAAAATTCTATTATTAAAATGCAAGTCCACAGCTCCCCATTGCTTTAGCTTGAATGAGCGCCCAAGTGCCTACTCGCATCACTTGAGAACCCTCTTCCAGCCTCATAAATGCGAACTAAGAATGCAGAATGAAGAACATACATGGTTAGTAGCTCCGGTATCAAGTATCCAAGTGGACACATCTTTAGCTACGTTAAAAGATTCCAAGAATAGTAATTCCAAATTACCTTTCTTATCTTTCCGAGCGACAGCCTTGACTTTGCCATCTTTCACATCACGAAGATATTCGGGACAATGGCGTCGCCAATGTCCTACCTCCTTACAGTAAAAGCATTTGCCCTTTGGCTTGGCCTCGTCAACTTTCTTGGTAGTCTTTTTCTTCATTGGCTTGGGCACGGGTGCAATATTACCCTTCTTCTTTGGTTTGGCCTTAGGCTTGTTTGATGACCTGGCTTCGGCCATATTGGCTTCAGCTTTCTTATCCCCAACTTGGACCTTATCTTTCGATAGCAGGCCCTCGTAGATAGTCAGTTCATTCAGCATCTGTGTCATGGTCAACTCATATTTGCCCATCAGATACTGAGTTTTGAACGGGATAAACTCAGGAGTCAACGATTCTAAAATCATCGATACTTGAGTTGCTTCATCGAACTTTGATCCATGAATACCGGCGTCATTGAAATAATCGATCATATTCGAACATGACCATTCACTGCTTGACCTTTCTTCAATTTCGTGTTAACGGCCAACCTGATGGCATTGTGTTTTGCTTGGTTGCTAGGTGATCCAAACATCGTAGTAAGTTTCCACATGATTTCTCCTGCAGACTCAAACTCTTCAATCTGGGTCCTAATAACCTCCGACACTGCCGCTAGGATGATCCCACGAGCCCGGTTATACGCTGCCGATCAGCGATTACGCTGCTCGATCTCTCGGCTTTACCAGTTTTTGGACCGCCAACAGTAGGGCATTAAGTAAGTACATGTTGCACATTCTCATACGTGAGTACCACGTTTAAGTTACTCTTCCATTTCTTAAAGTTGTTTCCCGTTAATTTTTTGAAAGAAAGGTAAATTTGAGCAGACATTTTTGCTGAAAATAAAATGACATACATTAATTCAAGTTTAACACTACTATATAAATTTTAGGAATTGTAAACTAATAATTAAGTCTACTCTACCATTCCAAGGTTTTAACCTCGCATCTCAGTGCCGCCGTAGGGTAGGTCAAAGAGATGACGGTTAAATCGAGACAATCTCATCAATGAATAACTTGTGAGAATCAAACATCCCACGAGAATCGGACATCCCTTTATTCATTGACTACATTCCTTTTTTAGCCTAGATATTACCAAAATATCCTTTATGAGTGTGACCTACTATATTGGATCTCTTAGGTACGCCCCGAGTGTGCCGTCGTAGGATAGGTCAGTGACCCGACGAGTACCCAGAAATCCTATCCTTTCGGAGACTAAGCCATGAATGTTGATAGGGGTGAACACCATCCGTAGGGGGACGAAATCAAAGCGCCGCGAGGCGTCACCCTTCTCTCACTTACTTGTATCTATAGTAGAGGCCGTGGGGTTACTGCCGCCTCCCCGCTCCCACTCAATAATTTGGAAGTGGTTGTGGGTTAACTAACCACGCTTTTTGATGTTATCATAAAAGCTCATCAAATCAAGGATTCGAATGGTGTCGGTAACGTAGGCAAGCCTACCCATCCTATTCGTTGGAACATATGTGATGATCGGATCTAAATCGGGTCAAGACAACCTCATTGAGATAAGAAGGAATCACCCTCCGCTCTCCGGTGTAGCTTAGTCTTGCCGGACCCCGTGCATACATCACACTAGGAGGGTTAAGTCGGTCGAGCCTAGCTCTCGATTGACCACCCAACCTATAAGCGAACCGCTTTTATCCAAGATTTATTGTTCTTTTACCATCATTCAATCTCGTAGACACTACTTAATTGAAAACGTGATCTCGTTTGGGCTTTAAGGCGGTTCACCGAGAACACACACCGAAAAGGCCTAACGATTTCATAACCCGTCCTCGGATCTTTAATTAGTTACTAAATTTATTAATTACCACGTATTAATTAAATTTCAACTAATTACACGAGTTTGTATACATGCCTATTTTAATTACCAAAATTAAAATTCTACATGTATGCATGGAGTGGGTTTATAATATGATGCATGTCATGGCAATTCGATTATTATATCTATTTTATGATCGAACACATAAAAAATAAATTGCGGAAAATTTAAACACCGAGATGGATTGTTGGTACCCCGTATCTAATTAATCTATCCTAGGAAAAATAAATCAATCTTGTTGTCTTGAGTCTTGATTTTCGAATCTTGAACTCGAACCGTCGGATCACGAACCACTAACACCCGAGAGGAGAAAATGTCTTTTAATTAAATAAATCCAATTATTATAATTAATCCAAAATTTTATTTTATTTTTTTATTTGTATCATGCGGCTGTTACAAAAAAAAATTATTTTCCAAATTATTATTATTATTATTTTTTTCAGTCGGCAGTTTTGTAGGAAAAAAAAAATTAGGTTTGCCAAAAAAAAAATCACATGCAGCCGCATGCAAAAAAAACTTAGCCGCATTCAATATTTTATAAACAGGACTTTTAGCGACGCTTTCCACCGTCGCAGAAAGTCCTGTAGCAGTTTTTAATAAAATTTTATCAGTTTCTCCTCGTTCATACCTTGGGTTTCGCCTTGATCTTCAATTTTCCAGCAAGATCTTCATCTTTTCCAGCCCGGATATTCAAAATTACAATAAAAGGTGCTACTTTTACATATAAATTTCGAAAATTGACATAAAATAAATATAATTCCTATGCTCAATTGTTACTAAACAAAGGAGCTACAATAGATCTAACGAGTAAACAGCAGCATCAATCCCAATCCATCTCTTCAACCAAGACATTCATAACATAAAAAAATAAAACAAAATTTCGCCCCTTTTTAAAAAAAATTGGGACAAAAATCTACATGTTTTACCACTCCTAGATCTAATATTTTATACGTATAAATATCGATCACCTTGGCGATCGATACCACCATCGTTAGTAATATCATCCGCAACGGAAGCGATTTAAGGATCTAGATCTATATAATACACGTAATAAAATAACTAGATCTATATCTACATGGGGGATGTAGATCATATGTAACGCCCCGCTCCTGGATACCGAGCCCTTATCCGGAAGAGAAACGCTCGGCAGCGTATAGCATTAAATAAGTCTAATATTATACGCAAGCCTCTACGTCGTCAGTATCAAATAAAAGCAAACGGAAGCTAAAAGACTCGGGTAAAAACATAAAAGCTACTATGAATAGAAATTAACCATACTAAAGATGGATAGTTAAGATTACAACGATTAAAAACCCAAAGACTTATACAATACGATGTCTTAAAAGTAGAAGTACAAAGACAAATCTAAGAGAAGAGATACAACCAATCTAATACAACCTTTACAAAGAAAATATTCTAGAAGCTTCGTCAAGACTTTAAGTCTTCAAAAGCCGTCGTCTACACTTGATCAACTCTGTTCGTCTTCTCACCCCACAATGCATACAAAAGAAAATGCAAAGGAGGTAAGTACAAAGTACTTAGTAAAAGTGAGAAGCTATGACAACAATTAAGATTTATAAAGAAAAGATATTTAATCGTTTAGTTAGTTATCTTTGTGTGACCGACTAATCTAGGTTCATTTCATGTCCATCAACATGAATTGACTAAACGTTTCTACTTAGCTTATCTTTGTTGCGTCATTACTCAAGGACATCGCGCATGGCGTTCATCACCAAGATATACTCGCTAACTAACGGTGATTAGCACCGATTAGCTCCGGGTCTCCCGGTATGCGATATCGTCCGATGGATTTCCTCCACTACCCTTCACCGTTTAAGGCCAAAGCAGTTGTTGTCCACCTTTTATGAACGTATCACATCGCCGATATAGAATAGTGTCTAACCGAGAATAGATGATGCTTTATCTTTTACTACACATATGTAAGTATTGATGTGAATTAACTAGCCATCCCTAGTGTTTTCAAGTAAGCTCCTCGCATCTCCTACTCGCATTTCAGACCACTTTAGACACGGACAAGTCCTAGCAAATACACCGACATTGATGAACTCTAGTTCACCAAAGCACAAGCCCTTTCATGCCCTTCCGACGGATCCGAACTTCAACTCCCTTTTACTACAAGAAAACTGTTAAATTACGACGGGCGTTTTACGACGTGCTTTTAATGCACGTCGTAAGTTTTAACATTTATGGCATTCTTCCATTTGCACGCCATTACTTGTGGGAATACTTCATAATTTACTACGTGCTTTCTCGCGACGTCGTGTTTTAAAAATATTTATGACGTGCGTATGTGTACACGTCGTAATTCCATAAGCGGGAATATTATTTCCTTCTCAACATAACATTTATTTCCCTAAGTTTTTTCCTCAAAATCACTTTTGTCCGACGGCCGCTACTAGCAAAATCGACGAGAGCTCCGGCCGCTCCTAGCAAAAGCTCACCTCCGTCCATTCAAATCGGCCTCTGATTTCACCCCTAATCCTCAAATCGGTTCTTGTACTTCAATTTCTCATTTGTCCATTCTCGTTTGCAGATCGACACCTACATTGCCATCGCTCGAGGCTTTTCCTATTTGGTCTCTGCTGCTGCTATTTTCCTCCCATGGAATCCTTCCCGAGCATCGCTTTTGACCTCATACGGTAAGGATGGCTCATCTTTTCTAGTCAATTTCAATTTTAGGGTTTGTCATCAATTTTTATTTCTTCTTTTGACCCCGCTTTGACCGAAATTTGACTTGAGTATTTGCTTTGGCTTGTGGTGGCTTGGATTGTGATCTGTTGATGTTGTTGGTGTTTTGTGATGGATTGTATTGGATTTTTGATATGGTGTTCACCATACCGCATAATTTCGTGTATGGTCTTTTTTGGTCTTCATATCATATGATTTCTTATTTTCGCTTTGCTTTTGTTGTTCTTTTGCTTTTTTGTTCTACATTTGTTCTCGTGTGGATTAAGAGTTGAAGACAAAAACGACATTAAATGCAATTGCCTGCTTGTTTTAATTATGTTTTGTTCTGTGATTAGTTGTTGATTGAGTGTATTATTATGTATTAGAATTCCACAGCAGCAATTGATGATTATTTTGATTATTTTTCTGCAATTTATAATACGTTTTCTTGTCCCTGCAAAATTTCCCCCAAATCTCGTGTGTAGTGCATTTGATATCACATGCCATGGATCTCCTCATCTAGAACACTTTGCACAAGAATTTCCTTTGAAAATGAGCCAATATATATGGATAATGAAATGCATTGGATTCAACCTCCAAGCTACTAACTTATTTTACTGAGGCTAAATCTACATGGGCATTACCACACACAAGTATCCAATACCAAAGTTAGAGCATTTGAAAACTGCAGGAAAATTTGAACCATTAGTGGTACCGGTGATAGATAGCGTTGTTTTCAAATAAATCTCAATTTCTCATGTAGCTGAGTTATGATGAAATTCTAAATAAATCTCAATTTCTTTTCATTTCCTCTTTCGTTGTCACCGGCATTTTATATATAAAAACAAGAGATTTTGCCCACTAAACTTCAACTTTTAGAGGTGGGTTTTACTTCTTCATAGCAGAAAGGTCAATGCTGTTGAGGTTGAGCAACAAATCATCAGAATTCAGATAGATCTTGTTGGCAGAGCTGTTGAGAACCTGAGCAATTTCTCTTGCTGCTTCAATCCTCCGTAGGGATATGAATGCTGGATTGTTAGCAATTGCTTCACCAATCAGTTGTGCACTCTTCGCTTCACCCTGGTCCCTAATAATTGCACTTTTCTTTTCTTGCTCCGCTTTTTCAAAGAACAAACTTGGCTCTCTCAGCTTCTTGTGCAGCTACCTACTTAGCTTCAATTGCAGCAGTGAATTCCTTACCAAAAGTCAGGCTTGTAATGGACACATCATCCAATGCAACTTAAAGTAGGAAGCCCTTTCTTTCAAAATCTTTCGGATCTCTCGACTCACAGCCTCTCTGTGTGATAAGTAGGCAATTGGTCTGCCACTGGTCGAGTAAGTACTCGAAGACCAATCTTCACAATTTGAAGATCACGACTTCCAGAAGTACTCTCCACCAGATGAGGTCGAGCACGGACATCATAGATAATTGGTCTCTCAAACCATGGAACGATCAAGTGGGTTCCCTCTGGATAAACCTTATCTTTAACACATGTTTTCTATTTACTTTGTTTTTTTCTTTGAAAAAAATGGTTTGAGATTTCGCCAAAGATGCAATGGCGGAATCGTTTTATGTCAGATCACTATATGGAAATAGCCTGTTGTTTTTCTATTAATTTTTCGGCATTGTACTTTTCTCCTGGTTGTGATCATTTCTTCGAGTGATGTGTACTGTTTTGAGTGATGTGTACTGTTTTGTGAGAAAGGGATTCACTTGTTTTAGAAAAGATTGACTAATTATTGTACTGTGTATGATCATTTGCTGAGTAAGTGATTCACTTTTTTTTAGTTCTGTAACTTTATATTCTTCTGTTTAATGCAGGTAAATACACAAGCGCCAGCAAATATAACCGACTTTAGTGATCGAAACAACTCGAAGTATTATGTGGTCAGTAGTATTGTAATTTTCTTGTTCATCCATGTTCTTAACTTTGAAATGAAACTTGTTTCTTGAATATTATAATTGCTTGAACTGATGAAACCAGAAGTTGAAGGATCTAGATTTAAAGACTAATCAATATTTGTGAAGTAAAGGGAACACATCTTTTGTGAAGGCATAAACCACGTAGAGATGGATACTGAGAATGGATATACTACCCCAAAAGTTATATGCAACACCTTTAGCATGTAGTTCAAGTGTAGTTTCATAGGCATTGCTAACAACTTTGCAAATGATATAGGGACACAAAAACATATCGTGATGGAGCTCAACGATATGTTGATAATCTTTCCTCCAGTTTAGGAAATCCACCTACCATAAGATGCCCATGTTTCAAGTGTGTAAATATGAAATGGCATGAACCTAAGATGGTTTTTGGTCACATATGTATGAATGCAATGCATCCTGTTGAAGTTAATCAAATTCTACATCCAGAGGAGTCAACATCTACACAACATCAAGATGTTCCAGTTCCAGAAACATACTACATTTTGAAGGATGCATTTTGTGATGATGAAGTTGTTATTGAAGCAATGGATGAAATGAATGACGACGAGATAATAAAAATAATAGAGGAGGCAGAATTGCCAGTTTTTTCTGGGTGCTCCACTACCACAATTGCTTCCATTGTTTCCATTTTCAAATATAAGTCTCGTTTTAATTTACCTGATAACGCTATAGATGAACTTTTTCCACTCATCAAAAAAATTCTACCAGATGGAAATACTCTTCCATGTTCTCTATACGCTGCTAGAAAAGTATTGAAAGCATTTGATCTTGGTTACCAAAAGATACATGCTTGTGTAAATAATTGTTGCTTGTTCAGGAAAGAGCTAGAAGAAGCACAGTCCTGTCCGAAATGTGGTACATCAAGGTGGAAGGTTGACATAAAGTCTAAAAAGGTTATGAAAGGAACACCGGCAAAGGTGCTTAGGTATTTTCCAATTATACCTAGACTTAGGAGGATGTTTAAGTCTGTGGAAATGTCTAAACAACTAACATGGCATGATAACAATAAAAGCAAAGATGGAAAAATGCGTCATCCGGTTGATTCTCCTGCATGGAAGAACATTGATACCAGATGGCCTACATTTGCAGCCGAACCTCGTAATATGAGACTTGGTCTCGCGGCCGATGGATTTAATCCATTTGGTGATTTGAGTTCTCGGTATAGTTGTTGGCCGGTGATTTTGATGATATATAATCTTTCCCCTTCATTGTGTATGTCCAAGGAAAATCTCATGTTAACATTGTTGATCCCCGGTCCCAAGCAACCTGGAAATGATATCGATGTATACTTACAACCACTTGTTGATGATTTAAAAGAGCTTTGGGAAAATGGGGTGAGAGTGTATGATGCTTGTAGTAAATCAACATTTAATATGAAGGCAATTTTGATGTGGACCATCAATGATTTTCCCGCGTATGGGAATTTATCGGGATACTCCACTAAGGGAAAAAAAGCATGCCCTGTATGTGGTGTTCAAACTTGTTCTAAATGGTTGGAAAATGGGAAAAAACACGTATATATGGGCCATCGCAGGTGGCTTCCTGAGGATCATCCTTACCGTTTTAAAGCAGGTTGGTTTGATGGTACCGTAGAGCGTGAAGGCACTCTATATATTTAATGGATCACAAACTTTTGAAGTTGTTAAGAAAATTGAAAATGATTGGGGATGAAGGTGAAGAAAGATAGGTATCTCGAAAACGAAAGAGAGCAAGGACTTCAGTAGACATAAATAATGAATCTGATGATGATGGTGATGATCCTTTCAAGCTTACCAAACGATGGAAGAAGAGATCGATATTCTTTGACCTGCCATACTGGGAGGTAAGTTAATCTTTTTTGTTAATGTTGTGGGAGAAAGGTGGGAGGAAGCAGACGTTTTTTTGTCCTATAAAATAGGTTATTTTGTTGACAATGTAAACTGTCAATGTTGTAGGCACTCTTAATTCGCCATAATTTGGATCTGATGCATGTGGAGAAGAATATATGTGAGAGCCTTCTTGGAACTCTTTTGAATATGAAGGGCAAAACAAAAGACAACCTGAATTCTCGTAAAGACTTAAAGAAGATGGGGATCCGAAAAAATTTGCATCTTCATAATGATGATCCTAGCACCTTCAAGCATACGACACCTGCGTATGTATTATCAAAGCAGGAGAGTAAGATTTTATGTGAAAGGATAGCATCCTTAAGAATGCCAGATGGATATAGCTCTAACATTGCAAGAAAAGTGGTATTGGAAGAAAAGAAAATTCTTGGAATGAAGTCACATGATTGTCATGTTCTTATGCAACAAGTTCTGCCGGTTGCATTAAGAGGACTATTACCAAAAGGTCCAAGACTTGCAATTTTCAAGCTTTGTACTATCTTCAATCACTTATGTCAAAGAGTTCTTGATGAAAAGAATTAGAAAACTTAGAAAAAGAGGTACCGAAACCTTATGCATGTTGGAACGATTTTTCCTCCGTCATTTTTTGATGTTATGGTCCACCTAACCTTACACCTTGTGGAAGAAGCACGAATTGGCGGCCCTGTGCATCTACGATGGATGTACCCTCCGGAAAGGTGAGAACCGGAACACAATATATTGCTGATAACTTTACAAAAGGTTCATTTTTGCCATCGATTATTATCTTCGTTAACAACGATGTCGATCAAAGTTTATGAAGACGTTGAAGAATTATGTAAAAACCGATCAAATCCGTAAGGTTGCATAGCCGAGAAGTATTTAGCTGACGAGTTGACAAAATTTTGTAGTGGATATTACAAACAAGCTACTGATGTTGGTTTGCAAAACAAACGCAATGAGGATCTGGAAGATGATGATTTGTTGAAGGCGAGGTTTTGGTAGAAAGAGTAACCCTATGAGTCTTAAGATGCTGCAGATTGCTCATCGTTTCGTTCTTTTGAATTTGATTGAACTAGAGCCATTGAGAAAGTAAGACCCACTTACATTTTTTATGTAAGACTATATGCATCATTTTATTAGATTTTTATTTCCTAATGACATTTTCTCTCCCTCTGCTTAGTTTACATAAGGATGAGTTAAAACGCTCGAGATGCACGTCTATCACGAAATGCACAACAACTTGAAATAAGACATGTGGATTCCTTTGCTGCTTGGTTGTCGAACCTCGTTACAACTGGTGCTTCACATGGCATTTCAGATCTTGTGAGGTGCATCGGTTGTGGTCCCAAACAAGAGGTGGTTAGTTGTTCAGGTTTTATTATAAATGGGAATAGATTTCACACAAAGGATAATGAGAAAAGTACTCAAAATAGTGGCGTTTTTAGTTGAAGGGGACACATATTGTCGAGCCAAAGGCAAAAGACAAAGCCGCAAGGTTGGATAAGGTAAATTACTATGGGATAATAAAGGATATTATCTTGTTAGACTATCATGATTTCAAAGTGCCTTTGTTTCATTGTGATTGGGCCAACATAGCAAAAGGTGTGAAAATGGAAGAAGGATTTACATTAGTTAATCTGCATGAAGGTCAACAACAGATTTCAAATGGATCCGCTTATTTTTGCATCACAAGCAAAACAAGTATTTTATTCGAAAGATAGTGCCACATCAAATTGGTTTGTAGTATCGAAAGCACCTCAAAGAGGGTTTTATGCGGATGAGAACTTCAATGAGAATGAATACATGCCAAGTGCTCCATTGGATGTATCACAATTGGACATTAATGATGATGAAGATTGTTTCACGTAATAATGAGGAATTTAGCGACAATACTTTGGTAATTCATGCTATAATTTATTTGTTTATTTTTGTTGTTTGACACACTTTTTATCTCGGTAATATTGAGGAATTTAGCGACTATTTGGTTATTTATCTATGCTTGGTGAATTTTTGTGTTTTCTTTTGGTAGATTCACGAAGAAAGTGAAAGTAGTGATTGACAAGTTGATAAACCATGATAGGTGGTGAGGTAAAAGTTTATGCATTAATTTTTGTGTACTTATTTTGTTCCTTGTTAAAAACATATCATTGATTTTTCTTCTTTCATTATTACTCATAGTGTTCTCGGAAAGGAGAAAAGCAGAGTAAAAAGCAACGAATGGCTGCCGAAGCGGTTGCTATGGCTTTAATGTTGCAACGAAACAGAGGGATTCAGATTTCTGAACCACCAATGGGATCTCAAGATGCAACACATACAAATGAGTCAAGGAATGATCGAAACTCAGGACCAAAAGGCAAAGGTAAAGGCAAGGCTGTATTCGATACGGGTGAAATGATGAATGATCGAAACTCGGGACCAAAAAGCAAAGGTAAGGGCAAAGCTGAATTCGATACGGGTGAAATGATGAATGATCGAAACTCAGGTCCAAAAAGCAAAGATAAAGGCAAAGCTGAATTTGATACTGGTGAAATGATGAATGACCAAAATTCAAAACCGAAGGGCAAAGTCACAGGCAAAGCCAAGACCAACGGACCAAAGATGGTCAAATTCAATGATTTAGGTCAACCTGTTGGTAAAAAGGCAGCCCCATTTGCACATTTTCTTTCAAAAACAGCTCAAGGGTATGTACCATTGACAATTCCCAATTGGCATAAGGCTCTCACTGTTGCATTCAAGGATTTAATATGGAATCATGTCAAGGCAAGTTAAAGGTTCTTGTATAATCTTTCTTGATCACTTTGTACATTGAAAATTTTGTAGTTATGTTATCTTACTAAATTTGTTGTCTTTTTTTGTAGAAACATTACATTGTTGATGATTGCCATAGGAAAATTTGTTTTCAAAACATGGCTCGGTACTGGCGCGGGCACAAAAGTAAGACAATAAAGGATATCGAGGAACGAGTTAAAAAGGCAAGCGTGGAATCTGTTGCAAAAGCTACTCAACCGGCCAATGTTCATTCTTTGGATGATTGGACAAAGTTTGTAAAGTTTTCACTAAGTCCAGCAGAGAAGGTAAGAATTTTGTTTTTGTCCATTTGCACGTATTCACCATTAAAAAGGCCTCCATTTGCACGTATTCACCATTCATATATGGTGAACTAATGCTAATTATGGACGGGGTGGAGCCAGATTGTTTTCCTCTGCTTCTGTGTTATTGTGTAAAAAGATGTTGAATTATGGTAAGCTGTCTGTTTTCAATGGATTGGTTTGTGTAGAAGAGGCGTAACATGTATGTAGAAATGCGGAAGCGTCGTGAGTTAAAGTACCGTGGAAGCAAGAAAGGCTTCGCACGCATTGCTTATGAAATGGTAAGACTTGATTTCCTTTTATGTTTCACGTGCATTGTAAAATGCATAACTAACCAAGTATTTTTTTTTATAGAAGAAAAAGAGCGAAAACCCTGATCAGATAACAAGGGCTGATGTGTGGCTTGCGGGTTACTCGAGAAAGAAAAAAGATGGCGATGAAGAAGTTGAAGATCCAGAAGTTGTGGTGAGATATTCTTATTCTTTAAAATCAAATTTCTAGTAATCAAGTATTTAAATGCATATATGTTTCCATCGAAACAATAACTCCTAATATGTTTTTTTAGAGACAAGTTAAAGAAAAGATGGCCGAACAACAGGATTCATCGCAATGGTCTATTAATGATGATCCAGTTTCACAAGTTTTAGGCCCTGAACGTCGGGGACGGGTACGAGGCTATGGATTTGGAGCAACACCTTCACAGTTGATTGGAAGAAGTCCAGTAGATTTTAGAGTTAGTATGTTGGAAAAGAAATTGCAAGATATGGAAAGGAAATTTAGTGCTGTTTTCTCTCAACATAGCAATGGAGCTCATAGTAGTGTGAGTATTTAACCTTGTGTTAATCTTATTTTGTTTATTGAAATGATGTACTTTGATATTTTAGTGAGTTTTAATTTTATGTTTGTCCTAATAAATAGGAGATGGCGAAGATTGCGATTCCGCCCGCTCACATTGACAACTCCATGGATGACACAATAGTACCTCGTAAGAGAAAAGAAGTACCGGGTGTTTCAACTTCTTCCAAACAAGTTAAAATCTCGAAAGGTGAAGATCAATCAAAATTAGTTGAAAATGTTAATAAAAAAACTCCGCAAACACAACATTTGCTCTTGTTGAGATGGTATGGTACCGAGGAGAAGATTGTTGCTTTTGGAGACCTTGCGTCTAAAGATCCAGACGATAAAGTACATTGTATTCGTCTCGGTACTGGTATTTGGAAGGTATGGGTTCGGGAAGTGATTGAAGACATTGCTTTGTATCGACAGAACGAAGAATTCAATACCCTCTCTTCAGCCAAAGGAAGCACAGTGGCTTGGCCCTCTGAGTACATTAAATTACTTTAAGGTAAGTCCTTGATTTGATTCTGAAAATTTCACATTAATTTTGCTTGTTAATGTGTTGTTGATGTTGAGTTGAGACATGGTAGGGTTCCAGAAATAGTTGGGTGCATCGCAGTGATTTCTTTGTGTTTTAATGTTGAAATTGTTTTTCCTTGTTTGTTTCTAGTTGTATTTCTAGTGTAAGACTGAAGTTAAGTTGTTGCTAGTGTGGTTTGTTCCTAATGTATTTCTTTCCCGCCTTTTAGTGTGGTTTGATCCTAATGTATTTCTTGCTTTGTACTTGTTATCAACTAGGTTGAACTTTTAGTTGGATGGGACTGTAATGCAATTTAGCGAACATCTATTATCATTGGCTATTTCATGATGTGTATTAGCAAACTTATATGTGTGTGTGTCTCTGTATCCATAGATATTCCGTTTGAGATGATTATAATTCCATTTATGATCAAAGTAAAAGCCTTAATATGTAGTGTTAGGGGTCATAGAAGTATTATGTGGCCGTGTGGTTTGAAAATTGGCTAATGCTTTGCTTATTGTAACTTCTGTTGGGTATTTAGTTGCCTACTGCCTGCCTGATCATGCTGGTACTAGTGGCTAAATTAATGTCTTGAATCCTATTTTATTATGGGGCTGAAACAGAAGCCAATATGCTATTTTCAGATGATTGTACATGTCTTTGATTGTATGTGTCCTTTTATAAGTGGTTTGACAGTTGGGTTTTATATGTACTCAACGTCCCTAGCATATGTTTACATTTATTTTTGGAGCCTTGACTCTGATGTAGTTCATCATGTTATAAGTTGTTTTTAAATTGATATTACTATCTTCATTATGAATTTTAATCCATAAAATTGGTTTTACAACCTTTAATCTTCACAATTGATCGATTGTGAGTGGTAGCATAGGATTACAAAAAGCTGTGATCTTGTACTGTACATATGTTGGTGGAGTGACAATATAACGGGTTACTGGATTTGTGGATTGAGGATAAAATTTCAATCTAGAATGAAAACTCATCTATGTGATAGGACTTTACTTCAACGTGAATCTGTATCTGATTTATTCGTATGGATAAAATTTCAGTCTAGAATGCAACTGTTTTGTATTGTATGTATGTATGATGTTTCCGGTGGTTTTTGTGCTTCACTTAGTTCACTTTGTGCTTGTTTATACCTCAATTTTGTTCAAATTTGACCTCTTATTTTTCTCTAGGTAGTGTGATCATCATTAGTGGCTGCAATGGATGGATGCGGTGGCTTTGCTGATTACATTTTGAAAGATGGGAAGGGCACGCTTTGAATGTAATTTGTATTAGCTTTTGGATTAGACTTCCAATGTTTAAAACTCCCTTTTGCTAGACTTCTTTTTGAAGCTAGTGGTTTTTATTATTATTATTACTACTAAGAAGAATTCGTAATGTAGTATTATTTTGTTTAGATTAATGATCAATTTGCAACTTGATAGAAAATTTTATGTGACGTTTTGAATTTGGTGTGTTATGATATGTAATTGGTGGGAATCAGTGTATGCACAACACGTCGTAAAATTGTAATTACAATAGCTGGAACTAATTACGACGTGCAAAAGCATGTTGTGAATGTCTATTACAATTGGTGGGAACCGATTTACGACGTGCACGAAACGTCATAAAGTCAAAACTTACGACGCACATTTGCACGTTGTAAATAAATTGGCGGGAACTAATTACAACGTGCCAAAACATGCCATAAACGAGACATATACGACATGCCAATGCACGTTGTAAAGGTCACTTACGACGCGCGTGGATGCATGTCGTAAGATAAATTCAATTTTACTACGCGGTGTTTTACGACGCGCGAATGCACGTTGTAAAAGATAAATTACAACGCGCATTGCACGTTGTAAAAACGTGATTTTCTTGTAGTGTTAAGAGTACATTCGGTGTTTTAACTGAACGCATCAGAAGTACAATCGAAGCTAGTTCAATTTTTTAATTAATCTTAATACATCATAATTAAAAGCTCAAACCAATAGAAAACATAACATTGAAGCCTGAACAAAACTGAATCGATTAAGATCAATAAAACAAGGTAACCCGAACAAACACCCGTCTGAAACCCTAAACGCTCGTTTAAACCCTACTGGACGCCCGTCCAACCCTATGGACGTCCGTCCACTATAACTGGACGCCCGTCCACCTAAAAACGCTACAACTTTGTATGTAAAATCACTCCTCAAACGCCCGCTCGCTAAGGCAAACGCCCGCTTGAGTTTTAAGCTTTCAGACGCCCGTCCGCTTATGCAGACGCTTCGCCCACTGCAGTGGTTTTCCCAAAACCCCAAATCTTCAAACTCGATTTCTAATCCGATTCTAACATAAACATCAAAGAACTTTAACACGTAAAACACATAGAGTCATATCTAAACATACCCTATCGTCTATGATCCTTTGATCAACAAAAAGACACGTCTTCTATCATCTAAACACCTTAGAACTTGATCTAAACCTTATAAACGATAATTGGAATCGTAGGAAGAGCCTCTTACCTTATTTGCTTGCAAAACTGACAGCAAAACACCAAGCAGCTGCAACCACTGTTGATCCTCAACCCCAAAACCTATGTGATCAACAAGAAACCCTAAAATCCTATTTCTTTGCAGAAAAACGAAACTGAAAAAGCCTGTAAAACTGAAGATTACCTGGGTTTACTGCTGTGAAACTATTTTTAGATTATTCTACGCTTCAAGACGATCGTTTCGACTACTCACGGCTGCGAAACAGAGCTACGGATTAAAAGATACGAATTTTTCAAGAATCGAACTCTACGAATACCGAAAACTAGGGCTAAACCGAAAACTTACGAAATAAGGATATTTTATTTTCCAAAGTTGCGTCTCCTCGAGCAGATCACTTTTCTCTCCTGCGGCATCTTGAACAGATGAACGGATTGATCACACGGTTCTTCCTTTTATTTCGCTTTCTTCTTGCGTCTGTGGAGATGTTGCCGCCGTTCCTTCTTCTATTTTTTTTCAGAATCAGCGTGTGTAACTTATGAGGAAATAATTGGGATTATTTCTTTTTATAGCCATTTAATCAAATTTATTAATTAAATAACTAAATCCTTTAATTAATTCCTTTTCACTTAAATAAATGGGACAAATAATAATTAGGTCGTAGTAAATACACCCAATGACTATTTTACCCTTTTACGAAAAGTCGGGATGTTACATCATACCTCTTGAATCTCAAAATTCAAGTTGAAGAACCGCAAAATGATGTATGTAAGAAGATGTGAAGAGCACCACGATCTTCCGTACGTGTGATCCAAGCAACTCCCGATGGAAGGAATTCTCGACTCGAACCCTTCCGATATGCTACCCGGAAAAATCTCCAAGATTCTTCCCTTATACCTCTTGGCCGAATTTTATCACTTCTTCTCTCTAAGAGGAGAAGTCGAAAATATCATATGTGTTAAGGCTTGGGAGAACTCTCTTTATATAGGAGTAAAACTTAGCCTCCAAGGATTTTTATTTTGCAAATAAATAATCCAATTAATAAAAGATAATTCCATAATATTCTAGAACAAATCTAGAATAATATTTATCTTTATTATTTACCATAAATATTTATCCAATAAATATTTTATGCACATGTCTCATTAATGACAAGAAAACTAATTTCTTGTTCCAAAATAAAGAGCATGGGGCGAAAATTTCATATATTGACCTAGTCAATATTAATTTTGCCATCACACAATAATTGGGCCAAGATTATGGAAAATGTCTTTTCCACATATTTAATTATTTAGCCCAACTAATTTAATAGTCCACTAAACAATTAATTCACATATCGTTTTAATAAAGTCCAACAAGAACTAAATTAATATTATTAGGATTCGACGTCCGAGAATAGCTATGCTATTTTAGAGGCACGTCGGGATCATGGACTAATAATCGTGCTCCGATAAATCAAATAAATAATTATAGAATAATTACATTCGATAAATCAATCATAGGAATATGCCACCATAATCCCGTGACTGCACTCCTCCGATTATAAGATTATATTTATCTCCTCACGGGAATAATAATAAGCGTCCATTCATATAATCATTACATATGGATTAATCCTCCATAGACTGTTCATTCTAAATCGGGAAGTTACCGTTAACCCTTTTAGAACCTCTTATCCTTATTTACCATTAACCCCTAGTGATCAATTAATTCATACAACTCACTGGTAGCTAATCGTTGTAATATGAACTCGCACGATCGATCGCTTTAGGATTAAGAAATAAAGGAATCTGTCTATCTACTTCCATAAATGGAAGGAATGGATTCGTGATCCGTGATAACACGTACTACTCACTCAATCCAAGACAATGCCAAGATGGGGTAATTCGCACCACGATCTCGGTGTAATCCTTAACCGTCAAGTCAAACTTCATAATCGATTCAAGCGGTTGATCGTGATCACCTCAGATTAAGATATATCCATAAATATGATCATCCATTGATTCGATAAGACTTCTCGATTACGGAATTATATCGTGAACTCTAATCAAATCGGTCCAAATTTCTATATGATATATCTATCATATATATATGCCCCATTAGGTTCTCTTAACCGAAAGTCCGGATAAGACAATCACACCTATTGTGTTCTAGGCGCATTAATAGCACGTTAAAGGAGAGACCCGATACTCTCGATTAACTTCACTATGGGCTAATTGTATTTTAAGTACATCTTCACTAACTCAATCCTCCTGTGTATATACCATACACTGAGTTAAGTGATTACATAAACGATATACTTTAGGGTTTTCTGTAGTGTAAATACTACTGTCACATCGGTGAATATGAGAATAATAAATATGAATAATAACATCATTTCATTTATTAAATAAAACAATTACAAATTGTCTTTCGGGCATCACACCTAACAATCTCCCACTTGCACGAAAGCATGTGATTAATTGTTTTAGAGCACACCCTATTATTTAAAATACAGCAAACTATCACTCCCACTTGCTCTAAAGCAAATGAGACATGTCTCTAATACCTATAGTCTCCAAGTGTCGACTAAAAGCTTCAATCGACAGCGTCTTGGTGAATGGATCAAACAGGATTATCGGCGGAGGCGATTTTCTTGACGGAAATGTCCCTCTATCGACAAAATCGTTGATCACCCAAGATTTTCTCTCTATATGCTTCGACTTCATTGTGCTTTGAGGTTCCCTATAGTTGGCAATGGCCCCATTGTTATCACAATAGAGAGTAATAGGATCCTCAAGATTCGGGACAACGCCTAATCCGATGAACTTTCTTAACCAAATCGCTTTTTAGCCGCCTCCGAGGCCGCTATGAACTCGGCTTCCATTGTTGAATCGGGTGTCTTTGGATTGCTTTTGGCTTCTCCATTCTATCGCACCGCCACCAAGCGTAAACACTCGAACTGCAGGTAGATTTAGAATCATCTCTCGCCTGATCAAAGTCGAATCGTGTACCCCGCTAGCTCCAAAGTCCCACTCGAATAGACGAGCATATAATTTTGGTTCTCTTCAAATATTTGATGAGATTCTTTACTACTGTCCAGTGCGGTTGCCCTGGATTTGACTGAAAACAGCTGACTAATCCAACGCCGTAACAAATGTCAGGTCTCGTACACCTCATAGCATACAAAAGAATACCAACAACTGAGGCATATGGCACTCTTCCCATAGCTTCAGCCTCTTCAGGGGTTTAAGGCCCCTGAGTCTTAGAGAGGTAAACGCCGTGACGGGTTGGTAGAAAACCCTTCTTTGCATTCTCCATACTGAAGCGTGCCAGCACCTTATCTATATAAGTTACTTGGGACAGAGCTAACATCCTGTTCTTACGATCCCTTATAATTTGGATCCCTAGAACATAACTCGTTTCTCCCAAATCTTTCATTTGGAATTGCGTGGTCAACCAACTTTTCACGTCGGACATCATCCCCTTATTGTTGCCAATTAGGAGTATGTCATCAACGTACAACACTAGAAATACAACACTATCTTTGATAACCTTCTTGTACACACAAGATTCAGCAAAGTGTTGTTCGAAATCATAAGACTTGATCGTGTGATCGAATCTATGATACCAGGAACGAGATGCTTGCTTCAACCCATAAATGGATCTGAGCAACTTGCACACCATGTGCTCTCGACCTTCTTCAATGAATCCTCTCGGTTGTCTGTGATATAGATTTCCTCATCAAGAAAGCCGTTTAGAAACGCTGTCTTAACATCCATTTGCCAGATTTCATAATCCAGACATGCAGCAATCGAAAGGAGGATGCGGATGGTTTTCATCATGGCCACAGGTGAGAAGGTTTCCTCGTAGTCTATACCCTCTCGCTGTGTGTAACCTTTGGCTACCAGCCGTGCTTTGAAGGTTTCAACCTTCCCATCTACTCCTCTCTTTCGCTTGTAGAGCCATTTACATCCAATGGCCCTTTCACCCTGAGGAAGTTCTACAAGTTTCCAGACCGAGTTAGATTACATAGACTCCATCTCTTGATTCATTGCGTCAATCCATTTATCCTTATCGTGATAAGACAATCACACCTATTGTGTTCTGGGCGCATTAATAGCACGTTAAAGGAGAGACCTGATACTCTCGATTAACTTCACTACGGGCTAATTGTATTTTAAGTACATCTTCACTAACTCAATCCTCCTGTGTATATACCATACACCGAAAGTTAAGTGATTACATAAACGATATACTTTAGGGTTTTTCTGAGTGTAGTGTAAATACTACTGTCACATCGGTGAATATGAGAATAATAAATATGAATAATAACATCATTTCATTTATTAAATTAAACAATTACAAAATTGTCTTTCGGGCATCACACCTAACAATTCAGCCCTATTTTCTTCTTGAAACCCTTCAGTATTAGCAATCCTTCTTAGAGTATTGGCAGTCTTGAATAGAGTGTCCTGAGTGTCAATCCAGTATTGATATTGAATTGAATCCTCAGAACTGACATCAGGCTCACTATGATCCCCTCTCATCATCCAAATCTTCATTCTGTTGATCATCAGATTTCTCAGTAGCTTCCACAACAAATGAAGTATCTAATGCACCAACCAGTCTGTTGCCTCCAAGATTTATCCCATCATTTATCAAGGCCTCTAGACCATCTATGGTGAGATCCTCCAGATCCTCATCCATCTGTTCACTTTCTTGCCTCTCGAAGAGATCTGCCCAAAGCACCAAGATCGCTTCTAATCTTGGTTCAATAATCATTGCAGCCCCACCGACTCCTCCTGGACCAGAGGATGATCATCACTGTAATCGGATGATGAAGAGTCATCACTATCTCGATTCATCTCAGGATCTCCGAATTTGATACCTCTTCCTTCTTTTGTTCATCAATAAGATCCATCAGTCTTGCTTCCAACAGAGAGGTATCAACCAAATCCAGCAGATTCTCCACTCCTAATTTCTCAAAAGCCCACTCCTCAAAATCTATCATTGGTTCTGCAGCTGGCTTTTGTCTTTTATAAAAACCAAACTTCCATCGAAAATAAACAAATACTACCGGTGGAGCTTTGGATCAACATACCCTTCTTTCTTCTTTTTCTCTTGTCTTTCAAAGGGCATGGTTGGCTTTCTAGGAGCTGTCTGTCCACTCTGCTGACCTCCAAAGGTCTCAACTAGAAGAGTCATAGTTTCTTCAACAGATGCCTCTAGGTCGGTTGGTTGCTCAGTTGTATATTAGTGCCTACTACCTCCATCTGTTCAATATTTGGTTCTCCCGACTTACATGCTCATCGGCGGGGTTAACAAAGAATCGCTCTTCCCCCTAACTTCTTGCAGAATTTGCATGGTCTTGTCCCAATGTCTCAACTTCCACCGCAGGCCCAGACTCAGTAGTCTGCTGTGGGTCTTCAACAAGTTTCTCAAAAACAACTTGTGTAGCTTCAATAGGCTCAACAAACCATTACGGTGAGGATTCCATTTCTTCAAAGAGCTCAGTTCAAGGCTGACTCTTGTGATTCTCCGAAGTAGATTGCTCAACAACAACCTGTTCTTTCTCAGTTGGCTTGATAATTGTTAAGGGCTCAGCCTTAATAGCCTCTCCTACTTCTTCTTCTTCCTTTGAGTCTCCAAAATCCTCAACTGTTTTCCTTTGCCATGTTTCTTCTTCTTGGCAATTTCTTTCATTCTTTTGGAAAGTTGCTCTTCTTCAATTTGTTAGCTTTCCTCTTCCTTGTAATTTCAAGCTATATCAATAACTTCAACTGCCTACTTTTTGTCTTCCTAGTCTTTATCATTTTCATTATTTTTCTTGTATTAACAAACCTTTCTCTTCTCAACAACCTTCTTAGGTGCAAAGCAGACTTAGTAACTTCCTTAACAGTTTGTTTGACCTGCTCACCACCAGCATCATCATCTCCTCCGTCATCATCACTTTTTGTGGCTTCATCATCCACATCTTCATCATCATCTAAGCCAGGAATAGGAGTAGTAACTTCTGGCTTATACCTTGATTTGTTAATCTTTTCAGATGAAATATCAGGTATATGAAAATGTTTCAACAAGGTCTGAATCAGTAGGCCTAGGGGCTTGACTTTGGACTTCCTCACACCATCTCTGTCTTCAGTAAATACCTTCTTCATGTAGTGTATGAAGAATCCAGCCCAATCAAACTTCATACTTCTGCAGATGATGATCAGCATATCTATCTTAGGTCCTGACAGTGTATCTAGATTCCCAATGAATCCTAAAATAGTTTTGGCATTCAATTTGCTCACCAGGTTGTACTCATATCCAATGTGCTTCACATTGATGCCTAGATTTGAAGCTATCTTATCATTTGTCTTTATAGCATCTACAAACTTCATCCTAGGCAGATTCATAGCTTCTGGATTGGTGGGGGCATTATTTCCAGGTCCAAAATGGAATAATTCTCTCAGTAGGTCTGAGGAAATTTCAATTTCTCTTCCATTAACTGTTGTAGTGAAGGCCTCTTTACCTTCATGTAGAACAATGTTCATCCAGAACTCCAACACATTAAGATATGAAATTATTTCCAGCCTTCTGTTGATAATGTTTTCCATATTAGGAAAATATCATCGCAACGGAAGCGATTTAAGGATCTAGATCTATATAATACACGTAATAAAACATTAAATCTACATCTACAAGTAAGTTGTAGAACATACCTCTTGGATCTCAAAATCCAAGTTGGAGAACCGCTATTAGGATGATCGAACAATGATGTGAAGAGCACCACGATCTTCTTCCGCACGTGTGATCCAAGCAATTCCCGTGGAAGGAATTCTCGACTCGAACCCTCCGATATGCTACCCGGAAAAATCACCAAGATTTTCCCTAGACTATGGCCGAAAATTTCTCCCTCTCAATTACTAAGAGGAATTCGAAATTCTCAAGTGTATTCTAAGGCTTGGGAGAACTCTCTTTATATAGGAGAGTAAAACTTAGCTTCCAAGGATTTTACAATTAATACAAAATCAATTATAATAATCCTAGTAAATAAAAGTAATAATCCCAAAATATTCTAGAACAAATCAAGAATATTCATATCTTTATTATTTACCATAAATATTTATCCAATAAATATTTTTATGCACATGTCTTTTAACACACAAGAAAACTAATTCCTTGTTAAAAAACAATCACATGGGGCGAAATTTGTATATATTGACCTAGTCAATATTAATTTTTGCCATTACACAATAATTGGGCCAAGATTATGGAAAATGTCTTTTCCACATATTTAATTATTTAGCCCAACTAATTTAATAGTCCACTAAACAATTAATTCACATATCGCTTTAATAAAGTCCAACATGAACTAAATTAATATTATTAGGATTCGACGTCCGAGAATATCTATGCTATATTGTGAGGCACGTCGGGGACCATGGACTAATAATCTGGCTCCGATAAATCAAATAAATAATTATCGATGAATGTAATAATTATATTCGATAAATCAATCACAGAATATGCCACCATAATCCCGTGATCGCACTCCTCCGATTATAAGATTATATTTATCTCCTCACGAGAAAGTAATAAGCGCCCACCGATATAATCATTTCATATGGATTAATCCTCCATAGATCGCTCATTCTAAATCGGGAAGTTACCGTTAACCCTTTTCGTAACATCTTGTCCTTACTTACCATTAACCCCTAGTGATCAATAATTCAAATAACTCACCGGGTAGCTAATCAGTGTAATATGAATCCCATGGATCGATCAATGTCAGATTAACTCATAAGGAATCGTGTCTATCTACTTCCATAAATGGAAGGAATGGATTCCAGATTCGTGATAACACGCACTACCCACTCAATCCAAGACAATGCCAAGATGGGGTAATTCAGATCATGCACTCACTGTAATCCTTAACCGCCAAGTCAAACCTCATAATCGATTCAAGCAAATGATCGTGATCACCTCAGATTAAGATATATCCATAATATGATCATCTAATGATTCGATAAGACTTCTCAATTACGGAATTATATTGAGAACTCGATCAAATCGGTCCAAATTCTATATGATATATCTATCATATATAAATGCCCCATTAGGTTCCCTTAACCGAAAGTCCGATAAGACGATCACACCTATCGTGTTACGGGCGCATTAATAGTACGTTAAAGGGAGACCCGATACTTCGATTAACTTTACTACGGACTAATTGTATTTTAAGTACATCTTCACTAACTCAATCCTCCCGTGTATATCTCATACATCGAAAGTTAAGTGATTACATAAACGATATACTCAGGGTTTTCAGTAGTGTAAATACTATTGTCACATCGGTGATTATGAGAATAATAAATATGAATAATAATATCATTTCATTTATTAAATAAAACAATTACAAAAATTGTCTTTCGGCATCACACCTAACAATCTCCCACTTGCACGTAAAAGCTTGTGATTAATTGTTTTAGAGCACACCTATTATTTAAAACTACAAAGAAACTACATCTCCCACTTGCTCTAAAGCAATGGAGACTCATCCCGTATTTTGGTACCCACAAAACTTATCATAACCATTTCGATTCCAAAGTACACTCCGAGTATGCCGTCGTAGGATAGGTCGTTGACTCGGGAGCACCTATATCCGAATGTCATGGGTCTTAATGATCGGTCAAAGTTGTCGGCTCGAGGCGATCCGTAGAATCAAACGTCGCCGGTCCATCTAATCACGTGGTACTTTCCCAATATGCTCTTGAACTCAAGTGATTTCGAAATCCTTATAAGCTACCCTTCATCGCTTTGCACAATGATGTGGTATCGGCTTTCCAAATCTGGAATCACTCCTTAATCGAAAAGGAAATCCCGAGGCTATATCGCCTCTAGCTACTACAAAAGCCGCTAATCACCCAACTAGTTAAAGTCGAGTTGGCGCTGGCTGGATTCCTCCAGGCAATAGCTTCAACACAAGAGTAAACATCGAGACCGAGATCGACTTAACGATCATCCTTAATCGACACAAAGTCGAAGCAGTATTCTCACATATCCAAGTTCACATTTGAATATGCCCGCATATCATTCCTCGCTCTCTCAAGATACTAAAGGACATACTAAACTTGCTTTGTTAAGTGCCGAATCTAAGATTCGATCAAAATTGACGCTCAATAACCTCGACCATCTCTTGTCACAAAGAGAATCCATCCCATTTCTCTTTATCCCAAGATTTAGAGAGTCATTCCCGAGGCATAGGGTAGAACTTCCTCGTTGAATGTTGCATACACAAATGCATCATCTTAACCAATAAGATGGATGGGAAACCAATGACTCGATTCTAATGAATTCGACCGAGTCAAACTCTTCGTAATGTTGTCCAAATCTCTCGCTGCAGAGAATTGTGGCATTGTCGATTTCGACTTCAATTAACACACCCATGTTGAGTCCAATCGGGTGCAAATGTTATCCTTCACAAACACTAATATATATGTATATATTCACTCACTGTACTAAAATTGATATCCAGCCTACACAAGACTTATCAATATTCTCGTCAAATCCATATATTATAGAAATATATGACTTCCAATGACCAAGAGGTTTGCTTTTTATCCACAAAGGACATAAGCCTTGATAAATCATCCCGTCATAAGTTCATAAGGCAATACCTTCTGTTCGAATGAATCCAGATTCCGCTTGTTTGGCAAGAAAGTCTCGTGGAATCACCCCTATTTTTTCGCTTTTGAACGAAATCATGAATTACCGAATTCATTCTACTCTTTTCCGCAGTAGATCCAATTACTCCCACTCGGGCCTGAGACACTCAGGTGGTTCTACAAGAGTATGAACAGCTCTGAGTACCAAACTCCATTCATGTGGTTATGGCTTGTAAACCAACCTCTATTATCGTAATCCTATACCGCTTCACAAAAGAGCCATAGGTCATCAATCGATCCTCGACTACATAGTCCGCAGAAACCGTGAATGGGTAATGGATAAACCATACTCCCACTATTTTCTTGGTGGATCAAATTCGATTTAGTTCAAGAGTATTTAGTGTCATCACCAACAACCGATGTTGGATGTGGTCCGATTTAATCGCTTAGTAACTACCTTGAGTAAACGCATTTCAAGGTTCAAGGTTTTTCAACATGGATTCTATCGTAAAGGATGCAACAAAGATAACTGTCCCTTCCCGATTTCAAGAATCCTATATCTAACCTTTATACTCAATAGTTTAAAAGATATAGCACGAATGGTCATTGACCGAACGTATGCACGAAATTCTGGGCCTTACCTTCAAGCACCGTGTGCTAAATGCTTATATTTACGGAAGTGGGGTGAACCGAATCCACACCTTATCCGAAAATTCCAAGGCATATTCTAGGTAGATCGCTTGGTCTTACATTTCAATGCAAACCGATATTTCGCTTCTAATATCTTTATTGAGTTAAGCAAAGTGTATATCAGAGCACATCTACAACTATGTAAGGCAATTCAATGGTTTCTTCCTTAGTGAAAGCATTTCACTACGAGGCAGCCGAACATCGGGTCCTCAGACTATGTGATGGCCCATTTTCGAGTATAGAATACTCATCTCTCTGCTGAAAACAGAGAAAACCTCAAAATATTTTTGATAAACTTGCCGGAGTTTTTGAATAGTTATCGACAAGAAGTCACTACTCGTAAGCTCCTACTAGCTTGTTTCTTTCATCGCAGACCCAAGGTCGTCATGAACAAGCAATGTTACTTTATAACCATTATCCTTTCCAAATTGAAAGGAAACTTAGTCATTGAACCTTTGAGACAATATAACCAGATCGGGTGAAAGGAATCACCCCGAGCCTTCTTCGTGTCTTGTCTTTTTGTGGACTATGCACTAACTATGGAATATGAAGAAGCGTTTATCTAAATATAGAAACCAATTGCTTTTAATAGTTCTTAAGATGTGTTATATACATATTTCAAATAGCTTGTAAGTGGTTTTGACTTTATCAAACAAAAGTCCGAGTCTCGGATTCGCACTACAAATGGTATATTCACTTTCTATAAGACAAACAAATTATCGAATAAAAGGTAAATCCATTCGCTTCAACGAATCTTAAATGTAAAAATGAATCTTCGCGATATCCAAGGGTTGAATCGAGATTCATTTCCTCATATCACTCCCACTATTTTGCTAAAATTATCGCCCGCTGTCTATTAATCGTTAATGCACAACTATCTCGTTTCTTCCAAAGAACATAGCCTAAGAGAAAATCACCAAGGATTCATAGGTTGGTGATCCAAATCACTATCCTTATCCTATGACTTTCAGCTTGTTAATTTTCATTTTTAGCCTTAAAATCAACTCGCTTTTAGATGACTAACACTTTTAGACATATTCTCCCATTCTTGACTTTCCGTGAATGGAAACAGTCTTGAACCAAATGTTCGCTTGAGTAGACACTACTCTTGAACCGTGGGATGTCTATTTCGATTGTTACTTGTTAGACTTCTCGGATTTTCTATCATACCGTAAAAACAACAAATCATAACATTAAAGCTCCCACTAGTTTATCGGTTCCAAATACCGCCTAACCAAAGAATGTTTCTATTTTATGATTTTCCAATTTTTCAATTTGAAAATCTCTCGTGTAAATACTTACACGCTTCTAATGTTTTAAAAACAACAAATCATAGAACTCCCACTAGTTCATCGATTCCAAATATCGCCCAACTAGCTTACATTTCATGACTTTCCGGTTTTTCAATTAGAACGGTTACGTGTGTAGTCAATTACACTTTTCTAATGTTCTAGAAAACAATAAATCATAAAGCTCCCACTAGTTCATCAATTCCAAATATCGCCCAACTAGTAACACTTCATGATTTTCCGATTTTTCAATTAGAAAATTTACTCGTGTAATCACTACACACTTAAAATTCACTAGAAGAATTTCAAAGTCCAAAGTCACCTTTGATCAAACTAAGTTTGTCTCCGCTTAACACGACGACACTAAAGTGACATACCCATATGTCACTTTGGTTTTAAAAGGCTTAAGAGAAAATATCTCTTTCGAAAAATAATTGCATTATCAATTAACTAGTTCAACGCCCTAGTTACTTTCCACTTTTTAACGAAGTCAATACTAGTCAATTATAAATTTTTAAGCAATTTAGTAAGGGATATGATGTCAGTAAATAAAATGACATATATTAATTCAAGTTTAACACTACTATATTATTGTATTTTAGGAATTGTAAACTAAAAGTAAGTCTACTCTACCATTCCAAGGTTTTAACCTTGCATCTCAAAGGTCGCCAGTAGGTAGGTCAAAGAGATCAACGGTTAAATCAATGAATAACTTGTGAGAATCGACATCCCACGAGAATCGAACATCCCTTTATTCATTGACTACCTTCATTTTTT
Source organism: Gentiana macrophylla (assembly GCA_026214975.1). Classification (NCBI taxonomy): domain Eukaryota; kingdom Viridiplantae; phylum Streptophyta; class Magnoliopsida; order Gentianales; family Gentianaceae; genus Gentiana; species Gentiana macrophylla. The sequence goes on along the minus strand of CM047806.1, from coordinate 102,171,332 downwards.
AGCCTGTATTACCAAAAATACCCTTGATGAGTGTGACCTACTATATCGATCTCTAGGTACGCCCGAGAGTGTGCCGTCGTAGGATAGGTCGTTGACCCGACGAGTACCCGTAAATCCTATCCTTTCGGAGACCAAGCCATGAATGTTGATAGGGGTGAACACCATCCGTAGGGGACGAAATCAAAGCGCCGCGAGGCGCCACCCTTCTCTCACTTACTTGCATCTATAGTAGAGACCGTGGGGTTGGTGTCGCCTTCCCGCTCCCACTCAATATTTTGGAAGTGGTGGTGGGTTAACTAACCACGCCTTTTGATGTTAACATAAAAGTACATGAAATCAAGGATTCCGAATGGTGTCGGTGACGAGGCAAGCCTACCCGCCCTATTCGTTGGAACATATGTGAAATGGACTAAATCGGGTCAAGAGAGCCGCGCTTGAGACGGGAAGGAATCACCCCTCCGCTTCTCCGGTGTGGCTTAGTCTTGCCGGACCCCGTGCATACATCACACCAGAGGGTTAAGTCGGTCGAGCCTAGCTCGCTTGACCACCCAACCTATAAGCGAACCGCTTTTATCCAAGATTTATTGTTCATTTACCATCATTCAATCTCGTAGACACTACGAATCAAAACGTGATCTCGTTGGAGCTTTAAGGCGTTCACCGAGAACACACACCTAAAGGCTAACGATTTCATAACCCGCCCCTCGGATCTTTAATTAGTTACTAAATTAATTAATTACCACGATTAATTAAATTTCAACTAATTACGCGAGTTTGTATACATGCCTATTTTAATTACCAAAATTAAAATTCTACATGTATGCATGGAGTGGATTTATGATATGATGCATGTCATGGCAATTCCGATTTTATATCTATTTTATGATCAAACACATAAAAATAAATTATGGAAAATTTAAACACCGAGATGGATCGTTTGGTACTCGACTAACCTATTTTCTAAGGAAAAGTAAACATTTAATCTAAGTCTTCAAATCTTGATCTTGAAACTTCCGGATCTTCAAAGCTTCGATCTCGATACTAACCACTTAACGCACGAGAGAGAGGAGGCCGTAATATACCAATATATTTAAAATATATCTATATTAATAAAAAACTTTTTTTTTTTTTTTTTTTTTTTTTATTCACGGCAAAAAAAACACTATTTTATTAGTCAAACCAATTAGGTTAAAAAAATAAGCTGCCGCCTTATAATTTATGTCAATTGCCGCCGATGACCAAATATACAATTTGACAAATATGATTAAAACAATGCTGCCGCCGCCAATTTATAATAAAAAAAAAAAATTCGCCTCCTCCCGCTTTTATCTTCGATGATTTTCAACACCACGATCTTCGTCGCTCTGAACCCGGATCAAAATTAAAAAACAAAAGGTACTACCTTTTTACATCAAATTTCGAATGCAACAAAATTAAATTACAAATCCTATGCTCAATTGATGCTAATCAAAAGAGCTACAAAATAGATCTACGGGTAAACAATACCAACCCAATCCATCTCTTCAACCAAGACATTCATAACATAAAAAAAATAAATCATGCGTCGGCCCTATTTAAAAAAAAAAATTGAGACAAAAAAACTACATGTTTTACCACTCCTAGATCTAATATTTTATACGTATAAATATAGATCACCTTAGCGACTGATACCACTATTAGGAAAATATCATCGCAACGGAAGCGATTTAAGGATCTAGATCTATATAATACACGTAATAAAACATTAAATCTACATCTACAAGTAAGTTGTAGAACATACCTCTTGGATCTCAAAATCCAAGTTGGAGAACCGCTATTAGGATGATCGAACAATGATGTGAAGAGCACCACGATCTTCCGTGACGTGTGATCCAAGCAATTCCCGTGGAAGGAATTCTCGACTCGAACCCTCCGATATGCTACCCGAAAAATCACCAAGATTTTCCCTAGACTATGGCCGAAAATTTCTTCCTCTCAATTACTAAGAGGAATTCAAATTCTCAAGTGTATTCTAAGGCTTGGGAGAACTCTCTTTATATAGAGAGTAAAACTTAGCCTCCAAGGATTTTACAATTAATACAAAATCAATTATAATAATCCTAGTAAATAAAAGATAATCCCAAAATATTCTAGAACAAATCAAGAATATTCATATCTTTATTATTTACCATAAATATTTATCCAATAAATATTTTTATGCACATGTCTTTTAACACACAAGAAAACTAATTCCTTGTTAAAAACAATCACACATGGGCTTAAATTTGTATATATTGACCTAGTCAATATTAATTTTTGCCATTACACAATAATTGGGCCAAGATTATGGAAAATGTCTTTTCCACATATTTAATTATTTAGCCCAACTAATTTAATAGTCCACTAAACAATTAATTCACATATCGTTTTAATAAAGTCCAACATGAACTAAATTAATATTATTAGGATTCGACGTCCGAGAATATCTATGCTATATTAGAGGCACGTCGGGGACCATGGACTAATAATCGCGGCTCCGATAAATCAAATAAATAATTATCGATGAATGTAATAATTATATTCGATAAATCAATCATGTGAATATGCCACCATAATCCGTGATCGCACTCCTCCGATTATAAGATTATATTTATCTCCTCACGAAAGTAATAAGCGCCCACCGATATAATCATTTCATATGGATTAATCCTCCATGATCGCTCATTCTAAATCGGGAAGTTACCGTTAACCCTTTTCGTAACATCTTGTCCTTACTTACCATTAACCCCTAAGTGATCAATAATTGAAATAACTCACCGGTAGCTAATCGTTGTAATATGAATCCCATGGATCGATCAATGTCAGGATTAACTCATAAGGAATCTGTTTCATCTACTTCCATAAATGGAAGGAATGGATTCGTGATCCGTGATAAACACAGACTACCCACTCAATCCAAGACAATGCCAAGATGGGGTAATTCAGATCACAGACAAAGTGTAATCCTTAACCGCCAAGTCAAACCTCATAATCGATTCAAGCAATGATCGTGATCACCTCAGATTAAGATATATCCATAATATGATCATCTAATGATTCGATAAGACTTCTCAATTACGGAATTATATTGAGAACTCAGATCAAATCGGTCAAATTTCTATATGATATATCTATCATATATAAATGCCCCATTAGGTTCCCTTAACCGAAAGTCCGATAAGACGATCACACCTATCGTGTTATGGGCGCATTAATAGTACGTTAAAGGGAGACCCGATACTCTCGATTAACTTTACTACGGACTAATTGTATTTTAAGTACATCTTCACTAACTCAATCCTCCCTGTATATCTCATACATCGAGTTAAGTGATTACATAAACGATATACTGTGTGGTTTTCAGAAGTGTAAATACTATTGTCACATCGGTGATTATGAGAATAATAAATATGAATAATAATATCATTTCATTTATTAAATAAAACAATTACAAAAATTGTCTTTCGGCATCACACCTAACATTCCAAACCAAAGAAACCGTCTCGATTCTTTCGCCCTATGTTAATGGCTAGTTCATTGAGTGAGTGATCATGTCACATAGCCTCTTACACTTTGGATTGGTGCCAATATGAACATCATCCTTGTTTGCCATGAAAGTATTATACTTTTGTTCATACATGTATTCTACACATCCATAAGGTCTAACATTTGGTTGTGTATGACTCATATATGCTTTACGGCCTTTTGGTATGTAATCTTTGTTTGGAGTGATTTCTATTGTTAGAAGCACTAGCATAACCATAGGTTTGCTGTCTGTTAGAAGCAGGCCTATTAAATGGAGTCTGCTGAGGTCCCTGCTGAGGTCTTGTATAAGTCCTCTGTTGAGTCCTCTACTGATTCCATTGCTGAGGTTTCACCCTGGCAGCATGGTTATACCTGTTGTTTCTAGAAGTAGGGGTAGGAATATTCCAATCATCATCAGTAGGGAATAATCTACCTTTCCCCTGAGATAAGTATCCCTAGAATGATTGACATTTTTAGGTTTATGATTATTATCCTTGGAATATTTCTGCTTTTTGCCCTTTTGTGGTCCAGCAGACTTGGTAGCAGGTCTGCTATCAGCAGGTCTAGAAGGTACAACAGTCCTACTCTTAGATTTATTCTTTTGTTAGGCATCGATACCCTTTTGACTTCGATTTTGCTTCTTTGAAGCATTCTCGATGAAGCTTCACCGCTGAACAACCTTTTTGAGTGTTGGATCTGTGCACGCACAAACTTAGGACCAATTTTGGCACTAGGTTTAGTAACCTTCTTTGGATCCACTCTTATTGGATTGTTGGGTTCCAAATCCAAGGCCTGTTCTATCACGATAAGGTTTTCCAGATTTGAATGCAGTAGTGGAACTAGATTGTTCAAGAGGTTCAAGCACTCTTGAATGTATAGTAGAGCTTATCTTGATTACATCCAACATCTTTTCCTTTCCTTGAGAATTCTTAATTCACTTTTAACCTTTCAACTTCGCTTGAAGAGCCTCTTTTTCAGCCTGCATAATCTCATAACCAAATTGTATTATCCTCACTGATTAAGGATGGCATCCAAAGTTTCTTCATTGTCAGAATTTTTAGGATTTGAACCACAAGTTGATTCACAATCACTTTCAGCAGGAGTGTTTATAGATACAGAATTGTATACCTCCTCAGTTTCTTCCATATTTACCATTAAAGCATAATCATCCATATCAGCAACAAGTGCAGTATCATCATATTCATTTCCTTTTTCTGATTCAACTTCATATCCAGAATCATCTTCAGCAACCATAACTTTCTTGCCAAATCTTCTTTCCTGACTTTTGCTCTTCAGTAGGTCTGGACAATCAGGTCTAAAATGTCCAGGCTTCTTACAGTTGAAGCAAAGATAATCAGGTTCCTTCTTCTGTTTTAGTTCAGGACCGTCAGGTTTGAAATGTCCTGGTTTCTTGCATTGATAGCACAAGTAATCATTGACTTTCTTGGATTCATCCTTCTTCTTTTCACTAGATTTCTTTGTGAAATTCCTTGGAGAACCCTTTCCAGTTTTCATCATTCTGACTTTCTTGCTTAGTAGGGCAATTTTTGCTCTTGCATCTCATCCAGTAGATCATCTTGAGCTCCTGATGTGTAGCATCCAATGCAGCGGTCTTTGGTTCTTCCTTTTCAGTCTCAGGTACAAGTTTCTTACTGAATTCATAAGCCTTGAGATCTGAGAATAATTTGAAGGTGTCATCTTCATGTAGACTCCTCATTTCTTCTATTTCAGTCACCTTCCTTTCCCAAACTTCTTTTGCAGGTAAGGCTTCCAAGATTTTTGAATTGATTTCTTCTTTTTAGTAGTTTACACTCAGTAGGGTGAGTTCATCCATGATGTCATTGAATCTTGATTCCATTTGTTCAATGGTTTCATTTGGTTTCATTTTGAAATCTTGGAACTTCTTCTTTGCCACACTGATTTTGTTCTTCTTGATTGCATCAGTGCCTTCACAAATTAATTGTAACTTATCCCAAAGTTACTTTGCAGTCTTGCAATCTTTCACTTTCATGTACATATTGCTATCCAAGGTTCTGTATATGATATCAATAGCAATATTGTTGAGGTTTGCTATTTTTCTATCTTCAGCATTCCATTCTCATTTTGGTTTTGGAATGTACTGTGTTTGACCATCTACAGTTATAGCCTTTGTGATTTCCAGTGGTCCATCAGTCAGCACATCCATCATCTCATCATGTGTTGTAGCTAGAAAAGATCGCATATGACGTTTATACTCATCAAAACGATCTAAAGAACACATCAACATTGTTCTAGCATACTGATTGTTATCCATGATGCAAAGCTTTGAAAATTAGAAACTTGAAAAAAATTTCAAAGTATTTTCACAAGCACAACAAGTAGGATTACTTCAGAATAGAAGCACTGCTCTGATACCAATAGTTGGTCCCTTGAAAAGGCTTTGGTTAAGTTTAGAGAAGGGGTGAATAAACTTAACACTTAAAACTTTTGGAGTTAACAAACTCAAAGAAGTTCGAGAGCCTCGATCGCCGCTAAAGTCTGTGACCACTCGATAGAGTTTGGTCGACACTCGATGTCTCACGATCGTTGATTTTATCGAATTTGTTGCAGTGGAATATATTCAAGTTAAGCCTTATTACTTGTTGTTAAAATATGATACTAAGTATTAGATACTCATTAGTGTAAGTGTGTGATTCAGTTGCTAGTTTCAGTAGGTTGATGTGCTTAATATACTAAATGCAAAGTAAGTAGGCAATTTTATAGTGGTTCCAGGTGGTGTAATCCTATCAGTCCACTCTTCTCCTGTGATGTTGGAGGTAATTCACTAGAGATCTTTGAGGTTGCGATTACAAAAATCCTAAGTTGTTTGTCCTTCACCAATAACTATGGCTTCACAAACCGAACACTTGGAACATGTAGGATTGCTTTGCTCCATAGTCTTCCCTTTGGTCCTTGAATGGTAGGATTGCCTCTTCACCGGCTCCACCACAAACAACAGATTCTTGACACCTAAGTGCTTCTCTCTGTCTTCAAGAGGTTTCTTGTAAAAGAAAGTTTGAATCAAGTAAGTGATTCGACTTTCAAAAGACTTGATCAGGATGAAATGATCACAGACTTGATGTCTTCAAGTGTGTGAACTTGATGTAGCTTGATAACAAATTACACTTGAAGAATTTTCGGATCGGTAGCTTTAAGTTCGAAGAGGGTCGACAGGTGATTTTCTTGTTAATAAACTAGATAGCTTCAGGAAAATTATCTTGTTGTTCATCACAATTCATCACTTGTTCTTGTAATGTGGGGTCTTCTATTCATAGGTGAGAATCCTTGTGACTTATGTTTGAAATTCAAACATAGCCGTTTTGATTTGTCCCATCTTTACTTGCTTTACTGTCCATGTACATAGTACTTACACTGTCGATTTACTTTTTGTGATTTGGACTACCTTTGACTTGTATTCATTGGATAAAGCTCGATTCTTTCCAACGTTCCTTTAATCTTAACCATTGATTTTGTTGACAAAATCAAGAGTTGTTATTTGTCCTTATCCTTGTAATCTTCCAATGTAACCTTTGATTAAATCGAAATATGCATTCAAAGAGTTCTGTGTATATAAGTCTGCTGAAATACATATCAGTCAGCTGATCCAAAGTTGCTGTGTTTACAAAACACTGCAGCTGACTTCTCTTCATCTAACTTTTTATTATGAAGTTAGATTACACCAATTTGAACATAACTATGTTCCAATCACCACTTAGACCTTCTACACAAGGTATATGTAATCAGTTTAGGTTATCACAGACTTCCTTAAATTCTGATTCCATATCCTTGACTTTAAACACTAAGTTTGATCTCTTAGTCTTCAATAACTGAGTTTGAGCCCTTAGCCTTCAGTCTTCAGCAGGTTCCTAAACTAGTCTACTGACTCGGTACTCTTATCGACCTAGACAGTGCCTCTCTTGATGAAAGTCAGCTGACCTTTTACAATGCTTGTTTGATCAAACCTATACAAAGATCAAACCCAAATAAACCTATACATTTGATCTAGACATCTTTTTGCCTTTTCTCTACTTGGCTAGTCCGGCACTCATCACTAAAACTTAAAATATGTCCAACACATACCGATGTTTGTTGGCTTGTGACAATTAATGCCACAAATAATAGTTTATTAATCTCTATGATTATTTTTGAAATAGTTGAATGTACTTAGTGAAATACGACAATTCGGAAACCCGAAAAGTTCGAGTTGAAATGCGAATATGAGATTGATGAGCTCTTGAGGAATTAATCTTTAATTGGATTGAAGCAATTAATACTTGAATGGTGTTTTGAAGTTGTCGAAAGGAATAAGATTCTCCCTTGAAGGATACCATTTTCGGATACGCAATCAGATTGTGCTTCTAAAATGGAAACAACACTCTATACGATAAATGTGCGACATAAGCCATGCAACGTATCCCTTACTTGTTTCGGGATAGTGCCCTTATACGAAATATATACGTAACCGAGTTCCAAAGAATAAATGTTGAATGAATTCCATATCAGATATAGAATCAATGACATCAAATCCATCTTAACCGATGATTTAGGGTTGTCATGGTTCTAGCAAGCAAGAAATGTCTGAAAGGCTTGAAGCCTAGTATGACATGTGCAAATTTGTGGAATATCTTAGCAAGTACGCTAGATATTATTTACTTGTGCCCGGAGCAAAAGGTGTTTGTCTCCAAACATGCTATCTTCTAGAGGAAGTGTTTCTTCCAAACGAAACAGTGGGAGTAAATCAAGATCTCAAAGGTAGTTTGGGAACCACAAAGAGATATTCAACCATTGGAACATGAGTAGATGCGTATAGCGATGAGGTGTAACACATTGCTCAGTGAGTTTGCAGATGACCACACGCCTGAAAGGGCTACTGGTATGTTCGTCTTGAAGAATGAAGATCTCATGACTTATGAAGGAATGCTTGAAAGGCAAGATTAAGAGATATGGCTAGGAGCCATAGTATCTGAAGTAGATTCCATGTATGACAACCGGGTTATGAACCTAGTATGTCTTACCTGAAGGGAATGTCCCTAAAAAGTGTTGCAGGTCTTTGTGAAAGACTGACATGGAAGGTAATATGATTACTAGTTAATGCAAAGTTGATGGCTGAAGGCTACGAGACATAAATTGTTCAGAAATCTACGCGGGAACGCAGCGGAATTTAAAATTTATTTCCCTTTTAATCAAGATCGACTTCGTTTAAGCAATAAACAAATAAGTAGTAGACGGTGAATACCTTGCTTGATCTAAAAGATCGACACTTTGACCGTCTAAGGAGAGTAATGTTCCACGGAGCCACCCAAGCATTCGTCCTCACCGCTAGTCCACACGAACAACCCGCCGGAATCCACCATTAGATTGTTACTAGAAAAACTCGGTTACTAGACCGACCTTTTCCCTCTCTCAAATCTCTCTCTAAGAAGCTCTCTTATTTTTCACAAGAACTATTAGTCTCTTGGAATTGTGATGTACAAATGATCTGGCAAACCCCTTGCTTATATAGGGGAGTAGTGCACCCCATGTAGTCCTATTCCAAATAGGAAAAACTTCTATGTAAATTAATGAAAAAGAAAACATTTTACTAGTAAAATAAGAAAAATATCTTTGATTGATTTATCTCATTTAATTCAATATCTCATATTAAATATTTCAAGATATTGTCAATATCTAATATTGATTATCTTCATCATATTACCATAAATCAATTTACACATGTGTGCAAGTCTCAGTAGTCATTAATATCTAATATTAATATATGATAATACTATTAATTAAATTGCACAATCCAAGTGTATCTTATACACCTAAGTCTCAAGACCCATATGCCAATATATTGGCATCCGAATATTCTAAATTAATATAATGCTATGATTAATTAATTTACAAAATACATGTGTATCAATATACACAATATATTTCGACATACATATACATTAATTGTATATTTAATTAATTAATATAATTAATTTCTTGTATTATATTTATTCATAATAAATAAATACCACCATATTAATTTATCACTATAACACTTTATAGTGAGATAAAACTTTCCTTATTTGGTTATCATTATAACCGCATTTTAATCAGGCTAGATGTTCTAATGTGTGTGACCCGATAGGCTTCCGAATATGTTGCCCGCAATTCACGAAAATACTTCATACCTAACAATCACGAAATAGCGTCTAGAACACACCGTGACCCCAATCATCGGAAGAGTCAAATGCAATGACTACTACCTTTCATGTAAAACAGTTACCGTGTAAATAAAATCCTATCGCTGTTACAATACCCATACAATCGTATCTCGAGTGTCAGTACATCAACGATCGTATCTTATAATCTGGATAACATGCTCTCTCGGAATAACTCATTTACTCCCACTTTGAGCTAGACATTCCTTATAAGAAGGCCATTTTGGATACTCACTCCTACTAATAGGATACGCGCTTTCCGGAGAACAAACATGTATCCTACGCATTCTTCAATATAATACCCGAGCACTACCGCATGATCGCCTCATGGCTGGGGGAAACCTGAATAGCGTCAAAGCATGACAATCCACATCGTGATGCCATGTAGACTCCGGTCTTAGGATAATTACACGACTGTCACATACTGCGACACTTAATGTAAGTGGGTCAGTCTAACGTATGCATTCTCCAATACACGTCCACGTACAGTCCAAGAGTGTCCACACTTTGATTGACAAGATCTATCCCTATCTTCAATAGGATATAAGACATCTAATACGTGCTAGTCTAATCATACTATCAATGTCCTATTTGACAGTACATACGACTAGAGTCTTTTAAGTATCAAACTTTTTAAAGTGATTAGAAATCCCGTCAACCATAATCACTATCAAAGTTTCTCTATCACAGTTTAATACTAGGGACGTTATCATATAACAATATCGTAATGGGTCCTCTAAATGAACAAATATATAATAAAATAAAAGCCTTTTAATATATGTATAAACATAAAGAAATAGTAGAAATGATCCGACCGGTCGGATCCGGTCCAAACCGATTGGGTTTAGGACACTATTTCAACATAAACCTTGTGGTTACTTTCTTACTATCGATGTGCTTAAGTCTATTCAGAGATAGTGCTTGTTGTAGCTAGCACGTATCATGGCTATATGATAGTGTTGAAAACGTTGGGCCAATGGCTTGATGTTCTTAGACGATAGCATGATGTGTAAGCTTATGAGATCCATTTATAAGACTCAAACAAGTTCCTCTATATAAGTTCATTGCATAGATAAATCAAAAGAGTTTGATTTCATCAAGAGGAAAGATTTGCCTTATGTGCGAAGGTGTAGTGGGAGTGTCATAGTTCTCGAGCAAGGTATTGGATATTCTTCTCGGAATCAGCACCCCGTGTCACAGTCAATTAATGTTTGGTAGTTCAAGGTCTTTACGAAAGCTCTTGGACTGACAGTTCTTATTTTAGAAATAAGAATCTATAGTGATAGATTTAGACACTGTACGATTATCACAGTTCACCCTTATAAATGAGATGCTAAAAGAGTTTAGCATAGATCATAGCAAGAGATATCACGCCAAGATTCTCGGGATCTATCAATGATAGACGACATGACCCTAAAATATAAGGTGAAAGATGATACTTACGGTATGTGCCATTTGCATCCGCAATAGGGTCCATCATAAGTCTTGTGAGTTAAACCAGATGTTCATACTTCGTGAAGAGTCATGAGCAAGTGTGAAAGTGATTCTGGTAAATGTCGAGGATACCCATAAAGTTGTTAAGGATAGGTTCTAGCTTATTGAAACTTGGAATCGAATAAACATAGATATGAGATATGCACCACGAATCTTATGAAGATAGTGGGAGCTACAGTTTGAGTTTTTGCGAATACTTGACTAAGTGAGATAGTGAGTGGAAATGTTCTTAAAAAGAGATCACCTGAAGTTCTTCAACTGGGCCAAAACACAGTAGTGCCTTGGAGGCGCGTAGTAGCAATACATGGATCTAGAAGGTTCATTCATGAACCTTGTATGGTTCTTTAACCTTCTCTATATAGCTGATATAGTAGTGGATTCATTGCTTGAAGCAAGAACCATGGTCTCATCAGAGATTCATGTGTGTGTTAAGGTGGTTCCTTTTGACTTGATCATTTGGAGCATGATGTAAAGATAGTCTGAGTCCCCACGGATAGTGTCTGCTCACCTTCAGGGCGGTTAAGTAGTATTGAATGAGATTCTTGTGTTTCAACTTGGTCTCTTGTGTACGTTTGATTGGCTTTAGGCCAAGTGAGAGATTGTTGAAATAGTGACCTAAACCCAATCGGGTTGGACCGGATCCGACCGGTCGGATCATTTCTACTATTTCTTTATGTTTATACATATGACAAGTGGCTTTAATGTTATTATATATTATGGATCTCTATATGAACCAATTTGTGATTGTATATATGATAATGTCTCTATTGTCAAACTGTGAGAGAGAAATCATAATAGAGATTATGGTTGGTGAGATCTCGACTCACTTTAAAAAGTTTGATACTTAAATGTCTCTGGTCGTATGTGCTATTAAACAGGACACTAATAGTATGATTAGACTAGCACGTATTAGATGTCTTCTATCTTATTGAATATAGTGATAGATCTCGCTCTATCAAAGTATTGAGACACTTGGACCTGTGCACGTGGATGTGTATAGAGAATGCGACGCGTTAGATCGACCCACTTACATTAAGTGTCACAAGATGTGGCGCTTGGGTAATTATCCTGAGACCGGAGTCTTCATGGCATCACGGTATGGATTGTCATACTTTGACACTATTGAGGTTTCCCCTAGCCATAGGGCGATCATGCGGTAGTGATTGGGTGTGATACTGAAGCATGCGTAGGATTCATGTTGCTCGTCCGGGAATCGCATATCCTATGTTTAGGAGTAAATATCTGAAATGGCATTCTTATAAGGAATGTCTACCTCTCGTGAATCTTTGCAAAGTGGGAGTAAATGAGTTATTCCGAGAGAGCATGATATCCAGATTATAAGATACGATCGTTGATGTACTGGCACTCGAGGTACGATCGTATGGATATTATTACTGCGATGTGATTCTATTTACACGGTAACTGTTTCACATGAAAGGTAATAGTAATTGCTTTTGACTCTTCCGATGATTGGGGGACATGGTGTGTTGCTAGACACTATCCCGTGATCATTAGATATGAAGGGCATTTTCGTAATTTGCACTTTGTGTCTACAGCCAACATATTCGGAAGCCTACTGTGTCACACACGTAAGAACATCTAGCCGAATTAAAATACGGTTACAGTGATAACCAAATAAGGAAAGTTTATCTCGACTATAAAGTGTTATAGTGATTAAATTAATATGACGGTATTTATTTATTATGAATAAATAAAATACAAGATATTAATTATATTGATTAACTAAAGAATATTCCGGATGCCAATTTATTGGCTATGGGGCACAGATGATAGTGTATTATGATACACTTGGATTGTGCAATTTAATTAATAATATTTTCATATATTGATATTGGATATTAATTGATTTTTGGAAATAGGTTTATGGTATATTCAATATTAGATATTGGCAATATCTTAGATTTGTTTAATGTAAGATATTAAATTAAAAGAAAAAAATCAATCAAAGTGATTTTCCTTATTTTATTAGGAAAATATTTTCTCTCTCATCAGTCTACTAGCTGAGCTTCTCCTAATCAGATTAGGGGCTAAGGGGCGCCACTTTCACCTATAACAGAAAGAGGTTGGCTATCTCTTTTGTACATCACAATTCCAAGAGACTAATAGTTCTTGTGAAAAATATAGAGCTTATTCTAGAGAGTTTTAGAGAGAGAGAAAAGGCCGGTCTAGCAACCAGATTTTTCTAGTATCAATCCAAGAATGATTCCGGCGAGGAGTTCATGTGGATATCGATAGAGGCCGGACATGTGGACAGCTCGCACACACTAGTACTCTCCTTTGATGGTCAAAGTGTTGATCTACTAGATCAAGCAAGGTAATCGCCGTCAACTACTTAACGTGTTTATTGTATTAAACGAAGTCGATCTTGGTATTGGAAATCAATTTTTAAATTCCGCTGTGTAGACTAGTTGATTTCCTAACATACTTGGCAAAACTATTTACTTTTTTCCCACATACATAGGGGAAACAAAAGAAGACACCCCCACAAGGACAAATAAGGATGGAAACAAAAGAAAATGAGATGTACAAGGATGACATCATTACACCTTGACAACCCTACTAGAAGCATGTTACTCTGAGAGGAACAAAGATATTTGGTGATGTTGTCGAAAACACCACAAATGTATTTTAGCGATCGGATAGTGATTAAATGGTGGTTGTGCGGTGGATGTCTGACGGTGATTATGCGGTTATAATGAGCAATATGAAGACTATGCTAAGACAAGAAAGCTGTAAATAAGCGAGCTCGTTGACAGACCTAAACCTAACCTTGGAAACGGCGCCAGAAAGCTGACGGACATTACCTAGGCTATACAGATCCTAACCGGCAGTGTACCGGGTCAAATCGTAGTGCTAGTATGATGAGTCAGGTGTCGAATCCTCAGGGAACTTGGTAATTTCTATTACGTGTGGTTAAACACCAAAGAGCTGTTATTAACTCGATCTAAATCGCAATTTTATAACACAGATCACTACTATTCTAGTCAACATAAAATAAATACGTAATTTAAAAGTTATTCTAATATAATATATATAGATATATAAATATATATAGATGTACATAAATTGCAAAATATATATATAGATATAAATATATAGGTACCAATATATTAGACAAATAATTTTAGAGAACTGGCCAAAACTTATATAATTGGTTTATACGATCTTTTCGATTAATTGAAATGTGTTCGATCTCTCCTTTTATTTTAGGTCCAATTGATTAAGTGAAACGGTGCACTCTGAGGTAAACAATTCCTTCTCACACGAAGCGTATGAAATTGTCATATGTCCATTGTCATCGAGTCCAAGATCCACAGCTATTACGGTAAACGAATTAATCTCGAACAGTCCCAGTACAAATCTACCTTTAGATAAAAGGAGTCATTCCGTTCATCAAACGGTCAATTTTATTTTAAAGGCTCCGGTTGTCAAAGCCGGACGATTTAACTTTCCGGTTTAAGTTTCAATTAAAGCGATGATTTAACATTATTACGATCTCTAAAGTACAAATTATAATAAAATTCATTTCTCCCAAAACAAATTTACCCTCGGTAGGAAATCGGGTTCCGTTATCACGTTGTTCACACGGCCGATTTTACCCTCCGGTTTTTCTATCTTTTATTTCATATCCTGGCTACGAGGCGTCAATTCATAATTAGATTATGAATTCCTCAGATCAATTAAATACGTCAATACGAATATGATCAAAATAGAAAAAGATTCAATTAACTCAATTTTAGTCATTTTAACTTAACAACATTTCTTTAACTAAAAGATCGAAATGAAACCGATTACATAGTTTTGGCCAAGATTATATTTAGCCTAAAAACATTATACCAACGAAAAATATAAAACAAACATAAATACTTAAGAAAAGTTACCCGAATACGGTAGTTGATTCGTAAATCGATCTTCGGACATTACAACTTCTTTAGCAAAACCGACTTCCGAGATTTTCTCGAGCATTACAACGATACTAAAACTACATTATTACGGCGTAAGGCCTTATTTACAAACTACAACTAAAAATAAAAAAAAAAAGAGAGAGAGAGAGAATATATATATGAGAGTGTTATATATATTTTGGTACATCGAGCTGTTCTCTGATGAGCTTCTATATATAGGCAAATTGGTAAAGGCCGGACCGGTCCGGTAGTAAGCCGGCTCGGTCCGGACTAATGATTACTCCCACCTTCTTGATTAACTCAGCATGTGCGTTGATTTATATATATTTATATATAATTATATATAACTTGTAAAATTCATATCTCGAGTTCTGGATCTCCAAAAATCACAAACGAAATGCCAAAATTAAGGTCTCGAGAAACTCTACAACTTTCATGAAGGACTCTTCTCCAGATAACGCTTTTTTGATGACCTCGTGTTCCTCCGAAGCTTTTACGGGATTTTTCTTAATCCAAGTCGATTAGCCACTTGATCACTGTTTAAGTTGTAGACCTCCAATCTTCATAATTTAAATTGCATTGGAAAACTCTCGGAAAAATCTACATCTTTCGTGAAGAACACTTTTTCTGAAAATATCATTTTGATGAGCCATTCGTTTGTCGAAGATATTTCTCTATTATTACTTATCCAGATTGGTTGGCCACTTATCCACTTAAGCTATTCAATTGACCATTTAAACTTGTGGCACTCTCTAAATCATTCCAGAGATATGATTAAACTTCAATATGTCGATTCTCGGGGTCTTGGTTTATAAACCGCAATAAAATACCACAAATACCCACGTAAATCGACATATTAATCCGATTTACTAAAATCGGTACAAAATTACAACTTTTATTATTATTATTACTAAATACTCTAAATTATAAAGACTAACACTTTATACCATAATTTCATATATTTTATATAGAATTCGTTGATAAAACATAATAATATAACGTATTTTTAATCATATAAAAATAATACATCAAATTACTCCCCACTTAGCTTTTGATCGTCCTCGAGCAAAAATAAGCGGTAATAAAAGATAGTATAATTTTTCAGATTATAATGTACTTTGTCAATATTATAAATATATTATCTATCTTAATTTAAAATCTTAAGAAGACAGAAAGAGTATATAACTGAAATAACTTAAACATTAAATATTATTTAGATAAAATTATATATGTAATACTTAAGAAGTATAAATAAAATATCAGAATTATTTTTAACCGCAACTATTATGAAATTCTGGAATCGGAAATTTCGGTGAAGTAGTTGACAAAAATGGCTTATAGAGTTTAGGATGTTGGTTAATCGGAAAAAAAGGGAAATCAAAAAGAGAAAGAGGCAAGTCGTACGTACCTACATCTTTATATTTTTGGAAAAAAACATAATCTCGATTTAATAGCATCTTTTTTTTCAGATTTTCTCTCTTTTTTTTTTTTTTTTTTTTTTTTTTTTTTTTTTCAGATTAAGAACTAAAAGCGTGAGTGTGTGTAGAAAATCAAACTTACAGGCATTGCTTCATCAAGATTGATCGGAGTACTACTCTTTCGATCGAAAATTACAAGTCCGGTTTCCTTAAACTTGTAATAATTCCTGAGATCTTATGATTCAACTTTTCCTCTTTCAATTTATCTTGTGCCTTCATTCCCAGCAATAGGACATTTCGTGATAATACCCTAGCTGGACTACTATCATCAGGCAATCGGGAGCTTACTTACCTCATAGTGATATAGGACATTTCGTGATAATACCCTACTCACTCCAATCATTGGTAACTACAACCGATTTGTTCTTTTTAAGTTGTTAATCACAGATAAGGAAGATACCTGATATTTGATTAATTCTGTGTAAATATGGTGCTTCGTTCTTAATTCTTTTATAGAATATTAATATATCCGAACTTATTACCAAAATCGGCTATGTTGCAAGTGTCATGAGGTAAGATCGAATATACTACTTCTTATCTAATCTTTCCAATCTCAGCATATACCAAAATTTAGCTTTTATGCCTCCATCTCTTTTATAAGTACGCATAAACTTGCGTGTAATTCAAGGAAATGTAGACCAAAATAGCTAAAGCTCGGTTATTTAATCACAATTGACAATTTCGAGTGAGGTCTTGATCACTCTAATCAAGGCTGAGGTAGGTTATTTGGCTATAGTTATATTTTTGTGGTGCCAAAAATCAACAAACTTAGTCCAATTCCAAACTCATAATTCATATTAAAAATGATTCTAAAAATTTTACTTATAAATATCAACATACTTATATAATTTTATAAAAACAATATCTAATATTAATTACTCAATTATATAAACTTAAAATCTTATTAAAATCTAAATTAGACCTATAATATAATTATTGTTTTTGACTATTTTTCGATGATTTTAATGAATTTTCGAAAATTTTAATGAATTTTCTAACCTAACTCTACTCCCCACTTACGAAGTGACATCGTCCCGATGTTCAATAAGTAGTAAAGAAGTAGGTTTGAAAATAAAATTAAAATTATCCATTAACGTCATTTTTCTGATTTTATTTTAGCGTATACTAATAAACTTAAAAAAAAAATTAAGACATATATACTAAACAAGATACATTATTACAAACTAAAAACGTAAACTTAATTAAAGACAATAAAACTTAAAATTTAACTAACGAACACTCATTAAAACTTAAATATTACCAACAACTCTTAATAATTCTCTAGATTGTAGATTTAACATCCTGTTGTATCAACCGGTAACATTCCCACTGATTCTCTCTAGACGGAAAAATCTCATCCGTCTCCAACTCTTCTACTCCATTCGTAAGAATACACAAACGTGATATCAACCAAGAATTAGGCATAGGTTTCCCTACTACCTCTCGGCTATTGCAAAGTCCGACACATTTCTCTCGAATCAATATACCCTACCAACAAATTCACCAAATGCCAATGCATAGAAAGCGTAAGCATTTCTTCTTCGTAAAGGCTAGCAAAATCCCATGTGGGATAAACTCTAGAATTTATGAAATGCTTCCACGCCTTTAGATGTGGAAGTAAAGCTCGTGTTGACATGTCGTGATTTGTATCAAAAAGCGGGAACAGACATTGGAAAGACTCGTGTACTTTATTCAAATGATTGTATGCATTGCCTAGTCCCCATTTTATTTCAAAATGCTGCATCGTAACTGGTGGTATTTCAAAGAGTTGATTTATAATAGATGAAGAGAAGGGAACAGCCACTCCTCTCACCATAACTATTTGTGTAGACTCTATCGCGAACGTTGAAAGTAGGGCCGAGTAAAATTCCCTTACAACCGTAATATTAACTCGCCCTCGTGGTGTACTTACAAATTTTTTTCAACCGAAACTCCTAATGAGAGTTTTACCCCACTGACTCAATAATGATACAAAATTATTTTTGTGATTTTTATAGTTTATAAAAACTAAACCGATTTAAAATACAAACCAAATTGTTATAAACGACTGATAAAATCAAACTAAACGAAAAATGAAAACAAACCAATAGTTAAATGACAAAAGTCGAATGCAATGAAATGTGTAGTAAACATGTTTAATCAATCATTAAAATTCAATCTTCATCATAATCTTCCTCCGGATCAACTTGAAAACTCGAACTCGGAAACGACTGAGAAGCTGATGGATGAGCTGAAGTCGTGGTCCTGACTGAACTATCAAGACCCATCGAACTCATGCCAGACGTGACATGTGCAAACTCAGTGAATCCTCCCCAACTCGACATCGCCGGGTCTCGAACACTGTTTAAAATACACCTGTCCCACTAGATTGGCTTCCAAAAGGATATGACGATGGATGAAAGCTCGACTGTGGTGGAATAGGTGTTTCCCACTGTGGTAGGGTATACGGATCTGACTGACACGGTGGATAGGCAGGATCATCAAAAGTAGGATTACGGGCAAATCGCTCGTTCTTTCTAAACCTCTACGAATATCATCACACCATCGCTTAGTACTTTGGTGAATAAAGCCACATTGGCTTGACCACGCGCAACATCTGTCACTAAGGATTGAAACATGTCATATGTGATAGTGTTGGAGAAAGGAGTTTGTTGAGGCTGACTAGAAAAAGATGGAAAAAAAGAAGAAGATGTAAAAACTGGTGGAGCTGGCTGAGTTTGACGTCTTCTAAGCAAAGAGCTAATACTACCATCCGGAAGACTAGTCAAACTAGGTCCAATCAGATTCCCATCAGCCAGAGATAACTTGTCATTAGGCAGGAATGGTACTCCCAACCTACGACATAAATTAGAGATAAAACAAGGGAAGTAAAGATGACTCCCTGGTCTGGCGATGACAATACTCTCAAAAATTCTTTTAAACATGACCTTTCCAACATCCACTCTAACATCATTTACCATAGCCCAAGCAATACAAACATCTTCCTTTCCAAAAGCAGTATGTTTACTAGAAGGATAGAGATTATGGCTAATAAATCTTTTAATTGCCCTCAATCCTCTAAAACAGTTCCCGTAATTAAACCGATTTTCAACCCACACCGCGGTTGGGTCAAAAACAGTCTGGGCTCTCAGGGCAGTTTGCTCAAAACTAGCAGGATCATCTAAATTATAAACTACCCTGTAATCCTCCTCATCAGGAAAAACCTCAACTCCTAAGATTGCATTAATGACGGCAGGGTTAAAAGGAATATTTCGCTCGTGAAGGGCACAGGGCTCCGACCGAGTAAGTCGTTCTTCCGACAAAGTAGATAAAACCGAATAAAACTCGCCTACTATAGTCGTGTTAATCTCCCTTCCCCTACGTCGCTAAATCTAACCACCGACGCTTTCTAAAGATGTTCTTGACTTCATCACCTAAGTCATCCAAATCTAATCCTTTTTCAACCGTAACATCACACTTACTATAAATTTTCTTATATGCTTTCTTAGCCTCGTGTGATGCGGTTGTTTCAAAACTTACGACTTCCTCCTCGGTGATAAAATTATCGTGCCTACGACAGGAGTTGAAATTGGAATTTTTGATTTTCTCTTTTTAGAGACTCTAGTACTCGACTCAGCCATTCTACGATATTGGTAATGCCAATCAACAACAAAAGTAACAATAAAAACAACAAAAAATAAAAATGTCACAACACACTCAAAAATCAAAACAGTTGAAATTAATCTAAAAATTATGAAAATACGTAAATTGATAACTAAATAAACTAGATTATACCTTAAAGTGTAGAAAACGTTGAAAAGTAGACCGGAAAAGTGTTAAAGTCGCCGGAATGAAACGGAGCTTGTTTTTGACCCTTTTTGAATTTTCCACTTTGTTTTGAAGAGAGGAGATGATAATGAGAAGAAATTAAGTAATGATGTAGTGTGATATGAATTTTTGTTGTAGAAAAGTAAAAAAATTTCGTAATGGTGGGGTTTGGTGTAGGGGGCAGTAAAGAAAATTAGGGAAGAAGAAGAAGAAAAGAAGGGTCCCCTGCCTTTTTTATGTTTTAGACCCGGACCGGTCCGGGTTAAGGCGGATCGGTCCGTGTGCCAAATTTTTCATTTTTGATTTTTTATTTTTTTATTTTTTTTTTTTTTTTTTGAATAAAACTTATAAAAATTCTTATAAAACTTAATTAAAACCTTAAAAATAATTTTTAAAACTTACTAGAAATAAAATTTGAAGGAACTTTTATAATTTTATAACAATTTCTAAAAATTTAATAAAATTTTATAACACTTTAATAAAAGCTTATAAAAATTTAATAAATTTATATCAACTCTTATAAAACATTAAAACTAAAAAACTTTTATAAAACTTTTATAAAACTCCTCAAATTCTTATAAAGATCCAATTTTATAAAATTCTCAGAAGTTATGCGAAAATTTTATAAAATAAAATAAAATACTCGAAACTTAAGGGGTTCACGATTCTTCGATTTCTAAATCTTCCAAGTTTCGATATAACATTTCGATCAACCTAACTCCTAAAAACGAGGCATTTGAATTATCTCTCGAATTCCATCGGGATTTTCGGATAACCACCTAATCGTTCCTTCCTAACAATATTCAAACACTCATCCAGGATTTGGTTGTGTTTTTCCCACAAGTGTCCAACATGTTCACTTTTTCCACAGATTCTGCATCTCATTAGAAACTTTGCCCTTCTTTTATCGCACTTCTTGATGTTCCATTACATACTTCTCTCAACTGATCTCTCTCAACAATTTCTTGTTTTGTTCAAAAACTAAAGCTTCTATAGAAAACGCGACATCTTTATCAAGGCCTAATTTCAAAAGTAAAATAAAACTCCTATTCTATCTAAAAGACATCCAGTTTCTTTACGTCTATCCGGTAAAAGATTTAAAAGAGTTTAAACATAATTAAAATTACAGAAAAGTAGAGTAAAAATAGATAGCACTTGGTATTCGGCCGATTCGGCTCGCTTTCGCTTTTCATTTTTCTCTCGCTTTTCAATTTGTCGGGGATCAATCAAGAGCATTATTTCTTCTTTCAAGTGGGATTCCTTCTCCCTCCACAAATAACTTTACTCTGTGGCCATTGGCTATAAAAGTTGTATTTCCATCGGTTAGTCCAATGACTCAGGCTTTTGTAAACCCGTGTTACTTTTAAATGGACTCGTCCATCTTGATTTAAGCTTACTCGAAACAACTTTAAACGTGAATTGTACAAAAGCACTCGATCACCTACATGGAACTCACGCTAAAGATTCTCTTATCATGGAAAGACTTCGTGCGTTGCCTTGTAGATTCGAGCGTTTTCATAAGAATCGAGACGAAATTCTTCTAGTTACATCAATTGAAGCAATCTATGATCACCGACATGACCTTAGGATCGAAATTTAGAAATCTAATAGCCTGTAAGGCTCGGTGTTCTAACTCAACCTGGGAGATGACATGACTTACCAAAGACTAGCTTATAGGAGAACAACCAATTGGTGTTTTAAAAGTCGCTCAGACGCCCATAACGCATCATCTAATTTGATTGCCCAGCTTTTACGATTTGAATCAACTGTTTTTCTACGATTCTTTTAATCTCTCTATTTGACACCTCTACCGACCCTTTGGTTTGCGGATGATGTATGCGTTCTAGTTTATGTGTTACACCATATTTCTCAACTAACTTAGTAAATGGTCTATTACAAAAGTGTGAACCTCTATCACTAATGATCGCCCTCGGAATGCCATATCTAGTGAAGATGTTCTTTTTAAGGAATCGTATGACAACCTTGGTATCATTAGTGGGAAGAGCTTCAGCTTCTACCCATTTTGAAACATAATCTACCATTACAAGAATAAATCTTTTTCCAAACGATATAGGAAAAGGTCCCATGAAATCTATACCCCAAACATCAAATAACTCACATTCTAAAATAGGTTGCATAGGCATTTCATGTTTTTTAGATACATTTCCCCATTTTTGACAAGACTCACAAGATTTAACATATGTATAAGCATCTTTATATAGTGTAGGCCAATAAAAACCACATTGTAAAACTTTAAAAGCAGTTTTCCATCCTCCATGATGACCTCCTGCCTCACGATCATGACAAAACGATAAAATACTTAAAATTTCATTATCAGGCACACATTTTCTCGATTATCCCATCCGAACATTTACGAAAAGGTCCTGGTTCCTCCCAAGAATAAAATTTTAAGTCATAAAAGAATTTCTTTTTCTCATTTGCCAAGTCCAATGAGACGGAATATAATCACAAAGTTAAATAATTAATGATATCTCCAAACCAAGGTGAGATTTCCTTAGAAGGAATTCTATTTTTTAATAATTGCATGGTTGAAGGAGTATCTATTCTAAATAGTTGTTCATCAGGAAATGAATCTTTAATTTCATTCCCTATCTCTTCCTCAGTCTCCATTCTACTTAGATGATCTGCTACTACATTTTCACTTCCTTTTTTATCTTTAATTTCAATATCAAATTCTTGAAGTAGGAGAATCCATCTAAGAAGACGTGGTTTCGCATCCTTCTTACTCAGTAAATACTTCAGAGCTGAATGGTCTGTGTAGACTATTACCTTAGAACCAACAATATACGATCTAAACTTATCTAAGGCAAAAATCACAGCCAACAGTTCTTTTTCTGTAGTTGCATAATTAAGCTGAGCTGCGTTTAGCGTGTGGGATGCATAGTAAATAGCTTTGAGAATTTTGTTATACCTTTGACCTAAAACAGCTCCTACAGCTAAATCGCTTGCATCACACATAATCTCAAAAGGTAAATCCCGCCTGGTGCTACTAATATCTTGGTGCAAGAATCAACTTTGCTTTGTGGTCTTAAATGCTTCCATACATTTACTATCAAAGTTAAAAGATACTTCTTTTTCAAGCAAATGACTTAGAGGCTTTGCTATCTTTGAAAAATCTGCAATAAATCTCCTATAAAATCCTGCATGTCCAAGAAATCCTCTTAGAGTCCTTAGATTAAGCGGTATGGTAATTTTCAATCACCTCGACTTTAGCTTTATCAACTTCAATTCCTATTTCAGAGATTCTATGACCTAAAACAATTCCTTCTGATACCATTAAATGACATTTTTCCCAGTTTAGAACTAAATTGGTATCCTCACAACGTTGTAAAACTCTTTCTAAGTGCGACAAACATTTACCAAAAGAATCTCCATAAACACTAAAGTCGTCCATAAAAATTTCTAAGAATTTCTCAACCATATCGTAAAAATATAGACATCATACATCTTTGAAACGTAGCAGGAGCATTACATAAACCAAACGGCATTCTTTTATATGCAAAAGTTCCATAAGGACAAGTGAAAGTAGTCTTTTCCCTATCTCCTGCTGCAATGAAAATCTGTAAATAACCTGAATAACCATCTAAGAAACAGTAATACTTATGACCACTTAAACGTTCCAACATTTGAACTATGAATGGAAGCGGATGATGATCTTTCTTAGTATGATCATTTAGCTTTCTAAAATCAATGCACATTCGATAACCTGTAATTTCCCTTGTTGGAATCCATTCATTCTTATCATTCTCTTTCACTGTGAAACCTCCTTTCTTTGGTACAACTTGAGTTGGACTCACCCATTCACTATCTGATATAGGAAAGATTATTCCCATTTCTAATAGTTTAATGACCTCTTTCTTAACGATTAACTGTAAATTCGGGTTGAGGCGGCGTTGCGGTTGAATACAAGGTTTAGCATCTTCTTTCAGAATTATCTTATGAACACAAATCTCAGGGCTAATACCTCGAATATCGGCAACTGTCCATCCAAAAGCTTTCTTATGCTTTCTTAACATTCTTATTAATTGATCCTCTTGTCGCTCGATTAAAGTTGATGAAATAATAATCGGTAATAGATTATCGCTTCTAGAAAAGCATATTTTGATTTAAAGGTAACGGTTTCAATTCCTGATTCTTGGCGGATCTTCTATTGACGATTTAAGAACTGGTCCTTCTAGTTCTAACTCCAAATACTTATGCCATGGTGGCTTAAAAGTAAAGCTTCCTTTATCTAGAGAAAGGATTATCTCTTTCATTTCAATGTCTTCCTCATCTTCTTTATAGATAGATAGAGTTAAGCATTCTTCTAGTCTGTCTTCAAAAGTTGGTAACTGATTATCAAAGACAGAATGAATATCTTCTATAAAAGAACATGATTCTGGTGATGTATATGGAGGGTTCATAGCTTTGAAAATATTGAAAGCAACTTCATCTTCATTGACTCTTAAAATTAACTCTCCTTTATGAACATCGATTAAAGTTCTTCCTGTAGCTAGAAATGGACGACCTAGAATAAGAGGCGCTGAATATCCTTCTTCCATTTCCATAACTACAAAATCTACTGGAAAATAGAATTTGTCTACTTTAACCAGCACATCCTTAATCATTCCTTTAGGGTACTTAATTGATCTATCTGCCATTTGCAGAGTCATTTCAGTCTTAGTAAGCTTTCCTATGCCTAGCTTTTTATAATCCTCATAAGACATGAGATTTATACTAGCTCCAAGATCACATAAGACCTTCTTAAACAAAAATCCTCCAATTTCACATGGAATCGTAAAACTTCCAGATCTTTCGGTTTAGGTGGTAACTTATGTTTGAATTGCGTAACATTCTTCATTTAGGCATATATTCTCATATTCCTCTAATTTTTTCTTATTTGATAGTATATCTTTCGTGAAACTTTCCATAGGCGTGTATATTAATCGAGCTTCAATAATGAGGATATTAACATGAAGATGACGAAAAGTATCAAGGAAACGAGCATACTTCTTATCGCTTTTGCCTTTTGATTTGATCTTTAGGAGGGTAAGGTAAAGATTCTAAATCTATAACCTTTGGCTCCTTAGTCAATTTCTCTTTTCCTTTGTCCTTAATCCTTTGAGCATTACTTAGTTGCCATGTTTCAGGTTCTTGAATTTTTTCCTTTAAATTGTTCCCTGAATCAATCTCTACTTCAAATTTTTTCGGTTCTTCCTTTTTCTCATTTATTCTAACATGTTCCTTGAATAAATTCCTTAAATCTTTATCCATAGGGTCTTTCAAAATCCTAGGGATTTTTACCCAATTTTCACCTTCATCTTCAGGTTCCAAACTTCTATTCCTTTTCAAGAAATTATCTACAATCTCTTCTTCCTCGTCAGTGAATTCAATTTCATCTTTAGTTTCATCATTCTTTCCATCTAAATCATTTTCTACTTCATTATTCCCGAAGTTTTCTACTCCATTGCTTCCACCGAGCTTCCTACTTTCGTAACTCACAACATTTACTCTCTTGGGTTTCTTTCAGTATTACTTGGTAATCCTCCTGGGGGTCTACTGTTGTTACGTTCACCTTCCCTACTCAAATGATCTTCCATATTCCTCAATGAGGCTTCTATTGTTCTCATTCTGGTATCATGTCCATTCATAGATGTTTTTATTGTACTCATATCTTTAGTGACTGTACCAATAGAAGTCATCATTGTTTCCATATTCTTAGCTTGAGTAGATACTACACCCATCATATTTTCCATTAGTTTTTCCCATTTTTCAACTCCTTCGCAGTTGAGTTGAACTCGAGTCTTGGTATACTTTGAGTGGTATGTTGAGGATAGGATCTTGGTAATGATTGTAAATTTCGATTAGATGTATTTTCTTGATAAACTTGGTTATTATTCTTATATGGGACTGGATATGGCGGTTGTCCTGGCTTACTAGGGTTTTCGGACCATCGATAGGTAGGATGATCTCTTCTAATAGCATTAAACGAGTTTGAGTATGCATTGTTCAAATTCCTATCTATCTTTGAAGAAAACTCACCTCCTCTCTTGAATATCCTGTTGGTTCTTCACTCCCTAATGCCACATTATCATGACTTGAGTATTCATTTGGTGTACTATTTTACGAATTTTGGTTCTTATTCGTTGTAAACCATCAAATTTCCTACTCAAATTCTCCAAGTGTGCTAGAACTTCCGTATTAGACGTACATTCTCCTGCAAGCAAAGCTACTTTTCGGTGCTAGAACCGGTTTCCCACATTCTCGTTATTTTTGGAAATCTTTTCTATAGCATCATAAAGCTGCTTGAGCTTCACTCATCATTAACTAACCACCACATGCATGATCTACATCCGCACGTGAGTCTTTTCTCAATTTACGACGTAAGAGTTGAATTTGCATATCTAAGGAATAACCATGATCGACACGCTCTTAACAATTTTTTAAACCTTTCCCACGCATTCCCAGCCGTTTCTTGAGATCCTTGTCTAAAATTAGCAACCTCGACTTTTAATTCCAAATTTCGTCCAGAGTGAAATATTGTTTCGTAAATTCAGTTTGAATCTCCTCCCAACTAGTAAGTGAGTGGTGTGGAAGAGACATAAACCAATCTCGGGCTCGCCCTTTTAAAGAAAAAGGAAACATAGTCATTCTAGTTAATTCCTTATGAGCACCTTGACTTTTGGTCAGATGCACTGCTTCTTCAAAAGATAGAGATGATGATGTGGATCTTCATCATCCTCTCCTAGAATTGGGCTCTTGCATCAATTAAACCAAAAGATGAGACTTAATTTCAAATTATTCGCTCCTTCATTAGGTAAAAGTATGGGATTATTAGTCCGGTTTCTTCTTACTGCTTGATCACATATAGGTCTCGGGTTTGGTGGATTATTACGATTATTCCGGTTCCGATTTTGATTATTTCTATTATTATTATTATTAGGGTTAATGAGGTTTTGTCCATGCCCAGAGCATGTTCCAAATTTCTTGTTCGGTGTTTCATCACTGATTTCAAACCATTCTCGTATTTTGCTTGAAGATGATTCTTGGTCGATTTCCGACTAGTATGACCGCGTTTACTCTCTATTCTTAAGCGCCTTTTCGTAAGTGTTTATGTCAGCTTATAAGGAATGAGAGGGCCTTACCACTTCTCGGTCATCAACTAACTGAAAATAGAAAATAACACTAAATTGATAGTAGTAAAATTGGTAATTTTTCCTAAAAGGTAACAACCAACGAAAAATAAAATAGAAATGAGATAAGAAAAGTGTTGACTTATTCTCTAGAATTTTAAGCTAATACAAGTAGTAACCATAGACACATAAAAGAAATTAGCGACGTTCCCCGCAACGGCGCCAAAATCCCGACAGCACTCTAAACCTAACCTTGGAAACGGCGCGCCGTAAAGTCGACGGACATTACCTAGGCTATACAGATCCTAACCGGCAAAGTGTACCGGGTCAAATCGTAGTGCTAGTATGATGAGTCGTGTCGAATCCTCGAGGAACTTGGTAATTTCTATTACGTGTGGTTAAACACCAAAGAGTCATTATTAACTCGATCTAAATCGCAATTTTATAACACAGATCACTACTATTCTAGTCAACATAAAATAAATACGTAATTTAAAAGTTATTCTAATATAATATATATAGATATATAAATATATATAGATGTACATAAATTGCAATATATATATATAGATATAAATATATAGGTACCAATATATTAGACAAATAATTTTAGAGAACTGGCCAAAACTTATATAATTGGTTTATACGATCTTTTCGATTAATTGAAATGTGTTCGATCTCTCCTTTTATTTTAGGTCCAATTGATTAAGTGAAACGGTGCACTCCTGAGGTAAACAATTCCTTCTCACACGAGCGTATGAAATTGTCATATGTCCATTGTCATCAGTCCAAGATCCACAACTGTTACGGTAAACGGATTAATCTGAACAGGTCCCGAGTACAAATCTACCTTTAGATAAAAAGGAGTCATTCCATTCGTCAAACGGTCAATTTTATTTTAAAGGCTCCGGTTGTCAAAGCCGGACGATTTAACTTTCCGGTTTAAGTTTCAATTAAACTGATGATTTAACATTATTACGATCTCGAGTACAAATTATAATAAAATTCATTTCTCCCAAAACAAATTTACCCCCGGGTAGGAAATCGGGTTCCGTTATCACGTTGTTCACACGGCCGATTTTACCCTCCGGTTTTTCTATCTTTTATTTCATATCCTGGCTACGAGGCGTCAATTCATAATTAGATTATGAATTCCTCAGATCAATTAAATACGTCAATACGAATATGATCAAAATAGAAAAAGATTCAATTAACTCAATTTTAGTCATTTTAACTTAACAACATTTCTTTAACGAAAAGATCGAAATGAAACCGATTACATAGTTTTGGCCAGTATTATATTTAGCCTAAAAACATTATACCAACGAAAAATATAAAAACAAACATAAATACTTAAGAAAAGTTACCCGAATACGGCAGTTGATTCAGAAATCGTATCTTCCGGACATTACAACTTCTTTAGCAAAACCGACTTCCGAGATTTTCTCGAGCATTACAACGATACTAAAACTACATTATTACGGCGTAAGGCCTTATTTACAAACTACAACTAAAAATAAAAAAAATAAAAGAGAGGAGAGGAGAATATATATATGAGAGTGTTATATATATTTTGGTACATCGAGCTGTTCTCTGATGAGCTTCTATATATAGGCAAATTGGTAAAGGCCGGACCGGTCCGGTAGTAAGCCGGCTCGGTCCGGACTAATGATTACTCCCACCTTCTTGATTAACTCAGCATGTGCGTTGATTTATATATATTTATATATAATTATATATAACTTGTAAAATTCATATCTCGAGTTCGATCTCCAAAATCACAAACGAAATGCCAAAATTAAGGTCTCGAGAAACTCTACAACTTTCATGAAGGACTCTTCTCAGATAACGCTTTTTGATGACCTCGTGTTCCTCCGAAGCTTTTACGGGATTTTTCTTAATCCAAGTCGATTAGCCACTTGATCACTGTTTAAGTTGTAGACCTCCAATCTTCATAATTTAAATTGCATTGGAAAACTCTCGGAAAAATCTACATCTTTCGTGAAGAACACTTTTTCTGAAAATATCATTTTGATGAGCCATTCGTTTGTCGAAGATATTTCTCTATTATTACTTATCCAGATTGGTTGGCCACTTATCCACTTAAGCTATTCAATTGACCATTTAAACTTGTGGCACTCTCTAAATCATTCCGAGATATGATTAAACTTCAATATGTCGATTCTCGGGTCTTGGTTTATAAATCGCAATAAAATACCACAAATACCCACGTAAATCGACACGACACTCGATTTACTAAAATCGGTACAAAATTACAACTTTTATTATTATTATTACTAAATACTCTAAATTATAAAGACTAACACTTTATACCATAATTTCATATATTTTATATAGAATTCGTTGATAAAACATAATAATATAACGTATTTTTAATCATATAAAAATAATACATCACTCGTCTGTTGACAAATTGACATAGGTTGTCTGCTTTTGGTATTAATGACGTCATGTCATTTTCAAGGTACAAATGCCGCTATTTATAAGGCTAGGAGATGGCGGTTACAAGAGAATACAATTAAGGCATAATTAACTATGTTGATGATGTGACAACATCCAATCGGGCGAGCTTCATGATAGCGGGCTTGATCCGAGTCACTTGGATTGTGGAACTAAGGCGGCGAGGTGTCGCCCCTAGTACTTCGCCCGCCTGTAAGGGGCGGATTGAAGGCTTTGTTGATCGACGGTCGTTTGTCCTACAAATGATAAATATCACTAAGGCGTAGGGCGAGCTAGATTAAAGTCAGATCTAGTCAGGCTTATGATGATGCAGGCTGTATGGGGTGAGGACCCTATTCCTCTTGGGCCTACGCATAGGCCTAATTAGAATCTTCATGCTCTTTTCTGGGCTTGGCATATTGATGACCCCCTACACCTTGACCTCTTCATGGTGCACATGAAAGTCATGGAGTAAAGTTGTAAGGCGACTTGATTTACCATGTGCTAAGGTGACTGTTGTAGAGCGGCTTTCTTAATAGTGTAAAGTTCAATAGCGTTAGTTGAGTAGTGATATGATTAACAGCAAACATGCTTAGGGGTGCCCTTCTTATTAGCGATGATCTAGGTTGCGTTAGGTTCGAAAGTGACTAGTTGTATAATGCCATGCTGAATAGCGACCAAGCTTAAATTTATCGACCATGATAGTGAGCGGGCTGTTTGGCGAAGTGCTTTATAGAGACCTAGCCGAGATAGCATTGGCGAGGCCGTGTTGAGCAAATGAGACAACTGAAAGGATGGCAAGCCGAGTCGTGAGCCGATTATTCCTTAGTAAATTGGCGGGATGTGAAGTATTTCCTCGATAATGTAACCTTCATGATCCGATCATTGCGATGTGAAATGTCGATCTCTTGATGGGGTAGCGTGTCTCGGGGAACCGTAAAGTCATATTGCATCGGGTTCCAAAACGCCGTGTCGGTTCACCTCGAATTTCTATATAAAGGAGGAGGTCCTCCGACACCTATACACTTTTCGTGATATTCGAAGTTTTCCGTATCAAGAACTTCATGGAAACTCGCAAAACTTTCCGCGAGTCGAGGTACTTTCCGATCATTCAAAGGTGTTTTCGTGTGGTTTTCAACCGAACCTTCAAGCTTTTCTTCCAATTCTTCCTAGTAATTTGGTAAATTGGTTGCAAATCTGCCTTTGCTTCGAGTTATAACATGCTTCCGTCCATACGTGATTTTCCCGTTTTTTGAAGAGCCATCGTTTAATTTCGTTTTCTGGTAGATCCGAACATGCATATTTCCTAGGTTTTGATGAACAAACACGTAGATCTCCATCTTGAATACCTGTTTATGTATGCTTTTTTTTTCCGTTTTTTGCCGTTGAGCTGGGGCAGATCTTCAATGCCTGACGACTAATTGAAGATCTTCTCCGGAGTTTCCTTTCTCGTCCGATAGAATTAGGGCTAGGTTTAGGTACCTTCGATTGTCGTGAAAAATGGAGGGCACGGTGTCGAGATGGGCGGACACGCCCATCTCGCCCCGTGATCGAAGTTTAAGCGACTAACTATCCACCTCGCCCTTTTGTTTTCCGGCAATGTCTTGGCCGAGCTCAAATCGCAGATGGATGTGCATGCGAGTAGCATGTCGGCTTTATAATGTCCTGAGCCAAACTCGACATAATTATTTGTACATTGACCCCTCATCTCGTGCCACGAGCTTCAAGTGCATCTAACTAACTTGCGTTCAACGACCCGGTTCATGTCTAGGGTGTTTGAACCGGGTATAATCGTAAGATTATCATTATTGGTATTGTTGGGCCTCACGTGGGTCAAATGGTCAATAGGCCTACTCAACAAAAGCCGATAGTATGGTCATCACCCACAAAATTCGGTCTAAGATGAGCCGACCTCCGTGAGGTCCCTTAAGAACTCAACCGACCTCATCTCAAGTAATAATCAGCCAACCTAGCCATATAGCTCGCTCCATGTGAGATAAACAAGTCGATCACGACTGCGTGAAAGACGGCTACCGAACATTAGTGGGCAAGATCTCCACAATCAAACCCCATTAATCGTCACAACCACGTCCGATCACATCCTATTATCTTAGCCTTATTGAGCCATGATTGCCCCACGCTCGCATCATATTGGCCCTCAATCATAGGCTTGATGTATGTCAACCGGATAATGAATTTCCGCGATGTTTTAATCCAATTCCTTATATATATAGTGACAATTCATTTCAATTATAGTAAAATTAATTTATAAATCAAATCGAGTTCATTTCATAATTTTATATAACTAATATCTAATTATTATCAATAAGTGTTAAGCTTGTTAAATATAATTCATTTTTAGAAGCTACTAGTATTATGTTATTGTTTGTGTGCAAGTGGATCGAGAGAACAAAATAAGTGAAATTGAAGAGCAATCGCTCAATTTCATGCAGTAAATTCAGATTTAGTGATGGCATGGCGCAGCCAAGACATATAATATGGCGCAGCCATGACATCAAAGAGCCTAACAACAGATGCATTAAATGAAGGTCAAATCTCAACTACTCTTGACACATATGTCGTAAGTTACAACAACCATGGCGCAGCCATGTATTAAAAATGCGAATTTGGCAATATTACTATTGCTCATCAGAGACAAGGGAGAGGAGTTGGACGGATAGTTTTTGGAGAAGGACTTGAAGGCAACTTTTCATCTTAAGGCTCTCTTAGCCAAAATTTCCATCATTTTAACAACTAAATCATTTGTAAACACTTTAGAATCATCAGTTTGGAACTAAAAGCTTGCATGGATATAGGGAGCAATTAACTTGTGTTCTATCTTCATCAAAAACTAGAGTGGATGAATCTCACTTCGAGTTCATCGTCTGAATTTCGTATTCTATCAACTTTTACTTTGATCTAATTGTTCTCATTATTATGAATGCTAGATTTAACTTGTTAGTAGTTATAATAATGAGTGGCTAGTTCTTTGTATTGGCTAAGATGATATAGTAATGATGAGTTAATTCTTTTGTTGTTTGGAATTGATCGTTTTATGTTGCTAGCTTTTATTGTGTTGAATCTCCTCTTGTTTTCTTTGATTGATAATATGTATATTGGAGTAATTAACCAATGTATGTACCTACACATCTAGTAGATACCTAACGGAGACGTTAGTTGTGAGACGCGAGCAAGAGAGATGGAAGGTAGAATCGACCTTAACGGAATTCGGTTCCTTATCCGGGGAATATTGCACTCAAGAGTTTATCGTGTATAAGTCATTAGGTTTAAGGTTCTTAAACCAAGGATAAGGCATAGTGTTATTTTATACACTGTATTATGAGGAAAATCACGTCTTTGAGGAATGTACCATTCACGCAATAGAACAATAATGGAAGGAGGTAGGTTGACCAACCTCGAATAATCTAAGGAAAATAACTTGAACTAAAGATCATCTTAGTCGATTTATTTTATCGTTTAAATAACCTTATAGCTAGTTATTAGCCTTTTAAACAAAACTGCGATTCAGATCAAGATAATGATAACTAATCGGTGTTTAACCTCACATTTCCCTTGGGAGACGACCTTGACCGCCACGCTAGACTACGATTGACCCCGGTACACTGCCGGTGAGATTGGAACCCTAGAAAGTTTGCATCAAGTTTTTGGCGCCGTTGCCGGGGGCTTGTTACGGTTTCTACTTACATTAGTTCAAAATTCTTGAGAAAGAATCAACACTTTTTCCTAACCTAATTCTATTGTACTTTTCTTTTGGTACTTACCTCTTGGTAAGTTACCAAGTGTCGTTCACTGTTTTCTTGTTGTTTCTATTTTGCAGTTGATGACCCGTTCTAGAAGCGGTAAGGCCCCTCTCACTCCATACAAGCCCGACATCAACAGTTACGAAAGGCAGTTACGAGCTGAGAACAAACGAGGTCAAACTAGCCAAGGACACCTTGGTGAAGAAACTTCCCAAGGATCATCTAACCAAGAGATAGACATGGCCAAGATTATTGATGAAACACAAGGCGAACAAGGATTGAATCATGCCCAAGGACATGGTCAAAATCAAACCAATTTAAATCCACCACCCATTCATCTACTAAACCCAAATCCGAACAATCAAAATCCTAATGACCAACCAAACTAGAATCAAAACCGAAACCAAAACCAAAACAAATCAAAACCGAATCAAAATAACCGAAACAACCAAAACAACAATCCTCCATTTAGACCCTTTGTGATCAAACAGCTTAGAAGGAACCAACCAAATGATCATATCCGTTTACCTAATAAATGAGCTAACAACTTTGAAGTGAAAGGTCATCTCTTTGGATTGATTGATACTCGTTGTCAATTCTTGGGTGAAGATCACGAAGATCCACATCAACATCTTCATCTATTTGAGCAATTTTGCAACACGGCCAAGAGCCATGGTGTTCACAAGGAGTTGACAAGAATGTCAATGTTTCTTTTTCATTGACCGGAAAGGCTAAAGATTGGTTTTCATATCTTCCTCATCACTCATTGACTAGTTGGGAGGAAATACAAGATGAATTTTTGAAGCAATATTTCACACCCGGGAGGAACTTGAAACTAAAAGTTGAAATTGCAAACATCAAGCAAGGAATTGAAGAATCTCTCAGAAGTGCATGGGAAAGATTCAAGAAATTGTTGAGAGCTTGTCCCAATCATGGTTATACTCTTGAAATGCAAATCGAACTCTTTTGAAGACAGTTGAGACATGAGTCCCGTGCGGATGTTGATCATGCATGTGGCGGTTGTTTTATGATGCGTGATGCACAAGAGGTATATGATGCTATTGAAAGAATCTCGAAAAATAATAGAATGTGGGAAACCGGATCGAGCACAAGAAAAGTTGCTTTTGTAGGAGAAGCTACATCCCAATCGAAAGTGTTAGCACTATTAGCCTCTCTCAACAAGAAATTCGACGGTATGCAAGCTAACAAGAATTCGGACATATATGCACAAGGTGAATGCCCGATTGAGGAAATGAGCTATGAAGATGATACAATTTTTGCAACGGATGAATCGAGAGAACCTACAAATGAGGAGGTTAGTTTCATGCAACAACATCAAAATCTAAACAATGCTTATTCAAATTCCTTTAATGCCATAAGACGAGATCATCCTAATTACCGATGGTCCAAAAATGCAACCAAGCAAGGCCAACCACCATTTCCTTTACAACAAAGAACTTCCTACAATCCAAATTCCCAAACTCGAAATTTCCAAGGAAACTCCTCTAACTATCCACAACAACCACCAACTCGATCTTACCAACAACACACCACCCAAAGCATTCCCATTACTCAAAACACGACTCAATCAAGTGAAAATGTTGACAAGTGGGGAGCATTGATGGATAATCTTATGGGTGTTGTATCTACTCAAGCTAAGAACATGGAATCCATGATGAATTCTATGAGTTCGGTTACTTAGGATCTTTGCTCCTTGAGAACTACGATGAGTGGTCATGATACAAGAATGAAGACCATAGAAGCATCTATGCTGAATGTAGAAGAACACATGAGTAGAGAAGGGGAAAGAAAGAATAGTAGACCACCCGGTGGACTTCCTAGTAATACCGAGAGGAATCCGAGGGAGATTAATGTTATTGTTACTCATAGTGGAAGAATTTGTGGAGGCAACGGTGTGGAAAATCCCGGAAATAATGAGGTATAAGATGATTTAGATGAAAATTTTGAAAAAGAGGAATTGAGCGAGGAAGAAGAGGAGATTGTTGACAACTTTTTGAGAAGGGATAGATATGTTGAAAAGGAAAGTGATGATGAAGAGTGGGTGAAAGTGCCTAGAATCTTGAAGAACCCTAGAGCAAGTGATCTAAGGACTTTATTTAATGAACATGTTAGAGAGGATCACGTTGAAGAACACGCAATTTCTAAAGACTCTCCACCGGTTCACACTCAAAAGCTCAAAGGGAACCGAAGAAACTTTCAAAGAAGGAAAAGCAAAAGACATTGATTGGCGGCCACCTAATGCACAAACTTTCGAGGAAACTACCCCATCTCAAACAAACGACAAGGGTAAGGGAGGTATGAATTCTAATCCCACTTTAATTGACCTTGAATCACTCCCGTATCCCCAAAAGAACAAATAAAAAGTTGAAGTGGATAAAAATATGCTCGCTTCCTTGATGCATTTCGCCATTTGAATGTTAACATTCCCGTAATTGAAGCTTTAATTAACATGCCTACTTATGGGAAATTTCTAAAAGATATTTTGTCAAATAAAAAGCGCTTAGAAGAATATGAGAAAATTTGTCTTAATGAGGAATGCTCTCATGTTTTACAACATAAGCTTCCTCCTAAACTTAAGGATCCCGGTAGTTTCACCATACCATGTGAAATCGGGGGATTTTTGTTTAAGAGAGTACTTTGTGACCTCGGTGCAAGTATAAATCTTATGTCTTATGCGGATTATAAAAAACTTGGAATAGGATAACTTAAAAACACGAAGATGACTCTCCAATTGGCGGATAGATCGATTAAATACCCTAAGTGGAGTCATTGAAGATGTTTTAGTAAAAGTTGATAAGTTTTACTTCCCGGTTGACTTCATGGTGATGGAAATGGAGGAAGGGTATTCAACACCCCTTATTCTTGGTCGTCCTTTCCTAGCCACGGGAAGAACTCTTATTGATGTTCAAGGAGGTAAGGTAATTTTGAGAGTTAACGAAGATAAAGTCACTTTTAATATTTTCAAGGCAATGAAACATCCATACAACTCATGAGAATCATGTTCTTTTATAGATTCTATATCTTCTATTTGCGTGGATCGTACTAACTTGCAATCCTTTGAAGATAAACTTGAAGAATGTTTGGCTTTATAAAATTTATAAAGAAGAAGAGAATGACAAAGAAATGAAAGAAGTGATTTTCCATTTTAGATGCCGTGCCATTTTAAAAGACAACCATGGCACCGGTATTTGGAACTAGATTTGAGTGGACCTGTGTTAAAGCCTTCGGTGGAAGAGCCACCAAGAAATTTGGAATTGAAACCTTTACCTTCTAATCTTAAATATGATTTTCTTGCACATGATAATTTGCTACCAGTTATTATTTCTTCGTCACTAACCGATTTGCAGGAGGATCAATTGCTAAGGATGTTTAGAAAGCACAAGAAGGCATTCGGTTGGACAGTAGCGGATATTCATGGAATTAGCCCGGAAATTTGTGTACACAAAATTATCTTGAACGACAATGCTAAGCCATGTGCACAACCACATCGTCGTCTAAATCCACATATGCAAGAAGTGGTGAAGAAAGAGGTTATCAAGTTGCTAGAAATGGGCATAATATTCCCTATCTCGGATAGTGAATGGTTTAGTCCTACTCAAGTGGTACCAAAGAAAGGTGGTTTCATAGTTAAAAAGAATGAGAAACATGAATGGATTCCTACTAGGGAAGTGACCGGATATCGCATGTGTATTGACTTCCGGAAACTGAATGAACATACAAGGAAGGATCACTATCCACTACCGTACATAGTCCAAATGTTGGAGCGGTTGTGTGGACACAAATTCTATTGTTTCCTTGATGGCTATTCGGGATACCTACAAATTTTCATTGCGGCCGGTGATCGAGAGAAGACAACATTTACTTGCCCTTATGGAACTTTTGCTTATAAAAGAATGCCTTTTGGTCTATGTAATGCTCCGGCTACATTTCAAAGATGTATGATGGAAATCTTTTCTGATATGGTTGAGAAATTTTTTGAGATATTTATGGACGATTTTAGTATTTTTGGAGATTCCTTTGATCAATGCTTATCTCACTTGGAACGCATTCTACAACATTGTGATGATACGAATTTGGTTCTAAATTGGGAGAAGTGTCACTTGATGGTATCCGATGGCATTGTTCTAGGCCATAGAATTTTAGAAGATGGTATCGAAGTTGACAAAGCAAAGATTGAGGTGATCGAAAAGCTACCACCACTGGTAGACCATAAGAGGATTTCTTGGACACACCGGATTGTATCGTCGTTTTATTGCAGATTTTTCAAAAATTGCTAAACCCTTAAGCCATCTACTCGAGAAAGAAGTACCTTTTAACTTTGATGAGAAATCTATGGAAACATTTGACACATTGAAGAAGAGATTGGTAAGTGCACCCATCTTAGTAGCCCCAGATTAGACTTTACCATTTGAATTGATGTGTGATGCGAGTGATCTAGAGGTTGGGGCCGTGTTAGCCCAATGTCATGATAAAGTTCTAAAAGCAATCTACTATGCATCTCATACTTTGAATGCGGCACAAATCAACTATGCCACAACCGAGAAGGAACTTTTGGCGTTAATATTCACTTTGGATAAATTTCGTTCTTATCTTATCGGTTCTAAGGTTATTGTCCACACCGATCATGCGGCACTACGACATCTATTAAACAAGAAGGATGCAAAGCCAAGACTTTTATGATGGATTCTACTTCTTCAAGAGTTCGATGTGGAAATTAAAGACAAGAAAGGTAAAGACAATGTCGTGGTGGATCATTTGAGTAGACTAGAGATTGTCGAAGAGGAAGGAAAAAGAAATGAGATACAAGATTCATTCCCGGATGAACAACTTATGGTGATCGATGCACCCCCATCCATGCAACTTATTGGAAACAACCCGATGCAAAAAGAGGATTCACCATGGTTTGGTAACATTGTTAATTATTTTACACATGGTTATATTCCACCTCATTGGACATGGAAAAAGAAGAAGAAATTTTTCCATGACTTGAAATTCTATTATTGGGAGAAACCGGACCTTTTTCGGAGGTGTTCGGATGGCATCATTAGGAGATGCGTTCCTAATAATGAAATTCCAAGTCTATTATCCTTTTGTCATGGACGTGAAGTCGGAGGCCACCACGGTGGATGGAAAACCGCTTATAAGGTTTTACAATGTGGTTTTTACTGGCCTGCATTATATAGAGATGTACATCATTATGCTAAATCTTGTGAGACATGCCAGAAATGGGGAAATGTATCTAAGAAACATGAAATGCCTCTCCACCCTATTTTAGAGTGTGAGTTGTTTGATGTTTGGGGCATCGATTTTATGGGTTCCTCCATCGTCTGGTAATAAGTTTATTTTGGTAATGGTTGACTATGTATCTAAATGGGTTGAAGCCCAAGCTCTTCCCACCAATGATGCCGGAGTATTGATGAAGTTCCTTAAAAAGAACATCTTCACAAGATTTGGCACTCCTCGGGCTATCATTAGTGATAGAGGATCTCATTTTTGTAATCAACCATTCACAAAATTGCTTGAAAAGTATGGTGTGAAGCACAAGATAGGTACACCGTATCACCCACACACTAGTGGTCAAGTGGAAGTGTCTAACCGAGAGGTGAAACGGATCATTGAAAAAACGGTAGACACTAACCGCAAAAATTGGTCGGTGAAACTCGATGATGCATTATGGGCATATAGAACGGCTTTTAAAACACCCATTGGTTGCTCTCCCTATAAATTAGTATTCGGAAAATCTTGTCATCTTCCGGTTGAGTTAGAGCACCGAGCTTTTGGGATATTAAGTTTTTAACTTTGATCCCCAAGTTGTAGGTGATCATAGGTTGCTCCAACTCACGGAACTTGAGGAGGTTCGTTTAGATGCTTATGAAAACGCCCGCATGATCTACAAGGAACGCACGGGTTGTTTCACGATAAAAGATTTTTCGTCGTGAGTTCCATGTAGGTAATGAGGTGCTTTTGTATAACTCACGCCTGAAGTTGTTTCTATGGAAGTTGAGATCGAGGTGGGACAGTCCTTTCAAAGTAACCAAGGTATATGCATCCGGAGAAGTGGAGCTTCATCGATGGAAAAAACCAACTTTCTAGCCAATGGACACCGAGTGAAATTGTTCGTTAATGAGGAAGGAACCCCTCGAATCGAGGATGTGATGTTCCTCACCGACCCCCTTCCGACTAAAAAGAGGCATAGTCTAGCTATAGACTATAAACTTAGCAACCCCGGTACTATCTATCTTTTACCGCTTATGCATCACTTTGGTAAGTTTCTGCTCCTCTATGCTTTGTGTTTAAGTGGTGTTAGTTGGTAGTAATCCCTACGATTGATCCAGATAAATCCATTAATTCTACCGTATAAGCTCGCCGAGCCAACGCGTTAAACGAAAGCGCCCCGGAGGCAACTGTTAAACTGTATAAATTTATATTTCTAAGTTTAGCCCCTTTTCCTTGAGATGTTTGGTGTGTTTTTGGATGTTATAAATTTTTTCTAAGTTTGGAATTTTGGGTGTTTTGCTCTCTGTTAAGCAATAGTGAATTTTCGGTTCACTAGCTGAAGTCATGGCCTGCGCCAGTTTAATTCCATAATTCTGATTTAAATGACCCATGCCCTGTGCCATGGGCATTCATGGCCTGCACCATGCCTTTTATTTCTCCCTATTTTAATTGCATGCTACTTCTCAACTCGAGTTATAACCCATTATTATAATTGATTTTGTGATTTTCCCTCTTACTACTTCTACCCTCACTTGTCATTGAGGACAATGCTACATCGTAAGTGGGGAGTGGAACCGTAGTCGGGAAAAACACATAATTATTTCACTATATACTTAAGAAACGCTTAACTTTTAATCAAACTCGAACACTTAAGTGGATAAAATAAATTTTGGTACGAGTTAAGATATGTGATTAAGAGAATAGATGTTTTAACAAAGTGAGTAACTTTAATAAATTATAAATGCATGTTATCGTGATTCTGTGATTATAGTGTGAACTCTTAGAGTACGTATATTTCAAATTTTTGTTAACAAGTAAACTTTTATGTGATCATGCAAGCATACTCCCTTAGCATCTATAACTTAGTTTTGATATCCTTTCGAGGCGAAATAGAAAGGTATTTAGAGTCGGAGTTAAGGATGACGGTCCTGGCATTTCTTTTATTTAGCTAGAGCCAAATGGCCTACCCGAACATAAATTTCCACCGCCCCATCTCACTTTGTAGAGTTGTGAGACCCCACTAAAAAACAGACCATTTGTGATTAACCTCGCTTATGACCCGACCTTTAACCGAATCTTGGTCTACATTTCCTTGTTATCCCGCAAGTATAGTAAGTTTCTATGGATTGTGCGGTGACGATTCAGGAGTTTAGAGTCGGATGATATTCGTGGCACATGGTTGAGATATTATTTTATCGAGTTCGGAGCCATTATTGTACATTATATCATCTACGTTTAATCCTTTTATAATAAACGTTTCTAGTGTAAATATGATCAAATAATGGTTGTAGCTCAAAGAAAAATGCGGAAGGATAGATTATCAAAATCAAGTAATGTGGGTTGGGAAGTTGATTAAGTTGATTTGATGCATTTATTCTCGTGTTGGTTATGAGGGAGACGACTTTAGTGGCTATACGAGAGTAGAAGTACCAGCTCATATTTCATTGGAGTCGAAGGTGTAGAATGCTTACTATCTTGCTCATTCTCTTTGATATATCCTTTTATCCATTCGATAAGCCAATTCCCGAGCCTAACGTTACAAGCTTGCAAGTCCCGCTCGATCTATCTTCTTGACTCTGAATGCCTCGATTAGTGGAGATTGGTATCATTCCTAAGCCTATGGATTGCATTTTTACGAGTTTGCATGCGTGATTTTCATATTTTGGGTTGCTTGATAACAAATCGAGAATTATTCACACACACACTCCGCTATTATCTTGGATCACGGAAAACGTATATTTATAATTCTGATTAGTTACATCACCTAGTTGACATCCAATTCTAGACATTGCATTATCTTAACTGTAACTCTAGTTATTTCATCGCTTGTTTGCTCGAGGGCGAGCAAAAGATAAGTGGGGAGTGGTTGATGTATGTCAACCGGATGATGAATTTCCATGATGTTTTACTCCAATTCCTTATATATATAGTGACAATTCATTTCAATTATAGTAAAATTCGTTATAAATCAAATCGAGTTCATTTCATAATTTTATATAAGTAATATCTAAATATTATCAATAAGTGTTAAGCTTGTTAATTATAATTCATTTTTAGAAGCTACTGGTATTATGTTATTGTTTGTGTGCAATGGATCAGAGAACACAATAAGGGAAATTGAAGAGCAATCGGCTCAATTTCATGCAGAAATTCAGATTTGGTGATGTCATGGCGCAGGCTAAGACATAATATGGCGCAGGCCATGACATCAAAGAGCCTAACAGCAGATGCATTAAATGAATGTCAAATCTCAACTACTCTTGACACATATGGCGCAAGCCACAACAACCATGGCACAGGCCATGTATTAAAAAATGCGAATTTGGCAATATTACTATTGCACATCAGAGACAAGGGAGAGGAGTTGGACGGATAGTTTTTGGAGAAGGACTTGAAGGCAACTTTTCATCTCAAGGCTCTCTTAGCCAAAATTTCCATCATTTTAACAAATAAATCTTTTGTAAACACTTTAGAATCATCATTTTGGAACTAAAAGCTTGCATGGATATAGGGAGCAATTAACTTGTGTTCTATCTTCATAAAAACTAGAGTGGATGAACCTCACTTTGAGTTCATCGTCCGAATTTGGTATTCTATCAACTTTTACTTTGATCTAATTGTTCTCATTATTATGAATGCTAGCTTTAACTTGTTAGTAGTTATAATAATTAGTGGCTAGTTCTTTGTATTGGCTAAGATGATATAGTAATGATAGTTAATTCTTTTGTTGTTTGGAATTGATCGTTTATGTTGCTAGCTTTTATTGTGTTGAATCTCCTCTTGTTTGCTTTGATTCATAATATGTATATTGGAGTAGTTAACCAATGTATGTACCTACACATCTAGTAGATACCGAACAGAGACGTTAGTTGTGAGACGAGGGCATGAGGGACGGAAGGTAGAATCGACCTTAACGGAATTCGTTTCCTTATCCGGGGAATATTGCATTCAAGAGTTTATCGTGCTAAGTCATTAGGTTTAAGGTGCTTAAACCAAGGATAAGGCATAGTGTGATTTTATACACTCGTGGGAGGGAAAATCACGTGCTTAGAAATGTACCATTCACGCAATAGAACAATAATGGAAGGAGGTAGGTTGATCAATTCCGAATAATCTAAGGAAAATAACTTGAACTAAAGATCGTCTTAGTCGATTTCTTTTATCGTTTAAATAACCTTATAGCTAGTTATTAGCCTTTTAAACAAAACTGCGATATTTCGTATCATCAGAGTAGAGACCGAGCTAAAAAAAAGGGTGTTGGGACAAATTGCCCACACTCTTAAATGATAAGGAAATAAAGTAGCACATTTATTAACACCAATTGGTTTTAGTAGAACGGTAAGCGCTTGATCCTAACATGGTAGCAAAGCCAGAGGTCATGGGATCGAACCCTGGTTGAAAGATTATTTAAAAAGAAATGTGCAAGTGTTGGGACAAATTGCCCACACTTGAGGGGGGGTGTTGGGAGATATTTCTCACACTCTTGAAAAAAATTTGTGCAAGTGTTGGATGATTGTCAACACTGAGAGGGGTATTGGGACAGATTGCCTACACTCTTAAATGATAGGAAATAAAGTAGCACCTTTATTAACACCAAAGTTTTTGGATGATTGTCAACACTCGGGGGGTGTTGGGAGAGATTGCCCACACTCTTAAATGATAAGGAAATAAAGTAGCACCTTTATTAACATCAATTGGTTTTAGTAGATGGTAAGCGTTTAATCCTAACAAATGGTAACTCTTTATAAAAATTCATGCCTGAATTTCATGTAATAACTTTGTGAGATTAATGTTAGAAAAAAAAATGTGATAACACAAACAGAATTGAATGATCTCCAAGGCACGTATAAAACGTTTCTTTAAAAAGATGTTTTAAGATCTCTTTCAGGATTCAATAGAGTACTACTTTAGAGACACAATATGTTTGTACTGATGATGCTTCTAAAAAAACTTCGTATTTTACACCGAATGCTGATGTCTCTCTATATACAGACAACGGAAAGATAATGTACCTCTTCACGAAAGAACAAACCAATTCGTCTTCAAAGGATGTGTCCCAATGAACATGCACCACCAAAATGGTGTGTCCCAATGAAAAATCCCTTCTACGAAATGATGTGTCATTCAGATAAAGTTCGTTTAGGTTTCGGGCGTTGCCTCGAGCCTTCACGGGGCGCCGCCATTTGCGTTCTTTTCGGCGACACGTGTCGCACTCAGTGTGCAACAACACAATTAAAAAAAAACAGACTTTGTGAATAAAATATCTAACAATTAAGACTTTACAACTACTCTTTCCTCTCTTCCTTATTCTCTCGAGTTTCTCAACCGAAACTTTCTCCACCGCCAATCCTTTCACTGGTGCCGGCGCCCAACCCATTCTTGTTTTCTAGATCTTTGGGTTGATTTGCTCTCCTTTGCTTGGTGAGCTCTATCACCATCCCGACGGCCGGAGTTGAGCTTTCCGTCAAGATTCCGGTGCTTTGCTGGGATTTTGTGGTGGTGGTTGCGCCTGCTTTTGTGAGCTGTCTCCCATTGAACCTTTTTCTTCTTCCGGTTTTGGAGCAGATTGAGGATCTCTGCTCCTCCCATATCAGAGGCTTAGCCTCCCCTAACCTTTCTACAAGCTTTGCTTGCATGCAGTGGTGGTGGCTAGATCTGTGGCCATCTTGTTTGGTTCGGGAGCGGATCTTTGATTTTCTGCTCGGTGTCTTCGGCGGCTAGATTGCAACCTCTGT
Organism: Gentiana macrophylla; assembly: GCA_026214975.1. Lineage (NCBI taxonomy): Eukaryota > Viridiplantae > Streptophyta > Magnoliopsida > Gentianales > Gentianaceae > Gentiana > Gentiana macrophylla. The sequence continues at coordinate 102,126,548 of CM047806.1, read as the reverse complement.
TTATGCCTTCGTCTCCTTCTGTTTGTTATCTCTCTCGTTGGAAAGGAAAGCTTTTCTTTCAGGCTCTTTTTGATCCGGTGGTAGATTGCGGCGGTGCGCGGGTGGAGTGGTAATCTTCCGCGGTAGTCCCATGGAAGAACAAAAAATAAATATTATTATTTTTGTTTTGTGTGTTTTAGTTCTTTGTTTGTTATATGTGTTTGTTTGTTTTCTGTGTTGGTCGGGTAATAGATGCATATATATAGGATCCTTGTGTTACGAACGTCTTTTCCTTTGAGATTTTTTTTTCTTTTGTTCAAAGACTCTTTCCAATCTATTACCCGAGGCTCGTTATGTTTTGTCACGGTTTGTAGTGTGGCGGTAGGCCGCCTGGTAGTCTGCTGTTGTCACACACAGTTGTACGGCGTTTGGTAGTGTGTTAGTTAGCTTCATTTGGTTTTGTTGTAAATTTGTTATTCTGTAATAAAACTTTTGTCTTTGGTGAGAAAAGCACACAAAAAAAAAAAACAAACAAACAAAAAAAAATTTGTGAGATTGTTACTCAAATTATAAAAAAAAGAAGACTGTGAGATTGGACCGAGTCAACCAAAAAATTGGTTTCAGTTAAAGTCGGTTTATTTGTAGTGTGGTAATAACCCGCATAGCAGGTTTCAGTTAAGAAGATTATCCAAGAATACTTCTGACTTTGAAATTCAACATCACTGAATCATTTTTCCCACCAAAATCCAACTGGAGAATGAAGATTTCTTGTTTGTTTTTCAAAGAATGAAAATGAAGTTTGAAAATCATCACCCTATACTGAGTATTTTCATTTCAATAATATGGTTTTCACTTGTTGCAAGCAGCCAATTTGTTACTTCTGCAAATGGAGGCGACTTTCAAGCTTTGCTTTCAGTCAAAGCTCAAATCCCTCAAGACCCATCTGGGATTCTTGATTCTTGGAACAGTTCTATTCATTTCTGCAATTGGAAAGGCGTTTCTTGCAATAATATGACACAGCAAAGAGTTTTGGGATTAAACTTATCAGGTTTGGAACTTAGGGGTACTCTGTCTGCCTCCATTAGCAACCTGACTTTCCTCAGTAATCTCAACCTTGAGAACAACTTGTTCTTTGGTTCTATTCCTCAAGAAATCAGCCAGCTTTATAATTTGCAGCATCTTGTACTTTCTAATAATTCTTTTGAAGGTGAAATCCCTAGAAATTTTACTTATTTATCTGGGATCAGTTTAATTGATTTGGATAGGAATAATCTTACAGGTACAATTCCTGCTGAATTTGGTTTCTTGCCTAATCTTGTTGAATTGCATATTTCTCAAAATCATTTGAATGGAACAATCCCTTCTTCTATTGGGAATCTGTCTGTTCTCAAGGTTCTGTCTCTTTCAGACAACAATCTTGAAGGGATCATTCCACAAGAACTTGGACAGATTTCCAGTTTGCAGTTTCTTCAGCTGTCCTCTAACAGATTGACAGGTGGATTACCTTTGTTTCTTTACAATATCACTTCATTGCAACATATTATCCTTGAATCTAACAGGTTAAGTGGTTCTTTATCACTGGAACATGATTTTTATCTCTCAAATCTTCGGACATTTTCTGTTGGTGGAAACCGATTTACGGGTTCTATTCCTTCATTTATATCAAATTCTTCAAAATTGGTTATTTTAGACATTGGTGGAAATTCTTTATCTGGGCCAATACCTATGGGTTTAGGAAACCTTCAACAATTACAAAGATTGGATTTTTCTGGCAATTCTCTTGGTACTAATGACATCATTGGCTTGAACTTTTTAAGTTCCTTAGTTAATTGTACTAACCTCAGAGTTTTGCACTTGAATGATAATAACCATATTGGTGTTTTGCCTAATTCCATTGTGAATCTTTCCACCACACTTGTATCGCTACGGCTCGATGGAAACTACATCTCTGGAGAGATACCTGTTGGCTTGGAAAGACTTAAGAACCTGGAGAGATTGGCATTAAATCACAATAGTCTCATGGGAACTATTCCTGGATCGATCGGGAAACTCGTTAAATTACAGGGACTGTATTTATCAAATAACAGATTTGTTGGGGGGATTCCTCCTTCCATTGGTAACATTACCTTATTAAGTATTCTTGAAATGCAAGAAAACTTGCTAGGAGGAGACATACCGGTTTCTTTAAGTAACTGTAGTAGCTTGCTAGCATTGGATCTTTCACATAATAGGCTTACAAATGTTATTCCTGTGAATCTTTTCGAGATTTCAACACTGACTTTTACTCTAGATTTATCACATAATCTTCTCAGTGGACGTTTCGAAGTTTCTAAATTGATAAATCTTCTAAGCTTTGATATTTCTCATAACAATTTGTCCGGCGAGCTTACAGACACAGTTGGAGTCTGTGTTTCTCTACAGCTTTTCAGTGTTCAGGGTAACCGTTTCAGAAGTAGCATCCCATCGTCGTATACAGAACTGCTGAACATTCAGTTTTTAGATCTTTCCAGTAATAATCTTTTTGGGGAAATTCCACCGGGTTTTGCTGAATTGGGTTCTATACAGTTCCTAAATCTTTCTAACAATGCCTTGGAAGGACAAGTGCCTAATGAAGGTCTCTTTTTAAACACTTCAGCATTTTCAGTTGAAGGGAATTTAAAGCTATGTGGAGGCATAAAGTCATTACACTTAGCTGATTGTCCAAAAGAGAGGTCACGCAAAAAAGAGAGGTCACGCAAAAAACATGTGGTCACCAAGAAACACTTTCTCACCAAGTATCAAATGGTTTTAGTTTTTCCATCTGTATGTATTTTCGTTGTTATGTTCGTTGCAAGCGTTTGTGTCTATTATAAATGGTCAAGAATGGGAAGAATTCACAGTATCACAGAACCTTTGAGCTCTCCATTAGGTGATCAATATCCTAAACTTTCTTACACTGAGCTTCTTGAAGCCACGAATGGATTTTCTTCTACTATGTTGATTGGTACCGGAAGATACAGTTCTGTGTATAAGGGCATTCTTAAAAATAGTGAACAAACAATTGCTGTGAAGGTAATCAACCTTCAGCAAAGTGGAGTAAGAAAAAGTTTTCTAGCTGAATGTGAAGCCTTTAGAAGTATTCGCCATAGAAACTTGGTAAAGATTATCACTTCCTGTTCTGGATCAGATTTAAATGGCAATGAATTTAAAGCTTTAGTGTATGAATTCATGTGTAACGGGGACTTAGATAGCTGGTTACATCCCGTAACACCCAAGAACTTAGATTTCTTACAGAGGCTTAACATAGCTGTTGACATTGCTTCGGTGTTGGTTTATCTACATCATGGCTGTGAGCTTCCCGTCATTCACCGTGATATAAAACCGAGCAACATTCTTCTTGACGACGAACTTTGTGCTCATCTGGGAGACTTTGGCTCTGCAAGATCTCTTTTGCATCCCATTGATAATACGACACATATACGAATACGCTCCAGTGCAATAGGAATCGTGGGAACTGTGGGCTATGTTGCTTTAGGTAATCATCATCAATATTCAGTATATTTTGAATATGTGTTTGAGATGTTCTTGGTTTTCTTGACTTTCTTTGTGTTGTTGAATTTTCAGAATGCGGAATGGGTGGAAGAGTGTCGACACTGGTTGATGTATACAGCTACGGGATACTGTTACTCGAGATGTTTACAGGGAAAAGGCCGACAGACAGCATGTTCAAAGACGATTTTTCTCTTCGCAATTATGTGAAAATGGCTATCCTGGCCCCGGGTCGAGTAATGAGCATAGCTGATCCGCGGCTTTTAGCTGAACTGGAAAATAATTCACATAGCACAACAACAAGGGATATGGGAAGAAATCTGAACAAGTGTTTGGCTTCGATTTTTCAAATCGGGGTCACGTGTTCAGCTCATTTAGTAAAAGAAAGAATGGAAATCAAAGATGCATTGATGCAATTGCAAGCAGTAAGAGAGGCGTTTCTGAAAAGGGATGAGATATAGAACCTTTATCACAACAATGACAAATAATGTACTTTATTATCGCTTATTCGTTATGAATGGGATCAGGGATATTTTTAGTAAGAGGTTACTATAGTGCTAACAGAGTAATTCTGTCGTAAGGAGTCTCTATTACATCCGACCGTTAGATTTGGGCCACGTGGACAATAAAACAAAACAATTTTGTTTTTATATACACACGATGATCGATCGAGTCTAATAGAGACTCCCTATCTAAGAATTTTTCCCAAAAAAACAGCATCATGAATGGGAAAAGGAAATGTGATCATTACACCTTGACAACCGGGCCCACCAGAAGCCTGTTACTCTAAAGAGGAACAAAGATATTTGGCATCGTAAAACATATTATTGTCTTCTGACTTGAGTTTGACTCGAGTTCCGCTTGAGTTCCGCTCGTTAAGATATAAAACATAAAGTGCAAATGCAAAAATAATAAGTTATAGATTTTAATATTATTTACATCACACAACAAAAATTATAAAAAAATAATATTTAAATATTATATAAAATCAATCTATAATCTCTATTAGATGAATAAATGACTAATCATCTTTTGAATTAGGGTTACTGTAAATTGATGTATTTATATAATCACGTTCGCAAACATAATCGAATGTTCGCGAACCAAGCTCGTGGTCGTTCGTTAAGGAAGCAAGCCCACAAACATGTTCGAGCTCGGCTCGTTAAGCTAAACAAACAAACGATCACGAAATCTAACAAGCCAAACACGAGTTTGTTCACGAACGGCTCTGTTCGTTTAACCGCACTAACCACATGCATGGTTACTACGGCAAAACTTGGCATTGTTAATTAAATCTAAACCCCAAATATGCCTTAAATGTAACTTTTTGATCACATAAATAAAGAGCTTAGGGCTATGAAGATAGCTCTTCAGCACAAAGGCCGGACAACCGCCATGAATAAAGAGTTGAAGGCTCTTGCTTGCAATAACATCTGGATTCAAGGGCGGACGCATGATTTTTGGTAAGGGGAGGGGGCGATAACAGTAGAATTGTTTGAGATGAGATTGTGGAGAATATTTATTATTACTAAACAATTGGAGAATTTTTTGTGAAGAATCTTTATTCTTACCCATCGATTGCGGTTCATGAGGTTTAAAAAACCCTTTCCATCAATTGCATAATCGATAACCCTAAATTCGGTCATGATATTTTGCAGAATTTTTTTTGTAGAGGTGAGTTATGTATACTCGAACTAGTTAAAAGAAAGGGAATTGAGAACTGTTTTTTTATTTTTTATTTTTAAAGGAAGTCATTAACAAAAACATAATGAATGATGAAGCCAATTAGTCAAATTTGTGGACTTTGTTCAATTTTTTAGCCACCTTTATCGGCATAGGTAGTAGTTTATTATTATTATTGTATTTTATAACCTAAAAGATTGATAACATTATTGTTTAAAAGATATCATTTTAGTAATGACTATGTATTCTTATTTACATTATAAAAGTTTTTTGTTAACCGATTCAATTATTATAATTGGCGGGCGAATATAAATTTTAAAGAGGCTAAAAATATACCAGTATCGTTATTTTCTGGATTCAAAAAGGAATGACTTTCCCCTTATAACAAGGTGCGTCCGCCCCTGCTTGGACTCTGGTTCCAAGAACACCTCATATACACATAATCAGATCTAAATACGTGTAAAAGACCAATCGCAAACATAATAGCTCCAAGGACTTTTGCAAGGCTAGGCTTGTGGCCAAAGACAATCATCATGATGAAGTACATTATGTAGAAACTTTCTTCTCCCCTATGATCAAACCCAGTATCATATCTGTCCTAAGTGTGGTATTGCACCATAAATGGGACAAGAAGACAACAAGAACACTCTCTACATGGCTACATTTATAAGGATATTTACAAGGAACAACCACCATGTATTCAACTACCCACACATGTATCATGTATGCAAGTTCCAAAGAGCAATTTATGGACTCAAATAGGTTAAATAACCGGGATTAGTAACATGTTAAATAACCGGTGAAGTGCCCGAAGTGGATTGGAGTTGAGAAAAAATAATAACCGTGATGCCACTATAAAATGTTATTTTACAAACAAATTGGGTGCCAATAGGAGATTGATCGTATGCCAACAACAACCTCCTTTTTTTACGGACCTATATCTATAAATTTTACATATAAATGATATATACCTCCTAAAGTTTACAAAAAAATTTCACCCTCATCATCTCACCATTTTATTTTCAAAGAAAATTAAAGAACATAAAAATACTTAGATGATGTTGGATGTATATATTATGTAGATTTTTTTTCTGGTGGTACATGTATTATTATCCATATTTTAGATCTATTGAATTTATTGCTATTTTATCTTTATAGTAGAGGATAATTTTACGGAGTTTTGTGGGAAAAAAATAAGAAAAAAGAATAATTATACGAGCACAATCATTGTGCATACAACTTTCATCTGCACCATGATGGGGCTACATCATAACAATTGTATCTACTGATGAGGGAAAATTATGTCCTCGTAATTTAATCGGGTTAAACTATGACTTTATGGCTAAATCTCAAGAACCCTACTGATCCAATCCTTGATTACACATGTTTTGTGTTAGTATTTATGGCTGAGTCTAAGAATGAATCTTAGATTGCCTACGTATCCTGTCTCGTTCCAGGAATCAAGCCTTACGTAGTTCCTGGAAGGTAGTATTTATAAGGTGGCATATGTGACCTAAACCTAATTGGGGTCGGTCTATGCTTATCCCATAATTGACCCTATTGGGCCTTTTATGCGATTAACTCCTGCCCAAGTAACTAAACCCAATGGGCTTTATTAATAACACAGGGCTCTGTCTCGTCCACGACCTCCCCGACTTGCGGAACCGAGACCAGACTAGCGCCTTTGACTAGGCAACGGCTCCCCCGACATCCGACACTCGAGCGGGAGACTGTCATAGAAGTCGCTACAGACACGGATCTTGGACTGGGGCCCAAGACTTCCCGTTTCTTCCTTAAGCATGTGGTCCAATCATTCGATGACACGTGTATGAGCCCAACCCTCTCTAGGGTTCTGAGGAGGATAGTGGTGGTCTGACATCTAGACCCATAGCCACTCATGACCCTGCTGCGTGACGTCATAAAGCACTAACGGCGTTATCTTATTACGGAAATCGAAATGGTTCTTTTCGTGATCTGCAACGCCGTTTCTTAATTAACACGTTTAAGGGGGGGGGGGTTATAACCCCTCTCTAACGTCTTTTCAGGCTCTCACTTCAAATTTCTAAGGCATAAAAGGAGAAGACCGTATCACAAGTAAGTCCCCTTGTTCTTCCTGCTTCCTATCTTCTTCATTCAGCAAATGTCTGTTAGTGGTGATATAGAACGTGAAAGTGGGAGTGAATACTCATCAACCACCCGCTCTGATCCCCTTCCTGCCGGGACTTCAAACGACACCGGGCCTTCTGCCGATTCCGATTCTCTCCAACCTCGCAAAAAGTTGAAAACCAGGATGGATGGAAAAGGACCCAAGGGTTGTCTCTCCAGGATCACCCCTAGGGAATTGGATGATATATGTAAAGAAAACAACCTTCTTCCGGTCAATTTTAAGGCACGCCTTCCGTCAGGAATCAACCAATTCACCGATGAGCCCCCGGCGAACTTCCTGACTGTATACGAGGCTCAACTCAAGTCAGGATTAAGGTTTCCTGTCGACCTTGGGGTCGTCGAGGTTTGCAGGCACTATCAGGTCTCCATATCGCATAGGATACTCTACAGTTTTTTGGTAAACTGTCGGGTGAACAAAGTCTGCTTCAGTGTCGAGTTGTTTAGATCCTTCTATAAACTCATCAAGTGACCGGATCTCGGATGGTATTCCTTCCAAAAGAGAGCCAAGGTGTTTCAGCCAGTGTCGAAGGGGAAATCTTCACATAGTGACTGGAAACCCCGATTTTTTTTGTCCGACATGGAAACGACGCCCTCATAACCGACTAGAGGGAAAGGGTTGACCAGAGTGATGCGAGGCTCAATTGTCAAACTCTGGTAGAAACCCGGATTATCGAGAACTCAGGTTTCGAGGTCATGACCGAAGACCTAAGGATGATGTACGGCTTAGCGAGATTAGAGACTGCTGGCCCCGTCCCTTACGAACCCTTGTCCGATGTCGATCGGGCCGACTGTAGGAGTTTTGTTTACGTTCCTTTTTCTTGCGCACAACTTATTGCTTACCTTATATGTTGCTAATACTTAGCGTTTTTTTTTTTTTTTTTTTTTTTTTTTTTTTTTTGCAGTGAACAAATTTGGAAGTCTGGTGAACCTGGTCAAAGCCCCCAAGCCGAGGGCCCCTGTTACCCAAACTTCTACTCCTGATGTCCCCGGTGCTTCCCAGGGCCAACCCTCTAATGTCGAAGCTCCGACTCCTGCCCCGGCGGGTAGACAGACGGCTCCCTCCATTTTGACCGTCGAGATGCCACCTACGGCTTTCGGAGGACTCCGAGTTGAGCTAGAGGATTTGGTGGACTTGACAGACATATCGACTCAAAACCCTGAGGGTTCTCTTGTCTCAGCCAAGAAGAAGAATGCCTTGGCTTTATTAATGAAGAAAAAACATCAGGATGACCGCAGAGGGGCGAAACGAGCTCGCGAGGCACCTGAGATCGACGCTGGTGACCATACTGCTCTCTCTGCTGAAGATTATGACGCCTTGGATAATCAGAGGCTAGCATCGGCCCTCCGCCAAAATCTTACGTTGGTAAGTTTACCATTTCTATATTGTCTTCCTCCATTGCTTACGACCTTCGACTTATATTGCCATATTAACTTTCCTTCTACAGATTAACGTTGTTGTTATGAGGAGGTTGAACAAACCGGTGGGTAGCGAAGACAAGTATAAAGCCCAGGTCCGACAGCTGAACAATGACTTGATGGCATTAAGGGCGAAGAAAGCGGGTTAACTGGCCCTTTATGAAGAATTGTTGAACAATTGTAGGGAGGTCGAGTCCGAGTTAGTGAAAGCGACTGATGGTCGGGCGGCAGACCAAGACACGCACAAGAAGGAAGTCGAGGACCTGCAAGCTCGACTCGAGGCTGCTACATCTGAAAATGCTAAGTTGAAGGAAGTCATTGATGGGTTCCCGTCTAGACAGGATTCTGCCGTCCAGTCGGCTGTCGAGGAAGCCATTCAGTCGGTTCGTAAGTCCGAAGATCTTGATTTGCTGATGGCGACAGTGATTTAGGAGGGGTATACTATGGCGGTCGAGGATGCGTTGAAGGTCACTCCAGGCTTGATGACGGTCAAATTATACCCGTAAAAGTCATCAACTTTGACCTTAAATCGAGATTAATAATATATATTTTATATTAAATCACATGTTTCTATTGATTATTTAATGTAATGTGATTTATAAGATATAATTTGGTATTTATCCATTTTTATTATATAATTTGGTATTTATCTGTTTTTATTTATATTTTGGTATTTATCCGTTTTTATTATTTTATTATTTACTTTGGGATAAATATCTATTTTATAGATTGAGATAATTTTGGAGGATAAATACAAATTGAAGAATTAAATCTCAAGATAAATCAAAGGAAATTCAAGATAGAGATCGGATAAGCACGAAAAGAGGAGTAAGGCATGACAAGAGCAAGCGAGCCAACCCGAAGCTTGGGGAAATAAATGCGGCGGCCCTATCACATATTTGGGGCGCATTTTGCCTTTTTCCGGAAGATCGGCCGAGAGTTATCTCTTATTTGTTTTGATATTTTGATGTATATCTCTTAATTAGATTGAACCCCTATAAATAAAGGCATGCATATACACGCCATACACACTTCTTTACACGCACATACACACTTCTCAGTTTATAATAAAATTCTCAGTTTTTCTTAGAGCAGTTTTTATGCAAGTTCTGCAATAATGTAAGTTCTTTTATTTATTTGTTCTTAGTTCTTTGTAATTAAGCCCCCAATTATTGTTTATCGTTTGAGGTTGTTCGTTAACGATGTAGATCTAAGGATACGATACGAGGCAGTGGGGATTCCTTATCTATAAGGATCCACACGCCCAGATCTGTTATCTGGTGGCCTATAGATGACTTTGGTATGATCGACAACCGTGTTTTTAGAAGATCTATATAATTGCTTTATGAGTCCCTATTTTATCCGTTACGTATGTAGAAACGCTAAGATTTAGGTTTACGCCGCGTCAATCTAGCCACGTCTTTATGGTGTGATTGTCCACCTAGAATTTCTTATCTTAGTAGGTATGGCTACGGCTACGTTGCTCGTCTGTTTTAATTAGCGTATTATTAGGAAATACCAGTATAGGACTCCTAGGTCGGCTCATGAATTGATCTTCCGGGACATTCAGCGAGATCTAGATCTGTTCTGTATTTGGGAATTGCATGCACCTAGTTATACGTAAATCGTAGATTAACATGAGACCGTCCAGGTGATTGTTAATGGGACGGAGACTGATGCGATCGCTTAGGAAGTAAGCCTGAACAAAGGAATGTTGCCTAGGTGAGGAATACGGTTAATATCGGCATCCCTAGTTTTGTAAGCGTGCGAGTCATATGAGATGGAGGCTGAAAAAGCGAAGTCACGTGATGTAGCATAGTGATCTGGATGGCCTACCCGGAGCTAGATCTAGTTTAGGGGATGACTCCCGTAGCCAATATAAAAATACGAATTGGATTAATAGTTGTCGAGTCTAGCTTAATTATATAGAATCTCTAGATCCAAACGATAACATGATAATTGGGGAGGTTAATTACGTTGTTTATGTGTTGTGTGGAGTCGTGTCCTTTCTCTTTCCTGTCTCTTGTTGGTCGTAGACCGCTTTTGTGTCCTTGGCATGAATGATTAATTGTTTGTATATAAATGATCCACAATTGGTTCCTTGTGGGATCGACCTTGATTCGTTATAGCTATACTACGATGGACCTAGTCCTCTTGCTAGTATTGGTTTATGGTGGTCGAGTATTTTATTATCACTTGATCTACGTCATCAAGTTTTTGGCGCCGTTGCCGCGGAACCAACGGTCAATTTTATATATAAATAGTTTTTTATTCATGTCAAGTTTTCTGTTTTAGAGTCTGTTTTTACGTTTTGAGTCCCTCGGTTGTCTGCGCTCATTCGAAAATTCCAGATTCGAAAAAAGCGGTTTCGCTCCCAGCCGAGATCGCTTCATCGCCGACAAAGAAGCCACTACTTTCTCTGGGATTTCGTGTGTCTGTTTACCTCTGTATGTTTAATCCGTAGGTCTGATAGCAGCATGGGAAACCATGTTAAAATCAGTCTACGGTCCGTTTTGTTTTTCTTCTATTTGCATAAACCAGGGAAACAATAATCCGAGTCAGTAATTTTTCGTGGGCGCTGAGAAAATAACCCTGCAACATGTGGAGCTACGAATCTACGATGGGAAAAGCAATGGAAGCAACACCTTTAAAACACCAAGATGGCTCCGAGAAAATAAATATTAAAAGGTTCGAATTATTCATGGTACAATGTTGAAGGCAAGGTACTACCTTTTTTGCTTATGTTTTACTATCTTTTGGTTTTTTGAACATAAGTTAGTCTTTACATGAACCTAAGTATGAATCTTAGCCCGGAGTTGGTTTGTAAGATTAATTTTATTTTTGTGGAAGGTTCTGCCCCAAATATGTCTCATCTAGAGGGTGTAAGGAAACATGTAGTTGTTGAAAGGAAGCAGTGAATAAAGAGTTCCTCGTAGTTCCGTCAAAATCTCATTGTCCTATGCATGAGATTGCTTCTACTGGCCATGGGAGCAACAATTTGTGTAGTTTTTAAGAATTCTCAATCTAAAGAAGACGTTGAGTTTTGAGAGAGCATAATGAAGCAGCTTTATAGAGGATGTGATTAAAATGGGTCCCTAGGACTAAATCTTCTTAGAATTCACTAGTTCCTAAAACGAGAGCCGAGGTAAGAGCTTTGTATAAATAGTATGGATAAAAGTCGTTTCCTAGGTCTCACAACCAAGGGAAGGATATTAATCCGCAAAAGCGACGAGCCCACCTCACATAGTGCTCAAAGGGTCAACATCGGGTGACCCAAGAAGGATAACTGACAAGGATAATTTTTGGAAAGTCGAGCCGAGGACTTTAAACTCAGAACTACTTCTAAAACCCTTAGGATTTCTTTTTAGGATTTTAGGTTTTGTTTTCTTTGTGTCCAATAAGAGTAACGTGACATATGTTGAGGTTTTTTTTTATTTTGCCGTGTTCCGATGGCCATTGGGCTAAGGATGTGCAAAACTTTTTTACTCAATATAGGCCACGTGAATTAGAGTTTCTTAGGAGAGTCGAGAAATTGCTAAAGAAAAGGAAATTTAGCAATCAACCTTAAGATGGAAGCATTAAGAGAGCTTGAGAATTATTGAAAATGTAACATAGAATGATTGGTGTGAACAAGAACAATTTTGGTCAACTTCCAAAACTTTTTAGAATGGCGATCCGAGTGGAAATCCAAAGTTGTGTGCAATTCGTTCTGCAACTATCCTTATCCTTTCCTTTGTTCCTTTTCACCCTTCAACCTTTCTATTCTCTTACCAATCTGCCTCACAGTTCACATTTCTAGCCATTCTTTCATCCCCTCTCTTTCTTTCCATCTATTTCACTCTCCCACCCTAACCCAATCCCTTAAACAATACCCACCCTACCCAATTCCTTAACCAATACCCAACCGAAACACAATTTCTTACCCACCCTTTACCTTTTCTTACCATCCCTATGTATCTTTTTCTAAACCCATCATACTCTCAACCTCCATTTTGTTTACAAAATACCCTTGTGTTGCGGAATTAGAAATATTGCTAAGTTTTAATGATTATCTTCTATCATTTTGGGTTTCATGATCCTAGCTGGGTACGTGTAGCTCTGAACCTAGCTAGATTTTAAAATTTTTTGGTTCAATCAAAATACAACTTATCTTTCTACCGGAATTTTTAAATTTCACACTTTTACGCCTATTCCGGCATTTCTAGATGATGAGTTTTGTTCTATAATATCACACCGATCCGACCTTGTTGATGACGGTGATGACTTTTACGTGATACATTGGGTTATTAGCAATTTCGAGGAGGAGCTACATCTCCCTAAGTTGTTGATATCCAATCCAAGCGTGAAGAGTCTCGCGCATTTCGATGATCTCGATTTTATCTTTAGCCTATAGGTCACATCCAATCTGTTATACCTTACCAAGTTTCTCTTACGCTGGATTAAATACCTTATCAATCCGGTAAACCTCGTGTTCTCCCACACGGGGTAATGCTTTTTGATCTTTGTCTTCTCCACCCGGTTTTAAGAATATTTAAGCGGTGGAGATTATAGATGAAGACTACCATCTTTAGTTGCTTGTTTATTTTTCTTTCTATTTAGTATTTTTCTTTTTGCGTCTATATATATATATATATATCTTTTTTTTAGACTTCGTGTCTAAACGAGTAGTTTTAACTCTTTGGTTTTCCTTGTCATTGGTTGTATGAAATCAAGTGGCTTAAATTGTTTTTGGATATTTTATATCTAATTACTCCCACATTATTTTATAACTTCCATTGACATGTTATTAACGGTTTCGTGGAGTTTCTGTTTGGTTTGCTTAAACAGGTTTTCACTTGCTTCTCCACGACGTGCTTCGATTACTCCGATGTTCTGCATCTACTTGAGAGCCATTTTCAGAGCTAAGTCTTTTTCTTAAATTCTCATTTTTATTTGTCATTGGGGACAATGCCAAGTTTAAGTGGGGGTAGGAGACTTAGCTATGCTGTGTTATAATTAAACAATTAAATGAAACGGTGAAAAAATTGAAAAAATTGAATAAATGCCATATTATTTATCTCGTACCCTTAGAATTGTGAGTTCCTAGCTAAGAATTGATAGGAAAGGAACCAAGTTGCATGAGTACGTGATCATTTTATACTTATGTGAATGAAAATTTAAGGATATTCATGCCGATTGTTGCAAGTAGTTATTTATTATTCAATTACTCAATCTTTGAATCGAGTTTTACCGCGCAAATTAAAAATTAAGAAGAATTATGTGTACATTGCGTAGATGATTGGTTATGCAGGCTTAGAGTTGATATTTATCTGCTGATGTATTCTTATCTTCTGGCCATCAAAGCGAAGTAATAAGCTTGAGATTTATCTGTGTTTTAACGAATTGTTAGACACTGGGCTTGTAGTAACATTACCAAAGTAGCTTCGCGCTTGTGGTAATATTCAATGCTTCCACTAATCCGTGAGAGAGGGATTCTTGCAATGCATACTTTACTTTTAAAGCAAGTTTCTTTCTTGAGAGGTGTTAAAGCTTGAAACTATGGAAATGTGAAAATATTCAAATTTTTAAGAGGCTTGAGTATTCTTCTCGGTCTCCAAGTCCAAAAACCTTATGGATGACGCTCTTGCTTATTGCACCATGTCTTTACCCATTGCGAGGCTTAAGAAGTTGGAATACTGATGTTGGTAGGTTGAGACTGCGAAGTTAGCATAAACTTTAATCTTGCCACGATTATATAAAACTGAATGCACATGCACACATCACTTCGATTCATAGCGAGTAGTGAATAATGGATACCTTATGAGCATGACTGGTATGAGTTGACTCGAGTTTCTAGCGTAAGTATGATTTGACCACGGAAAATGTGTCTTGGGGAATGACTTATTGAGGCTTTGTTCAGGACGATCAAAGTCTAAGTGGGGGGTAGTTGATGACGGTCAAATTATACCCTTAAAAGTCATCAACTTTGACCTTAAATCGAGATTAATAATATATATTTTATATTAAATCACATGTTTATATTGATTATTTAATGTAATGTGATTTATAAGATATAATTTGATATTTATCCATTTTTATTATATAATTTGGTATTTATCTGTTTTTATTTATATTTTGGTATTTATCCGTTTTTATTATTTTATTATTTACTTTGGGATAAATATCTATTTTATAGATTGAGATAATATTGGAGGATAAATACAAATGGAAGAATTAAATCTCAAGATAAATCAAAGGAAATTCAAGATAGAGATCGGATAAGCATTTAAAAGAGGAGTAAGGCATGACAAGAGCAAAATGAGCCAACCCGAAGCTTGGGGAAATAAATGCGGCGGCCCTATCACATATTTGGGGCGCATTTTGCCTTTTTCCGGAAGATCGGCCGAGAGTTATCTCTTATTTGTTTTGATATTTTGATGTATATCTCTTAATTAGCTTGAACCCCTATAAATAAAGGCATGCATATACACGCCATACACACTTCTTTACACGCACATATACACTTCTCAGTTTATAATAAAATTCTCAGTTTTTCTTAGAGCAGTTTTTATGCAAGTTCTGCAATAATGTAAGTTCTTGTATTTATTTGTTCTTAGTTCTTTGTAATTAAGCCCCCAATTATTGTTTATCGTTTGAGGTTGTTCGTTAACGATGTAGATCTAAGGATACGATATGAGGCAGTGGGGATTCCTTGTCTATAAGGATCCACACGCCCAGATCTGTTATCCGGTGGCCTATAAATGACTTTGGTATGATCGACAACCGTGTTTTTAGTAGATCTATATAATTGCTTTATGAGTCCCTATTATATCCGTTACGTATGTAGAAACGCTAAGATTTAGGTTTTCGCCGCGTCAATCTAGCCACGTCTTTATGGTGTGATTGTCCACCTAGAATTTCTTATCTTAGTAGGTATGGCTACGGCTACGTTGCGCGTCTGTTTTAATTAGCGTATTATTAGGAAATACCGGTATAGGACTCCTAGGTCGGCTCATGAATTGATCTTCTGGGACTTTCAGCGAGATCTAGATCTGTTCTGTATTTGGGAATTGCATGCACCTAGTTATACGTAAATCGTAGATTAACATGAGACCGTCCAGGTGATTGTTAATGGGACGGAGACTGATGCGATCGCTTAGGAAGTACGCCTGAACAAAGGAATGTTGCCTAGGTGAGGAATACGGTTAATATCGGCATCCCTAGTTTTGTAAGCGTCATGAGTCATATGAGATGGAGGCGGCGAGAAGTCACGTGATGTAGCATAGTGATCTGGATGGCCTACCCGGAGCTAGATCTAGTTTAGGGGATGACTCCCGTAGCCAATATAAAAGTACGAATTGGATTAATAGTTGTCGAGTCTAGCTTAATTATATAGAATCTCTAGATCCAAACGATAACATGATAATTGGGGAGGTTAATTACGTTGTTTATGTGTTGTGTCGAGTCATGTCCTTTATCTTTCCTGTATTTTGTTGGTCGTAGACCGCTTTTGTGTCCTTGGCATGAATGATTAATTGTTTGTATATAAATGATCCACAATTGGTTCCCTGTGGGATCGACCTTGATTCACTATAGCTATACTACGATGGACCTAGTCCTCTTGCTAGTATTGGTTTATGGTGGTCGAGTATTTTATTATCACTTGATCTACGTCATCAAGGCTTAAACCATGATCTTTGGGAGAACGCTAAGTTGTATGACGCAGCGTCGATGGAGAGGTACAACATGTTTGCTGAAGAGTTCCGAAATAGGGAACTGATCTTTCAGAAGCACCAAGTCTTGACTCCTGAGGCGGAAACACCTTCTGACGCAACTCTACCCGACCCGTCTGTGAATGCTTCAGAGCCTGTCACCGACCCTGCTGTTTGAACTTTCCTTTATTTATTTTCCAATAATTCGATGGAAAAACTTGATTGTATTTTGGCTCATCGTATGTTGACCTGGTTTATTTTTTGCTTTATAAAGTCTGTTATTACAACTTTATTTTTCTAGTGCATGGCTTATTTTTCTCTTTTGGCTTTATCTATTGCATGTCGATCACCAACAGTCTTCTCTTTTCTCATTTTGATGTCTGAAGCCCCCCAAGTATGATGAGAATTGACAATTCTTATCTTACTTGGTAGACTGATTTGTCTTAGAGAAATATGCGAAATGTGATCGTCCATCGTCGAACTCGACATAGTTTGCCTTGCCACTTCCTTTGCCGAAAACATTTATATCCAAATTGGATTATAATGTTTTGACGAAATCGACGGTTTAGTCCTTTCGCCGACTTAGGATGTTACATTTACTTATCCGTTTGGACTTTAATGTTGTGACGAGTCGATTGTTATACGTTATCTGACCTGCGGACTTGTAATATGAGCCTTGACATTCCTATCCCGTCGGACGTTGAAATGTCTTGACCTTATTATATCGTTAAGCATTATCCGACTGGCGGACTTAGCCTATTTGTCTTGACCATTTTGTCCCGTCGGACTGAAAGGGCCTTGACATTGTTAGAGAATGAGCCTTGTCCGGCGTATGGACTCGACTTATTTTCTTGCGTTATTTCTGGGTCAACATTCGCCGTCTATGGGGAGTGTCTTGAGGGTATCGATTTCAGTATTATCCGGCTTGCGGACTTAACTTATCCTACTGCATCACATCTTAATAAATCAAATTCATTAGATATATCAAATAACTTGTCCGAAGTGGACTTATTACACTGCTCTGAATATGAAAAAGAAAAATAACGTAAGCTGAGGATTTACTACTTAGGCATAGTATTTCCTCAGATTGTTGGCATGCAAATGTCGAGGAATTGTCGAACCGTCTGTTCGGCCTAGCTGATAAGAACCCGATGGGTGAGCTTTAAGGATCTGGTAGGGACCTTCCCAGTTGGGATCCAATTTCCCATCGTCTCCCTGTCGGCTAATTTCATTCTTTCTTAACACTAGACTCCGACCTTGAAATACTTGTGCCTCTCCCGAGCATTATAATATTGGGAGACCCTCTGTTTATACCGTGCGGCGCGAATTGAAGCCATTTCTCGGCGTTCGTCGACCCCGTCTTTTTCATTTCGGATTCTTGATTCATTTGTGTCCGTATCATAATGTAGGACTCGAGGTGAGGGAACCTTGATCTCGACGGGGATAACAACTTCACACCCATAGACTAGTGAGAAGGGGGTTTCTCCAGTAGCTGAATTCGGAGCTGTCCTGTATGACCAGAGAATGCTCGGAAAATGTTGAACCCAATCTCGACCTTGCTCTTCGATATGTTTCTTGATCCCTGTCTTGATCTGTCTGTTAGCTTGTTCTACTTGCCCGTTTGCCTGGGGGTGTCCTACAGCCGTGAAGTGTTGGGAAATTGTGTACTCTTTACACCATTCTCGAACTCGTCGGTCATCGAACTGCGATCCATTATCCAAGATCAATACCTTAGGAACCCATACCTGCACAGAATATTTATCCACATGAAACTCTTGATCGTTGCGGCTCGGATATTAGCTAGGACTTTATCTTCGACCCACCTGGTGAAATAATCGATAGCCACTACTATAAATCTATTATTCCCTGGGGCTCGAGGGAGCGGTCCGATAATATCGACTCCCCATTGGTCGAAAGGCCAAGCTGATGACATTGGAATCATATCTTGCGCTTGTAGATGATTGATGTTGTCATGAACCCGGCAAGCCCTGCATGTCTGAACCAGAGATACTGCATCTGTCTGCATAGTGGGCCAGAAATATCCGGCTAACTTACACTTTCTTACAAGCATTCTAGCCCCACAGTGGTTTCCACATGCTCCTCGATGGACTTATTCTAACAAGTACTTGCCTTCGTCTTTTGTTGCGCATCTAAACCAGGGTATAACGAAAGACTTTCGATAAAGAACATAATCGAAAATGGCATACCTGACCGCCGGGAGTCGAAGTTTTCTAGCTTGGATTTTATCTGCTAGGAGAACGCCATCTTTCAGGTAAAGTGCGATTGGGTCCATCCATGTTGCACTCTGGGTGACTGGTTGAACTTCAACTTCCTTATAACTTCGATCTGTGAGGACCTCTACCGGCACTCTCATTCGCGACTCAAAGCTCGACGCGAGTTTTGAGAGTGCATCAGCTCTCTTATTCTGACTTCTAAGGATCTGTTCAAATTGGATGGTAGCGA
Source organism: Gentiana macrophylla (assembly GCA_026214975.1). NCBI lineage: Eukaryota > Viridiplantae > Streptophyta > Magnoliopsida > Gentianales > Gentianaceae > Gentiana > Gentiana macrophylla. Next base: position 102,107,622 of record CM047806.1, on the reverse strand, counting down.
ACTTGGGTATGAGCTTCTGAACCACTGCTAAGTATTTCTTCATAGGTTCTTCCTTGGCCTCATATTCTCTCTTAACATGATTCACCACCAACTGCGAATCGCTATAGACTTGTAGATTCTCGACTCCTAACTTCAACGCAAGCTTCATCCCTGTGATCATCGCTTCATACTCTGCCTCATTATTTGTGGATTTGAAGCCGAATCTCAGGGCGTATGAAAATTCTTCACCTCTTGGACTGATTAGTAACAATCCGGATCCAGCCCCCTCTTTATTCGAGGCCCCGTCGACCTATATAGCCCATTTTCTGCTTCGGCTCGCTTTTCCTGTTAACTGGATCGAAATTCCCTCCGCTAGGAAATCGGCTAGAGCTTGACCTTTGACTGTGGTTCGAGGCATGAATTCGATATCACACTCAGCTAGCTCTACTACCCATTTGGCTAATCGACCTGATGTGTCCGGCTTAGCCAAAATTTGTTTTAACGGCTGGTCGGTAACTACCCTTAATTTCCTTGATGCATGAACCAAGGATAGGGCCATCTTTTTTGCCGCTGTATATCCGACCTCGGGTCCATGAAGTGCCTTACTCACAAAAAACACAGGCTCTTGCCCATCTTTACCCTCTCGAACCAGTACAGCGCTCAGAGCTTCTTCACATGCCGCCAAGTAGACCAACAGTTTTTCTCCTTCCCGGGGGGAAGTAAGAGTCGGTAACTCAGTTAGATAATGTTTTAATTCTTCGAAGGATTTTTGACATTCTTCGTCCCACTGAAACGGGCTTGCTCGATGAAGGATCTTGAAGAATGGGAGAGCCCGTTGTGCCGACCTTGATAAGAACCTATTTAGTGCCGCCATCCGACCCGTCAACCTCTGAACCTTGTTCACATTTCGAGGCACGGGCATATCCCGTAGGGTATTGATCTTATCCGGGTTTGCACGAATTCCACCTTTAGAGATCATAAACCCTAGGAACTTTCCCGACCTAACCCTAAACGTACACTTTTTTGGATTTAGCTTCATCTAGGTTTTCCTCAACACCAAAAAGACTTCTCGCACGTCGATGATGTATTGCCCTAGGGACTTACTTTTGATGAGCAAATCGTCTACGTAAACATTCATACAATGACCTATCTGGTTGGAAAAAATCTTGTTAACAGCTCTCTGATACGTCGCGCCAGCATTTTTCAATCCAAACGGCATCGTCACATAGCAGAAGGTACATAACTATGTGATGTAGGCCATTTTCTCGGTGTCTCTAGGATCCATTAAAATTTGATGGTATCCTTTATACGCATCTAAAAATCCAAAGATTTCATACTCAATAGTGGAGTCTACTAACTTGTCAATCTTGGGAAGGGGATAAGAGACTTTTGGGCATGCTTTGCTTAAGTCGGTGAAATCGACACACATACGCCAACTCTGATCCGGCTTCTTGACTAGGACTGGGTTACGAGCCATTCTGGGTAAAAAACTTCCCTTATTATCTTGGCCGAGAGTAACTTTTCCACTTCTTTCTCGATAGCTTCATCTCGTTCCGGGGCGAAGTTCCTCTTTTTCTGCTTAACTGGCTTGCGAGACCCATCGATCTCAAGTTTGTGCATTGTGATGTCGGGAGAGAGGCCTGGCATGTCGTCTGCCTTCCACGCGAAAATATCTCGGAATTTATTTAAGAGTTCCACTAACTCTTGTTTTCGATATTTCGGAATCCAGGTTCCAACTTGCACATAATTGTCCTCTTCGCCTCCCCAGAGTCTGACTTCTTCTACTGGGTCTACCGACACCCAGCTCTTTTCTTTCTCTTCCTCAGGTATTAACTCTTCTAGGAGCACCAAGTTGCAGGTTGATTTAGCGTTCATGAAGATCGAGTTACAAGTTCTTGCCGCATCTACGTCCCCTCTGACTTCATGTGAGCCAAGCCTGGTAGGAAACTTCATACTATTATGATACGTAGACACGACCGCTCTTAAATCGTATAATGCCGGCCGACCGAGGATAACATTGTAAGCCGAGGGAGCTTTGACCACCACATAATTTAGTTCAAGTGTGCGGCCATTCTCCCCTTCTCCAACGGTCGTTAGTAATTGATCGACCCCATAGGATGGACTGGTTGTCCTGTGAACCCTAGTAACGGTGATGCCAGCGGAGATAGCGCGTCTTCTTTCAACTTCATGGCTTTGAAGACGGTATAGTACATTATGGTTACCATGCTGCCATTATCGACGCATACTCGTCCGACTCTGGTTTGACTTATAACGGCCTCTATGACTAGCCCCTCATTAAATCCATGGGAGGCGGGGACCGTGTCTCTGGGCCCATAACCCACGTCGGTGGTGAATTTTAATCTCTTGAAACTGTCAGAGGAGCTTTCGACACTTTTCTCTTTAGCGCAGTTCGTCTCTCCCGAACCAAAAATGGTTCCTACGTAGTTCGTGGGTCTGTTATCTTCATACCGATCTCGATTGCGTTGATCGGGGGTACGATCCCGGCACCTATCTGGAGTGTGATCCCGGCGCCTTTCTCGATCGTACGATCTTCCGCGACGTTTGTTGGGTTAATTGTTTCTCTGTCGATCCTGGTCAACATTCCCCCGCTTGAACCCTCTTCGCCCCTTAGGCTCTGGGTCCTGGGATCGGTCTATCACTTCATCAAGTTTCCCCTCTAGGACAGCCGAATCAATATCCCTTTTCAAATGGTCACAGTTCTCTGTATTGTGGCCAACGTCCTCGTGATAGTCACAATACTTGTTCTTGTTTCGTTTCGAGCTTTCTGCATTGGAGGTGGTTTTTGAGCAATGCCCTTCGATACCATGATCGCCAGAACTTCCTTCCGAGATCGATTGAGCGGAACGAAGTCCTTGTCTGTCAACGCCCCTTTCTTCCCAAACCGATCAGAGATAGGAGACTGCATTCGACTCCAGATAGAAGACCTCCCTTCTTGAGCTGACTTTCTGGACGGGTTCTTGTTCGGACCTCACGTGTCCTTTTTCAAACCCATCCAGTTTGCCTGCTCGTGGCGACGAACCGACTCTATTCTTTGACAATAAAGGTGGACGGCATTGACGCATTCATCCATCGTCCGAGGGATATACCTGCTCAGCTTAGAGTATAACTTTGAGTCCTGCAGGCCTCCGACAAAAGATGTGATTTTGAGTCGATCATCGGCATCGTCGACCAGCATGGCCTCCTGGTTGAACCTCTTGAGATATTCTAAAACCGTCTCGTCGGTTCTCTGCCTCACATCCATCAAGGCGGTGGAACTAAGATGGAACTTCTTGTTGGCGATGAAAGCGTCCCGAAACTTTTGTGACAAGGTTGGGAAGTCTGAGATCGACCTTACTGGGAGTTTGTTAAACCAAATTCACGCTTTTCCTTCTAGGAATTGGTCGAAAGCTTTGCATCGTATCGCATCCGGGGCATTTTTGTAACACCCCGGTTTCCAATCCCGTCGGCCGCCGGTATTGGAAACCGGGGTGTTACAAAGTGGTATCAGAGACGTTCGACTCCAGGACCACCACCTAAAATGAACCTTAAGAATAAATTTACTAAAATAAGCACAGTGAGGATGTGTGGGGTAGGTATTGAGTTCTATGTAGGGAAGGTACGGTTAGTTCTGTTGTATGTGGAAATGTGGCTGTGTGTTGCAATTAATTTTGGACAGTAAGTGTTAGTATATGTGAAATATTCGGTGGCATGATATAGGTAATAATTGAATGTATGATTGTTTACTTTTGTAGTTTAGCTATGCCTCCTAGGAATGGAAATGAGAGGGACCAGCTGATTGATCAGTTGGTTAAGATGAATCAAGATCTGATTCAGGCGGTCAACAAGCTGACAGAGGATCGTTTCGAGGGGTCAACCATTTGGCATGACTAGGGCCGTGAGTCACAGAGGCTTAGTCAAGACGATGGTAAGGGAGATCCTAAGGGACTCGAGCGGTGGATTAGAGAGTTTGAGAAGATCTTCGCCACTCTCAGTCTGTCCAGGGAATCGAAGGTCGACCAAGTCGCTTTCTACTTGGTTGATGTGTGGTGATTTGTGGTGGGGTGCTAACAAATATCGGTTGGCCCAGACTGAAAATGAGCAAGGGGAATCAGTGGTGATACCACTGAACTGGACTGAGTTTAAGCAGGAGCTAAGACGTGAATTCTTTCCCGAATCTAAGAGGAAAGAGTTGCGGGTTGAGTTCGATAATCTCCGACAGGGGATATGACCATTCAAGAGTACTATGAGAAGTTTGTTGACTTGGCAGTTTATGCATCGGAGCTAGTGCCGACTGAAGAGGCCAAGATGGTGAAGTTTGAGCAACACTTAGATTTAGCGATCCGGGATCGTATGGGGCAAGCGCTGGGGGCTTCACGAGCCTAAAGAGATGTGTGAAGTAGCATGCAACATTGAGAGGATTCGGAGAGAGGTTAAAGCGGCATATGCTACTAACAAGAGGAAGAGTGTGTCTCGAGGACAATCGGGGGCGAGCAAAACGCGCGATAATTGGAAACCCTCCAAGACGGCCCTCTTTTCGGCAAATTCCCACGTCACCGGTGTTAGTAATACCATCCCAATGAAACGATTTATGGATCTAGATCTATAAAATACACGTAATAAAACAACTAGATCTACTTCTACAAGGGGTTGTAGAACATACCTCTTGGATCTCTAAATCCAAGTTGAAGAACCGCAATGGAAAGAACGAAGATGTGAAGAGCACCACGATCTTCCGTGACGTGTGATCCAAGCAACTCCCGGTGGAAGGAAATTTCGACTCGAACCCTTCCGATATGCTACCGGAAAAATCTCCAAGATTTTCCCTTATTCTCCCTTGGTCGAAATTTTCCTTCTCTCTCCAAGAGGTAGAAGTCTAAAATTACATGTGTGTTAAGGCTTGGGAGAACTCTCTTTATATAGTGAGAGTAACCCTTGTCCTCCAAAGATTAAATAATTAAGAGATAATTATTACATTAATCCTTTTTCCAAATAAAAGATAAATAAAATAATTATCCCAAACAAATTAGGATAAATCATATTATTATCTAATATTTCATGAATTATCATTTAACAAATAAAAGATAAATCACACATTAAATAATTATCCAAGAAAAACCAATTTCTTCCTAATTATTTGTCAAAAAAAGGCGCCACCTTTTATTAAGAAAGGTTCACACGCTTTTTCCAATATTTGACCAATTGGGTCAAAATTGTCAACACACTAATTTTTAGTAAAGTCACGAAAAATGTCTTTTCCGTGTATTTAATTATTTAGCCCAACTAATTTAATAGTCCACTAAACAATTAATTCACATATCGGTTTAATAAAGTCCAACAAGAACTAAATTAATATTATTAGGATTCGACGTCCGAGAATAGCTATGCTATATTAGGAGGCACGTCGGGGACCATGGACTAATAATCGTGGCTCCGATAAATCAAATAAGTAATTATAGAATAATTATATTCGATAAATCAATCACAGAATATGCCACCATAATCCCGTGATCGCACTCCTCCGATTATAAGATTATATTTATCTCTCACGAGAATAATAATAAGCGTCCATTGATATAATCATTACATATGGATTAATCCTCCATAGACTATTCATTCTAAATCGGGAAGTTACCGTTAACCCTTTTCGTAGAACCTCTTATCCTTATTTACCATTAACCCACTAGTGATCAATTAATTCATACAACTCACTTGGTGATCAATCAGTGTGATATGAACTCGCGCGATCGATCAGTTTCTAGGATTAACAAATAAGGGAACTGTCTATCTACTTCCATAAATGGAAGGAATGGATTCCTTATCTCGTGATAACACAGACTACTCACTCAATCCAAGACAATGCCAAGATGGGGTAATTCGGACCACTGGACTCGGTGTAATCCTTAACCGTCAAGTCAAACCTCATACTGATTCAAGCAGTTGACTGTGATCACCTCAGGATTAAGATATATCCATAAATATGATCATCCATTGATTCGATAAGATTTCTCGATTACGGAATTATATCGTGAACTCTAATCAAATCGGTCCAGCCCTATACGATATATCTATCATATATAAATGCCCCATTAGGTTCTCTTAACCGAAAGCCCGGATAGGACTATCACACCTATTGTGTTCTGGGCGCATTAATAGTACGTTAAATGAGAGACCCGATACTCTCGATTAACTTCACTACGGGCTAATTTTATTTTAAGTACATCTTCACTAACTCAATCCTCCTGTGTATATCCCATACACTGAGTTAAGTGATTACATAAACGATATACTTAGGGTTTTCTGTAGTGTAATTACTATTGTCACATCGGTGAATATGAGAATAATAAATATGAATAACAACGTCAATTCATTTATTAAATAAAACAATTACAAAAATTGTCTTTCGGGCATCACACCTAACAACCAGAGGCAGCGGCGGTCAGCCAGTGAGAGGTGACTCTCAGGGGTTTAGTCGGCCACGAAGTTATCATTGCAAGCGGTGCCAGAGAAATCATCCGGGCACCGATTGTTCAGGTGCACAAGTTCAGTGTCACAACTGTGGGAAATTTGGACATAGACGGTTTGAGTGTTTTGCGGCCCCAACACCTGCCGGGTCGGCATCGGTCACGGGAAGCAACATGGGTGGAGCTCCAAGGGGTAACACGGGCAACATGAGTAGGGGTAACCAGCAGCAGAGTTGTACCCCTGCACAGAGCCGACAAGGGGTACACCTACGGCCACTGGTGGAAACAGGAACCGACCATCAGGGTCGGCCAGCACAATTCAGGGAGCTGGAGTAAATCAGACTGGGAAATTATTCGCACTGGGCAGAGAAGAGGCCGATCAGAGCAACCACGTGGTGACGGGTAATTTTCTGGTTAACTCATTTTTATCCTACGTACTTTTTGATTCGGGTGCATCATGTTCCTTTATAGCGGGTTCGCATGTTTTGAGGTTGGGTCTAGCTACATTCGAGGTAATTAACAGTGAGTTTATGCAACCGTTGGGAGAGTTAGTGCCGTGCTCTAAGTTGTATAGAGACGTACCATTAGTGATTATGGGAGTCAACTTGTCGGTTGACTTGATCGAGTTCCCCCTCGAGAACTTCGACGTTATCTTGGGTATGGATTGGTTGAACCGGCATAAAGCCAAAACCGATCGCGTGAGCGTAAGAAGGTGACTTTGAGAGGCCCTAAAGGGTGCTAGTATCTTACAAGGGGTTTGTGGATAAACCTAATGTGAAGATCATTTCAGTGGTGACGTTGAGATCTCTCGTCAAGAAAGGGTACCCGTTGTTTATGTGTCACGTACATGATGTAAGCACAGGGGATCCTAAACTAACGGACATCGATGTAGTCCGTGATTTTGAGGATGTATTCCCGGATGAGATACCAGGTATGCCACCCCAGAGGGAGGTGGAGTTTGCAGTGGAGTTGATGCCCGGGACCAGACCGATATCGAAAGCACCTTATCGTATGGCACCTAAAGAATTAACGGAACTGAAGGTACAATTGGATCCACTGCTCGATAAGGGGTACATCCGACTGAGTGTGTCACCGTAGGGAGCACCGGTGTTGTTTGTGAAGAAGAAGGATGGTAGTATGCGGCTGTGTATTGATTACCGGGAGCTGAACAACGTCACAGTGAAGAACAAGTATCCGTTACCAAGGATCGATGACTTGTTCGATCAATTACGGGGGGCAGGTATTTTCTCAAAGATTGATTTGCGATCAGGGTATCACCAGCTCAGGGTAGCAGATGCGGATATCCCAAAGACCGCATTTCGTACCAGGTACGGACATTACGAATTCACGGTCATGCCCTTCGGATTGACCAACGCGCACGGCGATTTTCATGGATTTGATGAACCGGGTATTCGGACCTACTTGGACCAATTTGTAGTAGTCTTTATTGACGACATCCTGGTCTACTCTAAGACTAAGGAAGAACATGCCGAGCACCGAGGCTCGTCTTTACGATTTTACGGGAAAAACAAGCGTATGATAAATCGCGAAATGTGAATTTCGGTTGGAACGAGTGGCATTCTTGGGGCATGTTTTCTCGAAGGATGGTGTATCCGTTGACTGAGCAAGATAGAGGCAAGTGATTTGAGATGGCCAACACCTAAGAATGTTATGGAAATCGAAGCTTCTTGGGTTTGGCTGGATATTACCGAAGATTTGTAAAGGACTTTTCCAAGATTGCGAGGCCGATGACTGCATTAATGAAGAAAGAGAACCGGTTTAAGTGGGATGAAAGTTGTGAGGGGGCGTTCCAACTGCTTAAGGAACGGTTGACTACAGCTCCTATTTTAGCACTACCGAGAGGTAATGAGGACATTGAGGTTTATACCGACGCGTCGAAGAATGGTGCAGGTTGCGTGATCAAGCCAACGGAGCCGAGGAACCCCGTATGCATCGAGGCAGCTGAAACCATATAAGAGTAACTACCCGACTCACGACTTAGAGTTGGCAGCTGTGGTTTTCGCATTGAAGATATGGCGACACTATTTGTATGGAATAACTTTCAAGGTGTTTTCAGATCACAAGAGTCTGAAGTACATATTTACACAGAAGGAGCTCAATATGCGTCAGAGGCGTTGGTTGGAGTTAATTAAAGATTATGACATGGAGGTCCAATACCACGAAGGGAAGGCCAATCTAGTGGCGGACGCTTTGAGTTGGAAATCGATTCATTCCTTGTGCGAGGAAGTAGCTCGGATCAGATTGCGAGAAGAGTTGGACCGCATGGACATTTGTGTCATCCAGAAAGGCGGAGATAAAAGCGACTTCGTCTTGCAACCCGAATTATACGCTGAAATCCGGGTGAGACAAGTGGGTGACAAGGTAATCGAGGCCAAGAAGGCCAAGATTGGTACAGATGGTGCGGCTGATTTTACGTTACATGAGGATGGTAGTATCCGGTTTAAGGGTCGGTGGTGTGTACCAGCCGACGAAGAACTCAAGAGGCGGATCTTGAGTAAAGCTCATAAGACGCCTTATTACGTTTCATCCGGGAGGAGACAAAGCGTATAAGGATCTCGGGAAAACCTTTTGGTGGCCCAATATGAAACGCGAAGTACCATAATTTGTGTCGAAGTGCTTGACTTGTCAGAAGATCAAGATTGAACATCGACGGCCACATGGTATGCTGCAGCCGTTGGATGTGCCGGTTTGGAAGTGGGATTCGATCTCCATGGATTTTGTATGCGGACTACCGAGGAGCCCTAAAGGGAATAACATGATTTGGGTCGTTGTGGATAAACTGACTAAAGCGGCACATTTCATTCCGATGAAAGACACTTGGAGTAAGACGGAGTTGGCTATGGCATACCGGAGAAATATTGTAAGACTACATGGGATACCCAGCAGCATTGTGTCAGATAGAGATGCGAGATTCATATCTCGGTTTTGGCAAGAGCTACAGGCAGCCTTGGGGACGGAACTACGGATGAGCACAGCTTTTCACCCTGCTACCGATGGTCAGACGGAGATGACCATACAAACTTTGGAAGACATGCTGAGGGCATGTGTATTAGAATTCAAAGGCTCTTGGGAGGAAAAGCTCGATCTTATTGAGTTTTCATACAACAAATGGCTACCATGCCAAGATTAAGATGGCACCTTTTGAGGCACTTTATGGTAGGAAGTGTAAGAGTCCGGTTTGTTGGGACGATTCGTCCGAGGCAGCGATTTTAGGACCGCAGATGATCGAAGATACGATTAAGCAGGTGCAGATAATCCGAGAAAAGATGAAGGCTGCCCAAGATCGGTAGAAGAGTTATGCAGACTTACACCGCCGGGATATAGAGTTCGCCGTGGGCGATAAAGTATTGCTACGAGTATCACCAACCAGAGGAGTGATGCGTTTTGGCAAAAATGGGAAGTTGAGTCCCAAGTACGTGAGGCCATATGAGGTCTTGGACCGCATAGGTGAAGTGGCATATCGACTAGCTTTGCCACCGGCGTTGGATAAAGTGCATAACGTGTTCCATGTATCTCAATTGCGCAAGTACGTGAGTGATCCTTCTCACGTGATCGAACCGGAGGTGGTTGAGCTAGATCGATCCTTGACTTACGAGGAGGTACCGGTGCGAGATATTAGATACCAAAGTCACGGAAAACAAGGGGCGTGAGGTTAGCATCGTCAAGGTCTTATGGTCAACCATGCCACCGAGGAGGCGACACGGGAAGTCGAGGATGCTATGCGACGAAGTACCGCATTTGTTCTCTTAAGGTACGCAATTCTCAAGCCTTGTAAGTAAAATCCGTTTGATTATCTTTCGGGACGAAGGGTGTTTTAAGGGGAGTGGAGCAATGCCCGGTATTTAACCCGAACTTCGAGGCGAAGTTTTGTCTTAAGGGGAAGGATGTAATATCCCGAATTTTTCCGACTTCTTAATTTAGTGGTAAAGGATTCAAATAAGGATTTATTAATAATTAAGAAGGGATTTTATAATTATTTTATAATTCCTTAATTGAATCCCTACCTTGGCAATTAAAAGAATTTTACTTCCTTTTCCTTTTACCCCCAACAACACGTGAAATTCCTCCTCCCCTAGCCGCCGTCGCCTCTTGTAAAGAGAAGGAGAGGAATCTCTACTTCGTGTTAAGGATTGTTGTTGCCGTCGCCGTTGTTGTCGCCGGTAAGGGTTGTCGTCCTTTTCTGTCCCTACAATTCGAGGATGACGATCGGCCGGCCAAAGGCCATGGCGATCCACACATGCGTGTGAGGAGGAGGATGTCGTTTTGGGTTGTTTTTCTTTATTTCATTGGAATTGTGTTGTAATTTTTAGTGCCTTTCCTTCCACCTATAGATATAGATTCGAGCTTCGTTGAGAGCGGTTCTAACTTGTAAGGGCTTTTAAACGCAGCAATTCCGGTAAGAATATTTCTACGCTTTGTCACAAGTTTTATTCTAGTGGTGTCTACGCTTGGTTGTCTGTTTCGGGATGTTATACGTTCATAATAGCGTGTTGTTGCGTTGATTTAAATCTATAATTGGCAAGATAATTTTGTATGGAGATTTATGGGCTTAAAATGTTGTATTTCTTCTTTGTTTTGTTGTGAAACGGCTCGTAAATCGCGTGTGGAATCGTTAGGGTTCGAGATTAAACCAGGTGGACGGGCGCCCGGGATTTACGGGCGGGCGTGCGCTTTGATTTCATCCGCAGGCAGCGCCGCCTCAGGTTACCTCGGACGGACGTCACGAGGGGTTGTTTTACATTCGTGATCTAACTCCGTTAGAGCGGACGGGCGTCTGGTTTTACGCGACGGGCGTCGCCTCCGGTAATTTTTCCTTGACGGGCGGCGTTTGGGTTACCTGGACGGACGTCTGAGGGGTTATTTTACATTCAGGATCTAACTCTGTTAAAGTGGACGGGCGTCTGGACATTCTGGACGGGCGTCTGATATCTTGGACGGGCGTCCAGCAGAGTACTGGGACGGGCGTCCGGTCTTCCAAACGGGCGTCTAGTCTATGTTGTCTTCCTTCTTTGGTAACTGTGGTTCAATCCTATGAATTTATTTTGGGAGTCATGTCTTGACGGGTCAGGGGTATTGACCTCATTATGGGAACTTGGATTTTAGGCATTGAGGCTTGTAGACCTATAGTGGTTGGGCCGGATAGGGTAGCACCCGAAGCCGGGAACCCGGGAAGGTTTCCTTACAACTTCAATGACCTTAGCGTATTTGGGGAGTTGCAGACATTGGTATGGTCGGGCCGGATAGGGTAGCACCCGAAGCCGGGAACCCGGGAAGGTTTCCTTGCACCCCAGTATGCGATGGTCCATTCAATTAATGGTACCATTGGATGACCTTTAGGATCTCCTCTATAGTGGTTTACCTTTTGAGGATGTGCACATTCGGGGCCTTTAGGTGGATAGTGGTGAGGTATGGTATCCGTTATGGATTAGTCGAAACTTTTATAGATTGGTTGAGTCTTTCATAAATTTGTGGTACTTTTCATGGGTTGGTTTTACCTTACGTACACTAGATTTATTCTTACTCAACTTTATAGTTGACGGTTTTGCTTTCGTTTGACCCTGCTATGATCCATTTTTGGGGAGCAGATTCTTAGTGTGTACTTCTGGATGGATGTCCGCTTGTTCTTTGGGATGTCGCGGGGTTTGAGAGCCACGTAGTCACGATACACGCTTGCATTTTATTTGGATTTCTTTCTTTAAAAAAAAAAAAACCTTGGAATTTTGGATCATTCACACGTTTTCATATTTCTTTTGAGAGACTGTAATTACTTTAAACCTTTTAATAATGAATGGTGAATGTTTATTTTCTGTCTGTTGTGGAATGTTGCATGTTACCGCCACGACTGGGTGTCGTGATGAGTGGCACCACAGTGACCAATACCGGCGGCCGACGGGATTGGAAACCGGGGTGTTACAATTTTGAAATCGCATCTTGGATTGATATCGATGCAAGAAGTCCTCCGGATCTCCGGCCCCGTCGTATGGAGCGACAACCGGCTCTTTGAACTTAGGTGGTTTCGGGTATTCTTCGACTTCTATGGTGAAGGGTGACTCTAGTTCGAGTGAGATAGCTCTTCTCCTCCTCCCGAGTACAACATCACGCTCATCGCGATCATTTTCTTGAATTTGCTGTTGATGCTTCTTGTGGATTTCTTGTCTTCTTCGATCCATAGTGCTATCAACTACGCTAAGATCTACTCTCGGTGGTGTCTTTCTACTACATCCTTCTTGCTATTGGTTGCCGACATCAGTGTTCATATTGGCACCAGGGACTAAAAACGCAGCGGCCACAATCCTTTTTAGCGAAGTTTGATTTGTTGCCTTTAACTGATCCACCACTGCTTGTTCTTCAGGAGTTAGCCCGGGTATTGCGACCGTGTTTTCCTGATTTACCAAATTATGCATATCTTGAATCTCCTCAAGAGGATCTTTATCCTTCTGAGCCAACGTATCTTCTATGCCTTTCCCATGGTCCTCTAGAGGATTAGTCTTGCTCGTGTTTTTACTCTGCGCCCTAGTATTTGGTGAATTTGTTGGCTTTGGTAGAGGATTTGGACCCATGATCTTGATGATTTAGTGATAAAAAGGCCCTCATTCTAGCGCCAATGATGAGGGCAAATTATGTCCACGTAATTTAATCGGGTTAAACTATGACTTTATGGCTAAATCTCAAGAACCCTACTGATCCAAACCTTGATTACACATGTTTTGTGTTAGTATTTATGGCTGAGTCTAAGAATGAATCTTAGATTGCCTACGTATCATGTCTCGTTCCAGGAATCAAGCCTTACGTAGTTCCTGGAAGGTAGTATTTATAAGGTGGCATATGTGACCTAAACCTAATTGGGGTCGGTCTATGCTTATCCCATAACTGACCCTATTGGGCCTTTTATGCGATTACCTCCTACCCAAGTAACTAAACCTAATGGGCTTTATTTAATAACACAGGGCTCTGTGTCGTCCTCGACCTCCCCGACTTGCGGAACCGAGACCTGACTAGCGCCTTTGACTGGGCAACGCCTCCCCCGACATCCGACACTCGAGCGGGAGCCTGTCATAGAAGTCGCTACAGACACGGATCTCGGACTGGGGCCCAAGACTTCCCGTTTTTTTCTTAAGCATGTGGTCCAATAATTCGATGACACGTGTATGAGCCCAACCCTGTATCATCATCTACATCATATATAAAAGATGTAGATGAATATTAAATCACTCTTGTGGCACAACGGTTGTGTCCCTATCATTATTTGAAAGAGAAAAAAAAAGCTTTGAAAATACCATCACCGTCTCCCGGTCCTATTCTCCCTCTCTATACCACCAAAAATTATTTGAATTGACCTTCTTTGAGAGGAAGAAACGGCCATGGTTAACACATGTGTAATGCTCATCTCCGAAACAGTGGCAAACCCAGGATTTTATTTTGGTGGGGGTCGAATTCTTACTAGAGTATTGCAGAGAAAATTTTCACAAATATGTAAATAAGAATATTAATAAGAAGGTTTATGTTAGTTTAGATTTCGGAGAAGTATTTGTTGGAATTATCTCTTATTTATCTAATAAATATATAATATTATGTGGTCCTTATAGTTATCACGTTATGGTTTTTTTGCATTTATCTGATTTATTAAATAGCATTATTAGAGAGTCCAATGTGACTTGGACTTTTTGATATCATTATCTAATAATGCACTGGGTCTCTTATCTTGCCTATATAAAGACTGCCTTTGTACTATCGATCGGTGATCATTAAGAAAATTAAGCATAGACCAGAAGACATAAGTGCATATGGAGTTCTTCTCTTTGTTCTATTCCGGTGACCGGAACGCTAAGGAAAAACGGAGCAGAAGTCGAATAACAATGGATATAGGAAAACGACTCTGATGATCTCTTCCAAGCAGAAGTCGAATAACAATAGATATAGAAAAACGATCTTGTTGTTCTCTTCCGCTTCTGCTTATTTAGATATTCTAGATCTATCGTTTTCTATCATCTATGTGGTATGTCTATTATCCGTGTTATTTATGATATAGGGTAGACTAGACTGATTCGTTTTTACCCCGTTCTTACGTTTATTAGTTTGTTGAATTTTCAACATATAATGTTGATTTTTCCTTTTGGCCACCGAAGAATACTTTTTCTGTTCAGAAGTATTTCTCATTTCCTGAAGGTTTGACAATGGTTTCAACTACGTCCACCCAAAAAAAACAAAAAAATGACTCCATATTTTCATTTGACGTAGACATGTGGCATACTTTGGGCCATTAGCCCCACTATCTGTGTATATTGCATGATTTATTATTAAGTGAATTAAACTAATGTTTTATGCCACTTAACGCTACTGTAAAAAAAAAAAACATAGACATCAAAGTTTTTAAACGTGATATATTCATATTAGTTACAGTTTTCAAAATGTGACATATGGCCGGCCCAATAAAGAAGTTGAGAAGCGTTGGCAGAAGTACCAACCATCTTGAGTGCCTAAAATACTGCTTTTTACAAACAAACGATAATTACCGACGATATTTATTAAATATTCAAATATTGTCCTATAATCTATTGTAATCCAGTTGGTTAAGATATTTAGTTCTTTTTGAAAGACTTAAGTTCGATTGCCGGCTACAACAAATTTATTTTTTTTACTCATTTAAGCCACTTTGGTTTTTTTTCTTTTTGGTTTCTATTATTTCAGTCAATTTATTGTTTTTTTTTTTACCCCTTTAAACCATTTTGAGTTTTTTTTTGTTTCTATTATTTCAGTAAATTTAGACTCCTTTAAACAACTTTGGTTCTTTTAAACCCTGATATATTAACAGCCTCCAATATTATTATGTATATTATTTATTTACTAGGAATGTGAGTGCATGTGAGTGCCCCTAACGTTCCTTTTCGATAATATCGTTAGTTGATCGACGCTTTTACCAATGATACATTTATTTATTTATTTTGTTTGGAAAAAGACATGGAAAAAATATAATATATATATATATATACATACATATATATATATATATATATATATATATATATATATATATATATATATATATATATATATATATATATATATATATATATTCTACAAAAGATGTTTAATTTACTACTTTGTAAGTATGTTTTAAAATTTATCAATGAATTAAATATGGAATCTACGGATGTTAAAAGCGCAATATTGAAATAATATATTTTAAATATGTTTTTTCCACAAAAAAAAACTTCGAACTAAAAGGCCTAATTCGACAACTTCGCCAAAATTCCAAAAATTTCCAGAACCGGCCCTGCGTGACATAAAGTACATTAATCCAATACTTTTCAAAATTGTGATATATTATAGTTGTTATCACACTTAAAAACCGAAATCTATTATAATTTCAATCACATTTAAAAACAGAGATCTATTATAGTTGTTATCAAACCTAAAACCCGACATCTATTATAATTTCAATCACACTTAAAAACTAAGATCTATTATTTTGTCCCTAGTCGGACTCGAACCCGGATACTCTGGATAAAGGAGCCAGAGTATTTATCACTGGGCCGTTGTCTTCTTTCTTCTCGTTTTCGACCACAGCTAAAAATGATATATTTGAGTATTTATTAAATACATTTTATCACATTTAATACCTGAGATCTAATTATAAAATATTATATTATTTTAATCACTGTTAAAAACTGTAATTGATTAATGTTTGTGTCTCATTTTTCCTAAAAACCCGTGATAATAAAAAAATTAATGCGTTCATTTTACTTTCTTTGTCTCAATTTTTTAAAAACTGAGATCTTTGTCATTTTTAAAGTGTGATATTCATCATTTTTTAATAGTGAAATAAAACCAATCACACCTAAAAACCGAAACCTAAATATAAAATATCTAACCATTTTAATCACGGTTAAAAACTGAGATTTATTGGTATAATACATCTCGGTTTATTCAATAATTGTGATATGAAAATTAAGTGTGATATATACATTTTCCTAGTCTCAATTTTTCTAAAAGTGTGATTTTTATCATTCCATAAGTGTGATCTATGTCACTTTTTGTAGTAATGGTAGTAGTGACGGTTAAAAACCGTGATCTAAATATAAAACATCACTTCATCTAAATCACGGTTGTAGTAACTAGTAAGTGAGATTGATTTATATAATTTATCTCGGTTTTTTAATAACATTGATTAAAAGAATTAAGTGTGAGATATTTATCATTTTTTAAGTGTGATATTTATCATTTTTGTAGTAGTGACGGTTAAAACCCATGATCTAAATATAAAATTTCACATCATTTAATTCACAGTTAAAAAATGAGATTGATTCATATGATTTATCTCGGTTTTCCAATAACTGTGATTAAAGAAATTAAATGTGATATATACATTTTCATTGTCTCAATTTTTTTAAAAATGTGATTTTTTCATTTGTCAAGTGTGACGTATATCACTTTTTGTAGCAGTGTAATGATTGATAGATAAGAAATTAGTCACATAAAATTAAAGTGATTAACTACGGTCATTGGCTTTTCTCGTGTATGTGTTTAGGAATAAAATATGATCAGAATGTACTTATGCCTGTACAAATTTGATTACTTGAGATATGTGTCCAATATTTTGTCCCATAAAGTTAGAGTATCAATCTTGTTTTGATTGTGGTCCTATTAAAATCATGCCTTTATTGTTGGCATACTATATTAGATAAGTCACATACGACTATAGTTTTGAAATGGTATCCTAAACTCAATCGGGTTGGACCGGATCTGACCGGGTCGGATTATTTCTACTATTTCTTTATGTTATACATATATTAAATGGCTTTTCTGTGGACATATATTTGTTCTTTTAAAGAACCAATTATGAATGGTTATATATATGATAACGTCCTTAGTATTAAACTATGATAGAGAAACCATGATATGCGATTATGGTTGATGAGATCTCTAATCACTTTAATAAGTTTGATCACTTTAATAAGTTTGATACTTAAATGTCTCTAGGCTTATGTACTATTAAACAGGGCATTGATAGTACAAATAGACTAGCACGTATTAGATGTCTTCTGTCTTTAAGGGCAGAGATAAATCTCGTCTATCGAAATGTAGAGACACTTGGACAGTACGTGGACGTGTTTTATAGAATGCGTACGTTAGACGACCCACTTACATAGTTAAGTGTTACACTATGTGGCGGTTGTGTAATTATCCTCAGGACCGGAGTCTACATGGCATCACGGTGTGGATTGTCATGGTTTGACACTATTGAGGTTTCCTCTATCCACGGGCCGATCATGCGGTAGTGATTGGGTGTGATACTGAAGCATGCGGAGTATACATGTTTGGTCATCCGGAAATCGCGTACCCTATTAGAAGGGGTGAATATCCAAAAGTGCATTCTTATAAGTAATGTCTTACTCTCGTGAATCTTTGTGAAGTGGAAGTAAATGAGTTTTTCGAGAGAGCATGATATCCAGATTATAAGATACGGTCATTGATGTTTGACACTCGACAAACGACCGTATGGATATTATTACAACGATATGATTCTATTTACACGGTAACCGTTTCACATGAAAGGTAGTTTGCATTTGACTCTTCCGATGATTGGGGGTCACGGTGTGTTGCTAGACGCTATCTCGTGATCGTTAGGCATGAATGCATTTTCGTAATTTGCACTTTGTGCCAACGGCCAACATATTCGGAAGCCTATCGGGTCACACACACAAGAACATCTAGCCGGATTAAAATACGATTATAGTTGATAACCAAGTAAGGAAAGAATTTTTCTCATGCTATAAAGGTTATAGTGGTAAATTAATATTGTGGTATTTATTTATTGTGAATAAATATAATACAAGATATTAATTATGTTGATTCATTAAATTTGTATATTGATACATATATTTCGAAATATGTTATATATTATATTGCAAATTAATTATTCATAGTATAATATTAATTAAAAAAAAATCTCAATTCCCAATACTGTGGGGAAGGGACGCCATATTCAAGGATACATTTGGTTTGTGCAAATTAACTAATAAGATTACCATAATATTAATATTGGATATTAATTGATTTTGGAAAAATATTTTTATGGTAATAAGATAAAGATATATTCAATATAAGATATCGTCAATATATATCTTGGAAATATATTTAATATAAGATATTGAATATTAAATGAGATAAATCAATCAAAGGGATTTTCCTTATTTTATTAGGAAAATGTTTTCTTTCTCTCTAATCTACTAGGAAGCTAATCCCAATCAGATTGGGAATCACAAGGGCACACCTATCTCTATATAAAGGAGGGTTTGGCTGGCTCTTTTGTATATCACAATTCCAAGAGCTAATAGTTCTTGTGAAAATAGAGAGCTTTAGTGAGAGATTAGAGAGAGAAATGGCCGGTCTAGCAACCGGATTTTTCTAGTAGAAATCCATGTTGGGATTCCGGCGAGCTGTTCGCGTGGATCACCGGTAGAGGCCGAATGCTTGGGCGGCTCTGTGCATCGCTACTCTCCTTAGACGGTCAAAGCGTCGATCTTTTAGATAGGGCTGAGCTTGGGTTGGGTTGGGTAGACTTGGGTTGGGTTTTTACATAGTATAATTCGGGTTGGTTCAAGAAAAAACGAACCCAAACCAAACCAAATGACTATAAAACCCAATGGGTTGGTTCGGGTTGGTTTCGGATTGGTTTGGGTTTGGTTTCAGGTTTTCATCCATATTTTTTTTTGGGTACAAAACGGGGGGACAGGACCCCCAGAAACAAAAACTAATGTCTAGGTAAAAGAACCCCTCTCGAGTCATCCGACAGAATGCTCCTAATATAATCAGGGGGATCATCTAACAAAATAAGATTGGACATAGACGAATATCCTTTTGAAGCAAGACAGTCAGCAGCACGATTCCCTTCTCTCAAAGTGTGTTGGATAATACAATTCCAATCTCTCTTTAGGAAATTTCTACAATCTTCAATGAGGTGGCCATCACTTGACTCCCAATTACTATCTTGGTAGATGCTTCTAATAGCTGACAAAGAGTCAGACTCGATGATAACCTTGCTATATCGGGAATCCCACGCCAGCCTAAGAGCTTCTCTAATCGCCTTAAGCTCTGCACAAAAGATATGAGACACATTAGAATTTCCAGAAAACCCAAATAACCACTTACCTTCATGATCCCTCGCAACACCCCCAATAGAGGAAGCACCCGTGCAAGAAATACGGCTAGCATCAGTATTGAACTTGATCCAACCCGGGGGTGGGGGCTGCCATCCAACCCATCTAACATATTTAGGATTAGCAAGCTTCGAGTCAGGCTGAGAATTAAGAACATACTCGTTAGCCAAGAAAACAATTTGGCTACACACATTAATCGGTTTAGAAGAAACATTATTAAAAATCGAGTCGTTTCTATCCTTCCAAACGGTCCAGATGGCCATATTAAATAAAGAGTTCACAGGTCCGGAATACCAAGGATCACTAATAAGAGAGTTATCCGTAGCATTATCTCTTAACCAATCCATAGTGGCAAAGTTTGGCTGCTAAAAAAACCTTCTAAGGGGATTGCATTTCCAGATCCTAGAGGCAAAATGGCAAGCAGCCAAACAGTGGGGAGTATCTTCATCCGCATTACAACACCTAGTACATGTACTAGAGTTAGAAAGATGCCTAGAAGACCTGGTAACATTGGTAAGGATTCTTTCATGAAGAACCGACCAAACAAAGAGTTTAACTTTCTCCGGCGCATGGCATTTCCAAATAGAATTCCAATTCACCATAGAAGAGTCAATCTGATTGGCACTTCTAAGGAAAAAGGCTCCCGATTTAACAGTATAATAACCATTAGAAGAGGAGGCCCAGAAACGTTTATCCCTCGTAGTCAAATCCCAACTTAGAGGAATACCTTTGATGCTCTCAACAACATCACAAGGAAGAGTAGTATGGAGAACATCAAGCTTCCAAGTTCTCTCATCCGAGATTAAATTACACACACGCAAGCCCCGATCCCTAGTATCAATGGTAGCCGAGATTTGGTCTTCAAGACAGTAGTCATTGACCCACTTATCTTTCCAAAGATCCACTTCGTTGCCATTCCCAATTCTCCACCAGTATCCCTCTTTAATCTTGTGGAAGCTGTTAAGGATGCCTTTCCAAATATAGGAGTCTGAAGCTTTGCTAGTCATTTGAAAAAAGTCCTTGTCTTTGACATATTTGTTTCTGAAAAGCAAAGTCCAAAGATTGCTATCTTGTCTAAAGATACTATCTATAACGCATCTATAATGAAACTTTTATACTATAAAATCCATACACATGTATATATCCAAATTCGAGTTTCATGTCATATGTTCATAACAATAATCGTTCAAGAAACCACTTTTTTAGGAAAGAAAACGTTAAAATTTGATAATTAAGAGTCTAACAACATATAACAAACCAACAACATATAAAGATAATAATTAAAGACCAATAGTTATACATAAAAATACATACGCGGATTCTTTTTTCCGAAAAAAGGTCAAAGAATTATAGACCGAAACTGAAATGAAGTGATATCAGCAATATGCTAACATCATTTTACTTTGGACGGAATGTATACATACATACATATATATACATACACACATATATATATATATATATATATATATATATATATATATATATATATATGTATATATATATATACATATACATATATCTCGGGTTGGGTTGGGTCAACCCGGAAAAAAAATAGAAAAAAACCAAACCAACCCAAAATGTTTTTGGTTCGGGTCAAAACCCAACCCATTAAAATTGGGTTTCAATTAGTTTGGTTTTTCGGGTTGGTTTGGTTTGGGTTTTGGGTTGGATTGGGTTCATTGGGTTTTCTGCTCAGCCCTACTTTTAGATCAACCAAGGTAACCACCATCTACTAGCTTATTTTGTTTATTGCTTAAACGAAGTCGATCCTGGTCAAAGAAAATAAAATTTTGAATTCCGCTGCGTTCCCGCGTAGATTTCCTAACAGTGGTATCGGAGCGAGCTTCGAGCTTAATCAATAAGCATTAATTAATTTGCATAGTAATTAATTAATAGATGCATGATTTAAATTCGCAGAACGAAGAACGAACAAAAAAATTAATATTCGGCGGTGGGGCTGCTCGGCCGACTGGCGGCGGTGCCCTACCTTGAACACGCGGCGGCGTCGGCTGCCCCTGTGGTGGCCGGCGTCGGCCGGTGGGTTTTTGGTGGACCCTGAAAAAATTTGTTTGTTATTTTGTGAAGTTTTATGGCACATAGATATCTCTTTTATTTAGTTGTGTAATGTGGCTAACTAATGGTTCAAATAGTTTGGACCATTGGGATGCCTAGGCCTTTTCCAAATATTTGATTTGGGAAATGCCCAAGCCCAGGCCACTTTCGAAATTTTGATTTTGGAAAGGGGCCAAGTAGTCAACCAAATTTTGTGTGAAAAGATGTCTTTTGGTTTAGGAAACCAAATGCATCCATTTTGATTTGGAATCAAAAGGAAAGAAATAAAAGAGACCTGATTTTAATTTTGATTTATTTTTGGAATAGTTCTATTTAATTAAATTTAAAATTAAAGTCATTTTAAAATTCATCGTTAATTTTATTTCGATTAAAATCATTAATTAATTAAATGTTAATTAGTTAATTGATTGGATAAAATTATTTAATAGATTAAACGTTAATCGGTTAATTAAGACGCAAGTTGTTAGTTTTTAATTTTATCTTTTTCATAAGATTTTATTGTATGGATTAGATATTGTGTAGATATAATATGATTATATGGACCTCGATTGATCATGGACTCGACTAATAAGATAGATGTGAATGATTTATTTTTCGTTGGTTTAAAAATTGTCCTAGGCCGTTATAAAGAACGTGACCTAGTTTATTTTCTACATTTATCCCATTCCCGTTAGCCCCTGTATGCGGCAGACGTGTTTATTTTATTAGATAAAATTAAATGTAACAAGAATGGAGCGGAAGATAAAGACCAAAGAAAGAAGAAAATAAAGATCTCATTGGAGAATAGAGCATTAAAGATCCTATTGGCGGTTGCAATTACCCTGCTTAGATTGTGACCCTGAGTTTCGTCGATTTGTATTCGAAACCGCACCCAGGAAAAGTCCATGATCATACCCGGTTACTATCGCATTTATTTATTTTGTGCTTATATTTATTTTATATGATACGATAGATGCATTACTAGACATGATCTAGATAAATGTGTAGGATGTATATCTATAGAGATAGATATAAGCCTGATTAGACCATGATTATGTTAGGTGTAGTGCCCGAAAGACAATTTGTGTAATTGTTTTTAATATTGGATGACAGAATTTATCTCACCTTAGTTACTTGCTTTGTGCTTGTAAAGTAATACACTGCTGCAAACCCTAAGTATATATGTATGTAACCACTTAACTCAGTGTATGGATTACACGTGAGGATTGAGTTAGTAGTGATATGCTTAAACAGTTAGTCCGTGGTGAATTTAATCAGAGTTTAGGGTCTCTTGATTAAAACACCAATAATGCGCCTGAACACCTTAGGGTGTGATAGTCTTATCCGATTTGTCGGTAGAGGTACCAACGTGGGGCATTTATATATGATGGCATTCATATAGATTTGGACCGATTTAATCTGATTTTTCGATATAATTCCGTAATCGAGGAATCTTATTAAATCATTAGATGATCATATATGGATCAACCTTAATCTGAGGTGATCACGAGTCTTTGCTTGTCCGGGGTAGTGTTTGATGTGTTAGTTACGGTTCACTTAAATATGTGTTCCAAGCCACTTCTCATTGGCACTATCTCAGGATGTGTGAGTAGTTACGATTTTCATGAGACATGGAATCCATTTCTTCCTGCTGGAAGTAGAGAGACAATCCCCTTATTTGTTAGCCCTAAGAAAATGATCGATGGGCCCGGTTCATGTTAGACTAATTAGCTACTAGTCGGATATGTGAACTAATTGATCGAGAGGGGTTAATGGTAAATAAGGATAAGATATTACGAGTCGGGTTCACGGAGACTTCCCACTCAGAATGGACAGTCTATGGAGGGTTAATCCGTATGTAGTGATTATATCAATGGACGCTTATTCACTCTATGGGTTGAGTATAAGTATACATCTATAATCGGTAGAGTTCAGTTTCGGGTTTATGGTGGCGTAATCCCGAATTAATAATTAATGTACTTATTCATTCGATGAATAATTAATTATTGGAGCTCTTTGGTTATAGGTCCATGGTCCCCGATGTGGCACGTAATTCGGACTAATAATCTTGTTATTTGGGCCTCAGGGATAATTAATTGGCTGAGCTAGTTAATTGATATGCATGGATATTATTTAGTTGTGCTAAATAATATAATACACATGAAAGACATTTTATGTGGGCTTAGAAACCCTTATATGTGGCGCCAATTGTGATGTCAATTAATTAGAGAGAAATTAGTTTTCTTGGATAATTATTTGACATGTGATTTATCTTTTATTTGTTAAATGATAATTCATGGAATATTAGATAATAATGTGATTTATCCTAATTTGTTTGAGATAATTATTTTATTTATCTTTTATTTGGAATAAAGGATTAATGGAATAATTATCTCTTAATTATTTAATCCTTGGAGGACAAGGTTTACTCCCCAATATAAAGAGAGTTCTCCCAAACCTTTGGGATTGGCATAATTCGACCACTATAGCAAAAAAGGGAGAAATAATTAGTTTTCTTGTCTTGGTTTTAGAAGAAGAAAAACTCTAAGTTTTTCTTGGTGTTGCATATCAAGGAGGCTCGTGTATCAAGAAGGGTGTCCACCAACCGCCGTTTGGAGAACACATCGGAAGATCTTGGCTTCTCTTCCTAATATTGGTAACATGATCTTAACCCCCTTGTAGTAGTTTAAGTCCTTTAATTATGTATTGTAATATATAAATCGTGATCCATCCGCTGCGCGTAGATCTAATTTGTTTAGATCTGAGAACCTGCATCCTTCATGTGGTATCGGAGCCAGGTTCCACGATTTATGTAGTTATAATCATAAATAAACGATTTAAAGGAGTGGAATTGCATGTAGATAAAATTTTATCTTTGTTTTATGCATTGATAATGATAAATTGCTATGGTTGAAGAGATGGATTGGGGGTTGGCACTGTTTACCCGTTAGATCTATTGTAAACTCATATAAACGATGAAAATTCGTTCATATGAGTATAGGAAATTTTGTAATTTATTTTTATTGCAATTTTAATTTCCAGAAAATAGATCTGTTTAGTAGCTGTTTAGATATTTCGTTTTTCCCGTTGATCGAGCCGTTGAAACGAAGATCCCTCCGGTCAAAATCAAGATTGGAAGATGATGAACAATCCCACAAAATTTGGCATCGATCGGAGTTCGTTTTGATATCCGTTCGTTGCTGCAAAGAAGTTGCTGTAACAGAAAAACGCAGGATTCACAGAAACCCTACCTGTGAATTCCTCGAATTTCTGGGAGAGTTTGGACCGTTGAAACGTAAATTCAACCGGTCAGATCGATAAATATGGAGTTTTGGACCTGGCATAAAAATTTCAGGTCGATCGGGATTCATCTCGTTTCCCGATCGGCCTCGGAAAGTCATTGATGCGCTGCTGTAAAAGTCAGATTCAGCAGCAAGTTGGGTGGCTCACTGGAGAAAATTGACAAGTCAAACCTCCGATCTAACCGTCCATCTTGAAGCCCGAGGAATCAAGAACAGATCTGGAGATTTTCGTTGCGATCCGAGTTCGTTTGGTTTGCCGATCGTCGAAGTTTTGAACAGCTGCAGATTTTGTTAGAAAGTAGTAAACCCTAGTTAGGGTTTGGTTATTTTTTTTTCTAATAGGTTAGATACGGGGGTGCCAACGGTCCATCTCGGTGTTTATTTTCCGCACTAGAATACATGTTAAGATTGTATGTGTAGAACCGGAAAATTGCCATGACATGCATCATATCATGAATTCCACTCCATATGCATACATGTAGAAATTAATTCGAGGAATTAGTTAGGCATGTATAAAACACGCAATTAGTTTTAATTAATTGTTTGATTTTAATTAGAAACTAATTAGGGTAAAAACCGAGGAACTCGGGTTTTTTCAATCGTCGAGGTTGGGTGATGGATTCTCGGTGAATCCCACTCTACGAAAGCATAATGAGTAAAATCCGAAACCTCGTGGTTAAGGTGTTGGATTCTCGGTGAATTCCACCTTACCAGAGCGAGATTACGTTTTTGTTCCGTAGTGTCTACGAGAAAGTTTGATGTTTAAGGATTGGATAGTCACGGGCAAACATGGTTGAAAGTGGTTTAACCACGGTTGGGTGGTCAGCGAAGCTACGGCTCGATCGACTTCACCCTCCACGTGTGGTGTTTGCACGAAGTCAGCAAGGTGAGCCATCCAAAGAGCCACTACGGCTCAACGGCTCCCTAGTTTTGACCCGTCCGGCGGCCACATATGTTCCAACGAATAGGTCGGGTGGGCTAGCCCACGTAACCGACAACATTCAGGCCTATGATTTATTGTTCCTTAATGTAACATCAAGTCCAAAAGCGTGATCAATAAACCCACCACTTTTTCAAAATATTGAGTGAGGCGGAGAGGCGACGGCCGACCCCACGGCCTCTCTTGTTGACACAAGCAAAGTGAGAGAATGGTGACGCCTCGTGCCGGCACAGGACCGGCCTCCCTAAGGAAGGCCTTCACCGCTATCAAAATTCAAGGCTTGGTCTCCGAAAGGATAGGATTTTGGGTACTCGTCGGGTCACCGACCGACCCTAAGGCGGCACACTCGGGGTCTACCTAAAAATGCGAGGCAGATGAGGTCACACTCATAAAAGGTATTTTTGGTAGTACCTTGGTTGAAAAAAAGGAAAGGTGATTGACGATCACAAATGAGATGTTCGATTCTCAATCGATCCTCAATATTAATCGAAACCTCTTTGACCTACCCTAAGGTGGCTTCGAGGCATTAGATTAAATCCTTGGAGCAGTAGGATAGACTATAAGTACTTAGTTTATGTTCTTAAAATTTATTAGTAGTGTATGATTTGGATTTATTCTGTCAATTTTATTTACAACTGTTATACATATCTCTCTAAGGTGCTAGACTGCTAGTGTAAAATTGACTAGTAATGACTTCGTTAAAAGTGGTAAGTAACTAGAACGTTGTGCTTATTAATCTTACATGCAATTAATTTTTCGGAAGAGATATTTCTCTTGAGCCTTCAAGACTTGAGTGACATAAACAAGTATGTCACTGCTGTCACTCGTGTTAAACGAGAGACAACCACAGTGAGTTTGAAAGATGATTGGGACGTTAAAATTCTTCTAGTGAATTTTAATTGTGTAGTGTCTACACGAGAAATTTTCTAATAGAAAAATTGGAGAATCATAAAGTGTCGCTGGTTAGACGGTATTTGGAACCGATAAACTAGTGAGAGCTTTTATCTTATGTTCATCTGATTTATTAGAAAATTAGTCCCACTGGGTAACGCTTTCATATCCCATGTTCATCTGATTTATTAGAAAATTAGTCCCACTGGGTAACACTTTCATATCCCACAGTTCACGAGTAGTGTCTACTCAAACGAACTGCTAGTTCAAGACTATTTTCTTTTAAGGAAAGTTAAGAATGGGAAAGAATGTCTATAAGTGTTAATCATCTTAACTAAAGTTTTGAGGCTAAACCGAAACATTAAATAAAGAAATTATAGGATAAGGAAAGTGATTTGGATCACTAACCAATGAATCTTAGCGACTTTCTTAACCGAGTAACTTGACTCGGTAGCTTAGTTCTTTGGAAGAACAAGGAAGATTTGCATTAACGATTAATAGAGTAACAGCGGGCGTAATTTCGGCTAGAATAGTGGGAGTGGTATGAGGAAATGAATTTTTGATTCGATCCTTGAATATCACGGAAAAATTTATTTTTCTGTTTTGATTCATTGGAACAAATGGATT
Organism: Gentiana macrophylla; assembly: GCA_026214975.1. NCBI lineage: Eukaryota > Viridiplantae > Streptophyta > Magnoliopsida > Gentianales > Gentianaceae > Gentiana > Gentiana macrophylla. The sequence goes on along the minus strand of CM047806.1, from coordinate 102,080,186 downwards.
CACTTTCAACTCGATATATTGTTGCCTCATAGAAAGTGAATTTGACATTTGTAATGCGAATCCGAGACTCGGACTTTTGTTTGATAAAGTCGAACCACTAAGAAATCTTGAAAGGTATATGTAACACGTCTTAAACTATTATAGGCAAATGGTTTCACGTATTAAGATAAACGATTCTCCATAATCTATTAATTAGTGCATATATCCACAGAGACAAGACCTAACGAGTGGCTAAGGGTGATTCCTATCTCCCGAGTCTCGGAACACTGTCTCAAAGGAACAATGACTAAGCTTCCTTTCTATTAGGAAAGGGTAATAGATCTGAAGAACAAACGTAGCTTGTTCACAATGACCTTCGGGGTCTAGTGAAAGATACAAGCTAATGGGGGCTTTTGAGTGGTGACATTTCGTCTGATAACTACTCGAAACACGATTTAGTTTATCGAAAGAATACGAGGATGAGTCTCTGATTTTAACAGAGAATAGAGTATTCCATGCTCAGAAATAGGCTATCGCATAGTCTTGGGACTGATGCTCGGCCTGCCTCCTAGTGGAATGATTCTCACTGAGGAAGAAACCATAGACTTGCCCTATATAGTTACTAATGTGCTACAATACACTACTAAACTCGATTAAGATAATTGGTTGCAAAATAATGGTTAACATTATTATGTAAACCGAGAAGTCTACCTAGAAGCTGCTAGTGAATTTATGGATAATGAGTGAATTCGGTTCACACCACTTCCCTAAATATAGGCATTTAGCATTTAATGCTTGAAGGTAGGACTGGAGATTTTGCGCATACGTTTAGATTGTGACTGTTCGTGAAATATCTTAATGTGACGAGTGAAGGTTGGTTATAAGATTCTTGAGATCGTAAAGTGACGGTTGAAGCTGTCACAAAGATTACGATAGAATCTATATAAGCGTGACCTTAAACCTTGGAGTACGGTTACCCAAAGGTAGTTGCTATCTGATTTAATCAAACCACGTCCAACATCGGTTGTTGGTGACTACACTGATAAATACTACTAGATCAGAATGTCAATCCACCTAAAACGCAGTGGGAGTATGGTTTAACCGTTGACCCATTATGGTTTTGTGGACTTTATAGTCTGCTGGGGTGATTGATAACCTATGGCTCTTGGTGGACTGTATAGGATTCTGATCAAAGAGGTTGGTTTGAAAGCCTTAACCCTGTGAATGGAGTTTAGGTACTTCAGTTCTGTTCAGCCTCTTGTAGAACCACCTGAGTGTCTCAGGCCCAGTGGGAGCAATTGGATCTACAAAGAAAAGAGTCGAATGAATAGGAAAGTTTAAACTTTCGGGCAAAAAGTCGAGTGGTCTAGGGGTGATTCACGACAAGTAGAGAGTTAACTAGACCTTGAACTCTTTCACCACTCGGTCTTGCAAGATTTCGTTAAGCGAGAAAAATAGGGTGATTCACGAGACTTTCTTTTGAAAAAGCGGAGTGCGGATTCATTCGAACGAAGGGCCTTGGTTAGAACAAATGGCGGGATATTTGCGGGGCTTATATCCTTTGTGGATTTAAGAGAACCTCTCGGTCATTTAAAGTCACATGTTTTAAAATATGTGGACTTGACGAGAATATTGATAAGTCTTTCGTAATTTGGATATCAATATTGGTAAAGTAGTAGTATTAGTGTTCATGAATGATAACATTTGAAGCGGTTGGAAACAACATGTGTGTGCTATCTCAAGTCGGCAATCGACAAAGGCCAAGATTCTCTGGATGAGAGAATTGGACTATATTCTAAGAATCTGATTCGGTCAGATTCACGAGAATGAGTCATTGGCTATCCCACCTATCTTATTGAATAAGATGATTATGCATATACGTATGCAACATTCATCGAGAGTAGTCCTACCCTACCTCTCAGGAATGATTCTCTAAATCTTCGGATAAAGAGAAAATGGGATAGAGTCTCTCTTGGATAATGGCAAGTCAGGTTATCACAAGTCAATAGTAATCGAATCTTGGATTCGAGCAATAAGTAGTGGTTTAGTACGTCCTCAAGTATCTTTAGAGAATGAGGAGTCATATTCTTGTATATTCGGTGCAAACTTGAATATGGTTGACTTCTTGATTCGACTTGTAGTCGATTAAGGATGATCATTAAGTTGATCTCGGGCTCGAGTGTTTACTCATAGTGCTTAGAATTTCCTTTTATGGTCTGGGAGTAATTCCAGGTCTGATAAGCCGATATCACTTCATTGTGAAAACAGTTAAGAGATAGCTTAGAAGGATCTTCTCAGTCATTAGAAGTCAAAAGCATATTGAGAGAGAGTACCCGCCTGATTAGATGGACCAGCGACGTTTCGATCCTAAAGATCGTCTCGAGCCGACAACCTAACTGATCAGTCGAGTGCTTGAAGGGTACGGCATTGATAGATATGTCTCATATGCTTTTAGAGCAAGTGGGAGAGTGTTGTGAATAAGATGAGAAAGGGTGTGCTCTAAAAACAATCGTTGCTTGTCATTTTCGTGCAAGTGGGAGATTGTTAGGTGTAGTGCCGAAAGACAATTTGTGTAATTGTTTTTAATATTGGATGATGAGAATTTATCTCACCTTAGTTACTTGATTTGTGCTTGTAAAGTAATACACTGCTGCAAACCCTAAGTATATATGTATGTAACCACTTAACTCAGTGTATGGATTACACATGAGGATTGAGTTAGTAGTGATATGCTTAAACAGTTAGTCCATGGTGAACTTAATCAGAGTTTAGGGTCTCTTGATTAAAACACCAATAATGCGCCCAGAACACCTTAGGGTGTGATAGTCTTATCCGGATTTGTCGGTAGAGGGTACCTACGTGGGGCATTTATATATGATGGCATTCATATAGAATTTGGACCGATTTAATCTGAATTTCTCGATATAATTCCGTAGTCGAGGAATCTTATTAAATCATTAGATGATCATATATGGATCAACCTTAATCTCTGAGGTGATCACAGTGGTGCTTGTCCCGGGGTAGTGTTTGATGTGTTGAATTACGGTTCACTTAAATATGTGTTCCAAGCCACTTCTCATTGGCACTATCTCAGGATGTGTGAGTAGTTCGATTTTCACAGACATGGAATCCATTTCTTCCTCTGGGAAGTAGAGAGGCGATCCCCTTATTTGTTAGCCCTAAGAAAATGATCGATGGGCCCGATTCATGTTAGACTAATTAGCTACTAGTCGGATATGTGAACTAATTGATCGATTAGGGGTTAATGGTAAATAAGGATAAGATATTACGAGTCGGGTTCACGGAGACTTCCCACTCAGAATGGGCCGATCTATGGAGGGTTAATCCGTATGTAGTGATTATATCAATGGACGCTTATTCACTCACATGGGTTGAGTATAAGTATACATCTATAATCGGTAGAGTTCGATTTTGGGTTTATGGTGGCGTAATCCCGGAATTAATAATTAATGTACTTATTCTGTTCGATGAATAATTAATTATTGGAGCTACTGGTTATAGGTCCATGGTCCCCGATGTGGCTTCTGTAATTCGGACTAATAATCTTGTTATTTGGGCCTCAGTGATAATTAATTGGCTGGGCTAATTAATTGATATGCATGGATATTATTTAGTTGGGCTAAATAATATAATACACATGAAAGACATTTTATGTGGGCTTAGAAACCCTTATATGTGGCGCCAATTGTGATGTCAATTAATTAGAGAGAAATTAGTTTTCTTGGATAATTATTTGACATGTGATTTATCTTTTATTTGTTAAATGATAATTCATGGAATATTAGATAATAATGTGATTTATCCTAATTTGTTTGGGATAATCATTTTATTTATCTTTTATTTGGAATAAAGGATTAATGGAATAATTATCTCTTAATTATTTAATCCTTGGAGGACAATGTTTACTCTCCTATATAAAGAGAGTTCTCCCAAGCCTTTGGGATTGGCATAATTCGACCACTATAGCAAAAAAGAGAGAAATAATTAGTTTTCTTGTCTTGGGTTTTAGAAGAAGAAAAACTCTAAGTTTTTCTTGGTGTTGCATATCAAGGAGGCTCGTGTATCAAGAAGGGTGTCCACCAACCGCCGTTTGGAGAACACATCGGAAGATCTTGGCTTCTTTTCCTAATATTGGTAACATGATCTTAACCCCCTTGTAGTAGTTTAAGTCCTTTAATTATGTATTGTAATATATAAATCGTGATCCATCCGCTGCACGTAGATCTAATTTGTTTAGATCTGAGAACCTGCATCCTTCAGATTAAAATTAATTAAGTGAATTAATTTACATATATACTTCCAATTCAAAAATTTTGTCGTAATTTTGTCTCACAATATTATAACGACGGTGAAGAGCCCTTGTTCGAGTCCAACTGATCGACCACCACCGGGAGTTGTCCTACCTCGGGTATATCGTCGTTATTGAGATATGATCGTATGAGATCTCGTGAATATTGGGTTATGACTTGACTGAGTCAGGGCCGTCGGACTTTAGAGACAAGGGGTTGGCTAACACATAGTGATGTGCATCGTCAAAAAGTTGACTAGTCAACCACTGAGAATTACCTAGAGATATGATTCGTAAAGAGTTACCTACCTTTCGAAATTATCTTGATTGATTGACCACCGCCGTGAATCAAATAACTAGATTGGATCTCAGCCACTAAAGAATTTTGGAAAATTCTTGAAAGTCAATTGGGAGTAGTTGACTCGTGGGAGTAAAATCATAAACCAAAAGACCATTTTGATTTTGCGTGTATAAACAACAACACTCTTTTGTCTTTATTTAATGTTGTAGTTTTTAGCAAAACTTTTATATTTATGTTTTTATTCTCGATTAGTAAAACCAAATTATGACTGTTACATTTTGAGAAACGTTCTCAAGTATGGTTAAGTTTAATCCTTTTAATATAAGCAATGACACGAGCAAGTACGTTATAGTAGTTAAAGACAACGAGACTACAAAATTATGTAGTGCTCTAAGGCTTTAATTATTAGTCAAGGCGGAAGCTCACAATATGTTTAAATCACTTGAAATTGGTTTCAACGAATTAATCATATATTGGATACGATCCAATATGATCATTCTGTCATACGATGACAATTAATTCAAACGTTGGATAAGAATGGCCGCAACTAATTTTGGAAAGGTTGTTTTCAAAATTGTAGATTTAAATATTGACTTAATTCTTTAATCATTGCTTAAATGTTAATTAAATAGTCAATGTTTTGAATACGATTAAAAAGGTTAAATAAACTATTTAATAAAATTAAGATTTTCTTTATGAAAGGAAATCAAAGACATAGCTCTTGTGATCTTTCTTAAGTCTTATGAAGACTACACTAAGAAATATTTACAAGTGCTTAAAGGATTGAAAGGGAAGTTAGGGCATGTGCTTAAAATAAGGGATCTTATCGAAGTCTCTATTCTAGGCAAGTGAGTTGAGATAAATCTATCTAAGTTCAAGTCAACTCTTAGATATATGATATCTTACGAGTATGCTTAAATTAGAAAAATTAAATACGGAATGCATTAAGACTCGAAAAGTGAAGCAAACGTTGCGACATTTTCGGGATTGTATTATGAATCTAGTAAACTGATAAGCGAGATAAATAAACGTTATTATTTTCCGGTTCTTATGAAGAACATGATTTTCAGTTACTTGTTAGGATTTAGTAGACATATTCAATTGTAAGGAATAAATGTTATTCCGATAAAGTTGAAAGGTCGCTGAATCTAACATACTAGATTGATGTCACTATATAGTTGATGTATGTGATGAAATCTCAACTAAATGTTTATGTGGCTGTTATCCTTGATATTTGTGGTTGTTCTAGATGTCGACTCTCTAGAAGAGAAACGTATAATCAAATGTCATTCAGATGATGTCTGAACCATGTGATTATGAATCACATGGGTAATACGTATCTTATCTAAAGATGACTAAAATACCCTTTTATGAAAAGGTTATAAAATCTAGAAAGTTGTCTAAAGCCTAAACATACCGATGTTTATTGGCTCATGACAATTAATGCCACAAATAACTTTTGTTAATCTCTATGATTATTTTTTGAAATAGTCAAGTGTACTCAGTGAACTACATAATTCGGAAAGCCCAAAAAGTTTGACCTAGCCCGAATATGAGATTGATGAACTACTTAGGAATTAATCTTCAATTGGATTGAAGTAATTAACACCTAAAGGGTGTTTCAGAAGTTTTCTGAAAGGAATAAGATTCCCCCTTGAAGGATACCAATTTTGGATACGCAATCAGATTGTGCTTCTGTTGGAGGGATTTTGCATCATTAAACAAAAGAAAATTTATAAACCCTAACTACCATGCAAAACTAACTCCTAACCGGCCGAATACCGGGTAATTGATAGTAGAGCCCGAAGTGAGTAAAGGGTCGATCCACAGGAATTGGGATGTTGAATCTAATTTCACTAATTCCTTTCAATTGTTACTTAGGAAAAGCGAATAAGCGAAAGAACAAATAAAATAAGCGAAAGAGCAATTAAAATAACTCTAACCTACGAAATAAAATAACACAACCTAAACTAAACTAAAGATACATGGGATCAAGCGATTGCACAAACCAAGTAATTTCAATCCTAGTTCATCTCATGATTTTAATTCAAATTGTGGTTTCACCTTTACACGAGATACAAATCCCTAATTCCTTAGTGAATTTAATCTCAAGCTATGGATTCTAATTCCTTAGTGAGTCCAATTTATCAATCTCTCATCTTCCGAATGTTGAGATCGATTTACCAAACAAAACTCGGTGTAGATTCGGGTTAACTCTCGTATTTTAGAATCTAACAACCTAGATAATTAACCAATTAATTTGTCACATAATTAATGATTAAAGATCCTATCTTTCTATGGTGATCTAGTCTACGCAACTTCCGTATGTTGTAAGCGTATCAATATCAAAATGATCTCTCGATCTAATTCACATCATAGCATCAAAATCATAGAAACGATACAAAATAAATTAAAGATCATAAAAGCGAATAAGGACTGAATAAATTAAATAAATAAACTCACGTAGTTTGGTACATGATTGAATCCATGAATCGAAAGCGGAAGAAAAACGACATCCTAATCTAATCCGGATCACCCGAGCACAAGGCTCGGGTGACCGCCTTGAAGCTCGCCCTCGAGGCGCGGCTGCTCTTTGTGAGAATTGCGGCTGAATCAATTGTGTGAATTATGGGATAATGCATGCGCATATATATAGATAATATAAAGTATTTCATGGCTGAAATTCTATTTAATTAGGGTTTTGATGTATGTCAATTTGAAATAATATAGATTTAGGAATGAAACTTCTAAAATTCATATCTTGAGTTGTAGACCTCCAAAATTATGATCCGAAAGTCATAAAAAGCTCTCGGAAAACTCTACAACTTTCATTAATGACTCTTCTTCTAAAACGCCTTTTTGACTAGCCCGTCGTATTGCAGTCGTTTTCGGGATTTTCCCAAGCTTTATTTCATCTTCATCCTCTTGTATCTCTTTCTTTCCACTTTAATCTTGATCAAACATCATTTAGACCTCTTCCATTCCACATTTGTGCACCTAAAAGATGACAAAAACCGAGCAAAACGTAAAACCATACAAAATAGATAATAAAACCACGATATTTACTTGATTTTGCATTTTAACTATTCAAAGCGTCATTTGCTCAATTAATCGATTATAAGCTCGAATTCTACTTAAAAACATCCATATATGGGGAATATTGATATAAAATATATCCTTATAAAACACTACAAATTGACCCTTAACAACTCCCCCACACTTATCTTTTGCTCGTCCCGAGCAAAACAAAACAAAGTCAAGCTCGAGACAAATAAACATCCATACAAATATGAAGTATATTCAATAACTTAGAAGTTCACCCGTGTAGTGTGTGCATAGCCATAATAAACTTCCACTAAGTTCCACAATTTGAAAGTTATTCAAACCAAAACTAGCCCGGTTTCCCATCTAAGTTAGAAATATTCAAAAAACTATAACAGGCACTTTACAAAACATACATATCCCAAAAAGAAATAGTAGAGAATATCTAAAACATTTCTGACAAACTCAGAGGATAATCCCTACAACATATCCTTCAGTTTATACTGGGGATAAGATTAACGATAACTAAGTCCTTATTTATTCATAATAATATATTTCAATATTTTCACTTTTTTTCACATTTTTATAACACACATCGTAATAAGCTTTTGCCTCTCATAGAGAATAGGACATTTCAAGATAATCCCTACCTTACTCCAATCATAAGCGACTATAAAGCGATTCGTCGTGAGCTTTTGGTCATCATAGTGGAATAGGACATACATGGTATACCCTACCGCACTCAAATCATAAACCAGCTTCCGACACACACATTAACTATTTATGTTTACTTAGAGATTTCTGGCTGGCAGTGGTAAAGATTATTTTCTAGTAACACAGACCACTGAGCATAACACCTCAAGTAAACAATTTATTACTATTGCAAAGACTTAATCACGTTTCACTTATCACATTCAAACTTACAGATATTCACAGTATGTCATACTTTAATCCTAGAATACAAACTACTAAACTTTTCAAGAATTGTACATAAGCAAAGAAACATGCTATAATCATCAAAAATCTCCAACTAAAATGGGGTAGGCTTTCAACATTTAGCTCATCATTTACTATGGCATGTGAAAAAGAGTGTCGGGTGAAACAACTAAAATTACTAAATATACAGAATATAGCAAAAATGATATAAACTCAAGCAAAGATATGCCTTTGTCTACTCGGGATATAACAAAAAATTTGAAAATTAAGCACTTTTCATAGAAATACTAAAAATATGAGCAAACGAAAGTAGACACATAAATCATCAATCCCTTCCCCCACACTTAGATTGCAACTTGTCCTCAAGTTATACAGAAATAATAAATTAGAGAACTTAGCTGATTGGATGCTGGCAATTCCGGAAAAATCGGTAAAAACCAAAATTGCTGCATAGCTCAGTAGACTGTGGAGCATCACAGGTAAACTGAATTCATCGTGAAAGTGCACAATAGCTAGGAAGAAAGTATCCTGCAGACTTGATCAGTGCAAAAAGAGTCTACGGGGAAAAAGAATTATACATGTAAAACACATGGAAAAGAAGTTATAGAGATTCTTCAGATTAAGCTCATATTTAAGATGGAACATATACATGGAACATTACAAAATAGTAGGCTAGGTGCAACTACATGAAAATATACTACAATGCAGCCTACATGATATGCAATCCTAAAAATAAAATAAATAAAAATAAATTCTGACAGGCTCAGGCTGAGCAAGTTGACCCCTGACAACTCTACAGTGACTACACCCGTGCGAAACAAAATAAAAGCGAGGTAGTATTACGAAACCGGCGATTAACTACGCTCAAGAAAAATAAAAGAAAAATAGAAAAACAATGCAACTAGATGACATGCAACTAAATGATATGCATCTAAGTGATATGCAAAAATAAAAGAAAATAAAAGAAAGAAAACTAGCCCACTCATTTGCAAAGATGACATGTATATAATAAACGCGTCTACCAAATAATGACAAAGTTACGATAAACAGCAGTCTTTGTTCATTACATCCAGTGTAGACGCGCTTTAAGACTCATCAAAAGGTGATAGCATTATGGAAACCAACAGTTAGCTATACTAAACAGATATAACGCATAAGGTTTCCATCGTAGCAACGGAAAACCGACAGTTACTACCCAAATGAGTTATAAAAATAACAAGGAAGCACATAAGTCTCAAAGCTTAAAAGATTCATCATAACGATATGTAGCATACGGAAACCGACATTAGCTACTAATTAACACGAAGACCAGTTATAGCATACGAGAACCGACAGTAACTATAACTTGCATAGATGAATCATGTATAAGGAATAAGATCATTTACTTAGCATGAATTCATAGATGGAAAGGTATAACATTCATATTCAGGACATCTATGTAAAAAATAAATAGGCCACAGATGCTCGAATGTAAGCAATCCATACTAAATAAAAGCATTAGGAATGAGATCAAGAAAAACTGGACTCACGAAGCGGCGTCAAAGACACTGTGACAGGCGTTCACCTCAAAATACGACTTTTGACGGCGTTCGAAGAAACAAACGCGACGTTTGACTTGAAAACCAACCGGACGGACGTTCGTAAAGCATAGACGCTCGCCTGGTCTTTAAACGAGCAGTCGAAAATATTTGAGCGGACGCGCCCAATACTTTCAAGCGCTCGTTTACTGCGGCTTAAAGAATCGGACGGGCGTTCACTAACGAGCCTTCGTCCATACAACGAATACACGAGAGAGCAGAAAGCGCAGACAAACCCTAAAAACTTAAAACACATATTAACACAGATCACAAAGAGCCACTTTCAATTAAAGCACAAAGAGGTTAGATCGGAAAACACATAAACACATACTTCACGTTTAAACAAATCGAGTAAAAACTTTTGCACATTCTTAACCTTATGGTCATCGAAACACGGCAAAATAAAAACTCTCGATTTGGTAAACGCTACTTTTATTAAAGCGAAAAATAAACGTAACAAAATCGAGAAATAACAAGATCGATTCAACATGACACCTATTCCCGGCAACGGCGCCACTTTTGTTGGAGGATTTTGCATCATTAAACAAAAGAAAATTTATAAACCCTAACTACCATGCAAAACTAACTCCTAACCGGCCGAATACCGGGTAATTGATAGTAGAGCGAAGTGAGTAAAGGGTCGATCCACAGGAATTGGGATGTTGAATCTAATTTCACTAATTCCTTTCAATTGTTACTTAGGAAAACGAATAAGCGAAAGAACAAATAAAATAAGCGAAAGAGCAATTAAAATAAATCTAACCTACGAAATAAAATAACACAACCTAAACTAAACTAAAGATACATGGGATCAAGCGATTGCACAAACCAAGTAATTTCAATCCTAGTTCATCTCATGATTTTAATTCAAATTGTGGTTTCACCTTTACACGAGATACAAATCCCTAATTCCTTAGTGAATTTAATCTCAAGCTATGGATTCCTAATTCCTTAGTGAGTCCAATTTATCAATCTCTCATCTTCCGAATGTTGAGATCGATTTACCAAACAAAACTCGGTGTAGATTCAGGTTAACTCGTATTTTAGAATCTAACAACCTAGATAATTAACCAATTAATTTGTCACATAATTAATGATTAAAGATCCTATCTTTCTATGGTGATCTAGTCTACGCAACTTCCGTATGTTGTAAGCGTATCAATAGCAAAGCGATCTCTCGATCTAATTCACATCATAGCATTAAAATCATAGAAACGATACAAAATAAATTAAAGATCATAAAAGCGAATAAGGACTGAATAAATTAAATAAATAAACTCACGTAGTTTGGTACATGATTGAATCCATGAATCGAAAACGGAAGAAAAACGACATCCTAATCTAACCCGGATCACCCGAGCACAAGGCTCGGGTGACCGCCTTGGCTTGCCCTCGTAGTGCGGCTATTTCGCCGTGTGAATTTGCGGCTGAATCAATTGTGTGAATTATGGGATAATGCATGCGCATATATATAGATAATATAAGGCGGCTGCGGCTGAAATTCTATTTAATTAGGGTTTTGATGTATGTCGGCTGAAATAATATAGATTTAGGAATGAAACTTCTAAAATTCATATCTTGAGTTGTAGACCTTCAAAAATTATGATCCGAAAGTCATAAAAAAGCTCTCGGAAAACTCTACAACTTTCATTAAGGACTCTTCTTCAGAAAACGCCTTTTTTACTAGCCCGTCGTATTACGAGTCGTTTTCGGGATTTTCCCAAGCTTTATTTCATCTTCATCCTCTTGTATCTCTTTCTTTCCACTTTAATCTTCGATCAAACATCATTTAGACCTCTTCCATTCCACATTTGTGCACCTAAAAGATGACAAAACCGAGCAAAACGTAAAACCATACAAAATAGATAATAAAACCACGATATTTACTCGATTTTGCATTTTAACTATTCAAAACGTCATTTGCTCAATTAATCGATTATAAGCTCGAATTCTACGAAAAACATCCATATATGGGGAATATTGATATAAAATATATCCTTATAAAACACTACAAATTGACCCTTAACAGCTTCTAAAATAGAAACAACACTTTATATGATAAATGTGTGACGTAAGCCATGCAAAGTATCCCTTACCAGTTTCGGGATAGTGTCCTTATACAATTCATATACTTAACCGAGTTCCAAAGGATAAAGGTTGAATAAATTCCATATTAGATATGCATGGAAGAGGATAATGTCGTATTTATCTTAACCGGTGATTTGAAGTTGTCATAGGCAAAGTCAGAAAAGCTTGGAGCCTAGTATGAAATATGCAACTTTGTGGAATATCTTAGAAAGTACGCTAGATAATGTTTACTTGTCCGCGGAGCAAAATGTGTTTGTCACCAAACATGCTGTCTTCAAGAGGAAGTGTTTCTTCCAAAAGAAACAGTGGGAGTAAATTTAGATCTCAAAAGAGTTTGAGAACCACAAAGAGATATTCAACCGTTGGAACATGAGCAGGCGCCGCATAGCGATGAGGTGCAGAACACTGCTCAGTGCAGACAAAAGTTCTGTAAGTCTGTGGATGACCTCAAGCTTGAGAAGGCTGCTGGTATGTTCATCTTGTAGAATGAATATCTCACGACTTATGAAGGAATTTTTGAAAGGCTAGATTGAGAGATATGGCCAGGAGCCATAATATCTGAATTAGATTCCATCAGTGACAACCAGGTTGTGAACCTAGTCTGTCTTACCTAGAGGGAATGTCCCTGAAAGGCTGACATGGATAGTAATATGACTACCATAAGGCTATAAGTAACAATTTGAAGAGTGCACGGGGTGTAAACCTTGTAATTATCTTTATGCTGCCAGCTGAGCCCAGTTATATTCAGACTATGCTTGTTATAAATTCGTATCATGGCTATATGATAGTGTTGAAGACGTTGGCAAATAGCCCGATGTTCATAGACGATAACATGATATAAGAGCCCACGAGATCCATTTATGGACTCAAACAAGTTTCTCTAGACGATTGTTTTTGTTTGATAATCAAAGGAGTTTTGATTTAGTCAAAAGAAAGGATATGCCAATGTGCAATATGGACAGCGGGAGTGTGTTATGATTTTTGAGTAAGGTATTGGATATCTCTCTCGAGAATCATCTCCCCATGTCACAGTCGATTAATGTTTGGTAGTTCAAGGTCTTTACAAAAGCACTTGGATTAAAGTTCTTATGTTAGAAATAAGAATCTATAGTGATAGATTAACTGCTGTTAGTTTATAGTTTACCTATATGATGTGATGCTAAAAGAGTTTAGCATAGATCGCGACAAGAGATACTGCTAGCCGGTGTTCTCAAGATCTATCTATGTTAGGGCGTTAGTCCTAAAGATAAGGTGAAAGATGATGCTTATGAAAGGTTTCCTTTGCTGCTACGATAGGAACCATCATAAAAGTAATGCCAGATGTTCATAGTCCATGAATAGTCATGAGCAAGTATAAAGTAAATCTGGTGAATGTCGAGAACATCCTTAAACAAGTTAAGGATGGTTTCCTAGTTTATCGAAACTTGGAATCGGATAAGTATAGATATATAGATGTGTATACTGAGTCTTATGAAGGCGAGTGAGAGCTACAGTCTAGGTTTGCAGTCACTTTGATTAAGTGATATAGTGAGCTGGAAATGTTCTTGGCTATGGGCAGTGACGGACCCATAAATTTTTCTCAGTGGGGGCCGAATTCTCACTAAAATATGATAGTGAAATTTTTTCTTGAAAAATTCACAAATGTTAATAAGAAAAAATGGAAAACATAAATATCAAACACTAGAAAGGAAAAAATAAAACATAAATTACAAACCGTAGGTAAAAAACAAACAAAAAAGGATAAAAGAAAATATGTGGCAGCCAGGATTTGAACACCTGACTGCTTGGTTAATGCTTAGGCAACATGCCAATTGAGCTACAAGGAGACTTTTCTTAAAATGTTCGAAATTATATAGATACAAGGTATTTAATATTATTGGAGGGGTATACTAGTAATTTCACTCCGAAATTTGAGTGGGGGCCATGTACCCCCCCTCCTCCATGCTGGGTCCGTCCCTGGCTATGGGTCACTGTAGATTCTACAACTAGGCCAAAACAAAATAGTGCCTTGAAGGCGCAGCGGGAGCAGTACATAGATCTAAAAGGTTCATTCTTAAACCTTGTATGGTTCTCCCACCTTTTCTATATAGCTGATATAGTAAGTGGATTCATTGCTTGAAGCAAGGACCAGGGTCTCGTCAGAGATTCACATGTGTGTTAAGGAAGGTTGTTTTTGACTTGATCATTTGGAGCATGGTATGAAGATAATCTGAGTCCCCACGGATAGTGATCCGTTCATGGCTAAGGCTGGCTGTGAGTAATGCATGAGATTCCTATGTTTCAACTTGGTCTTGTGTGTTCGAGTGATCGGTTTTAGGCCAAGTGGGAGATTGTTGAAATAGTGTCCTAAACCCGATCAGGTTGGACCAGATCCGACAATGTCGTATCATTTCTACTATTTCTTTATGTTATACATATATTAAATGGCTTTTATGTTGTCATGTATTTGTACTTTTAAAGAACCAATTATGAATGGTTATATGATAACATCCTTAGTATTAAACTATGATAGAGAAACCATGATAGGCGATTATGGTTGATGAGATCTCTAATCACTTTAATAAGTTTGATACTTAAATGTCTCCAGGCTTATGTACTATTAAACAGGGCATTGGTAGTACAAACAGACTAGCACGTATTAGATGTCTTCTGTCTTTAAAGGCAGGGATAAATCTCGTCTATCAAAATGTAGAGACACCTGGACTGTACGTGGATGTGTATTAGTGTTGGTCCCTGGGAAATGCTAACACAAGTTTAGAGGGAGGGGGGGTGAATAAACTTGTCACCAAAAACTAATCCTGAGCTGGAAAAGTCTCAGAGGCGAGTTTCTTCTGAAACTTAGCGATCTTGATTCGATTTTGTTCTGTCCCTTAACTTGTGCGGAGTTCATTTAGCTCAACTGAATATAAGTTAATACTGACTTATATTTAGTCTTGTTAACTGGCAGCGGATAAAATATTAGCCTTTAACCTCTAGTTACTATAGTTTCGATATGAAAACCACTATAATGAAATAAATGAATGTATAAAATAAATAGACAAGAATTATAGAGGTTCCAGGTGGTGTAATCTGCACGTCCTCTCTTCCCTGTGATGCGGAGGAAAATTCCACTAGAACTTCTTTGAGATGGCCCTGATTACAAAAAGTCCTAAGCGATAGTCCTTGGCTAATCCCCTAGCTTCACTATCTAAACACTTGTAGAACAGGTAGGATTCTTCGCTCTTCAATTGTTTGAACCACTTCGGTCCTTGGAGGGTAGAATTGCCTCTTCACCACTCATCACAAACACAGTCTTTCCCGATCGCACTCAACTATCCTTCACACCTTCTTGGTGTTTCACAGTCTAAACCTTTGATAAAATCAAAGTTGAGACTTTGAATCAATGACTATGATTCAACTGTGATTTGAGCTTCTTCTTCTGGATGATTAATTTAAGCACGGCTCTGTATTTCTTCAAATGTTGGATCTTGAATATGCTTGAACACTTTGAAGAAATTTCTTGATCTTGCAATTAAGTACTTAGCAGGTATTCTTTTGAATTTGGCTTTCCCCCTCAATTTGATCTTTCTTGACTAGATAGATTCCTTTTAATTTTCTTGCTTTAATATCATATACCTGCTATATTCTTTTGATGTTGTAGAGGTAATCTATTTATAGGGTTCATTCAACATTCATCCCGCTTGTAACGGCTATATTTTCTCGATTGTTATGCCGTGTCGTCAAGAATCATCCAATGAAATTGTTTTCTTTACAACGCTTATTTGTACATTCGAGTTTGTTGGATGACTAACTTATAAAAGCGAAGTTTATTACTTGTCGGTTTAAGAATCGACTTGGAGCATTAATCGAGATTTTATTCTTCTTCAAAAATCGTATTCAGTTTTCATCCGATTATAATTGACTTAATCAGTACACCATGATACATTTATCATCTAAGAATTCATTGTCCTTATGATTCTTAGGTCTTCATACAAGATCCATAAAGTCGATTTCAGTCACCACAATCTTGCACGAAGTCTAACTTTCTGATCTCGACTTGTAGTCTTCATAAGCGAGTTTGAGCCTCGGTTATTCATTCTTCAATAAGCGAGTCTGTGTCCTCGGTTCTTGATCTTCTAGATAAGCCAACCGAGTATGTTCCCTCAAAGAACTTATCTTCTTCAATCTTATGTTGGCGTGCTCTATTGTCAGTTTCTTGTAGAATCTCGGCTAGATTAAATGTCGGTTTTTACATTTCTCGGGCCCGGCCTAGAACTATTACGATTGCTTATGCGATTTAACTTATACAAATATCAGGACTTTAATAAGTCCTATACATTGGTATCTAGACTTCTTTTGCTTTGCACTATAAATGACTAGTTATGACACTTCATCAATGGGGTTAAGAACAACTAACAAATAAGTGATGAATCATCATCAAAACATAAATTTTATTTCCAACAATTTCCCTTTTTGATGATGTCAATACCTCCTTAAAAGCAATGCAAAAGATAAAAGATAAAATATAATAAGCAACACCATGAATCGAGAAAGCGATACTTTTTTTGATAGCTGAGTTACAAGGTTTGAATACAACATAAGTAAAACAACTAAATTCAATGTCCTGGTTGATTATCATAGTTCTCTGCAACAATTCTCATTTCCTCATTCGTGGCTGAATGTTCAATTCCATGAATGCTTGCCCAAATTTTCTGTTGGTCCCTTGGAAAGGCTGACACAAGTTTAGGGGGGGTGAATAAACTTGTCACCAAAAACTAAGTTTAAAACAGATTAAGGTTCGAGATAAAACTTGTGGAGTGGAGTTGGTGACAAAGCCGAGATTAAATCAAAGCGACTTAAGTCAAACCGAGTCAATCTAGCGTGGATATGATTTTAGCCTTTATATTGATCTTGTTATTCATTGTGAAATCGAGTGTTGTGAATCGAATTACAGTGAATATCGGTTGTGGATCGTGAAATGTATAACAATCAAGTATCACAATGCTGTAAGTAAATTCTAAATAAATAAGTAAATGCGTAAAGTAAATAAGGCGGATGTTATAGAGGTTCCAAGTCTTTGTAATCTCAGACGCCCTCTCTTCCCTATGGTGCGGAGGAAAATTCCACTCGAACTTCTTGAGGTGAATCGTTACAAAAAGTCCTAAACAATAGTCCTTGGCTAATCCCTAGCTTCACTATCTAAACAATTGTAGAACAGGTAGAATTCTTTGCTCTTCAAATGCTTGAACCATTGGTCCTTAGAGGTAGGATTGCCTCTTCACGATTACCACCACAAACACAGTCTACCCGATCGCTTGTCACAATCAGTTCTTGACAAAACCTTCCCGGTTTGCTTCACAGTCTAAACCTTTGAATTAGAATCAAAGTTGGGCTGAGAATGAATAAATTGATTTTTGTTTGTGGTTCTTCAGAGTGTTGTATTCTTGATAAATTCTTTGTAGTTTGAACACTTGAAGAAATACTAGATATGATCTTGTTATAGTTCAGAGATGATAGCAATTCAAAATAGAGTGCACAAATAGCTTGTTGATTCTTGTATATATTCTTTTCTCCTCTTTTTTTTGTTTGTGCAAAGTCTTCTATTTATAGTGTGAAGTCCAACGTTCATCTGACTTTGATTTGGATTGTATCAACGTATATCTTGCAACGGCTATATTTTCTGACCGTTCCTGCTGTGTCAGTGACTCATCCAATGAAATTTCTTTCTTTACAACGTTCGATTGTACTTTCAGTTTGTTGGATGGTGACTTATAAAAACGAGTTTCCTTGTCCGTTTTATAACTTGAGTTTTTCATTTGTCGGTTTCTAACTGACTTGGAGCATTAACTGAGATTTTATTCTTCTTCAAAAATCAGTACTCCAGTTTTCATCTGATTATAATTGACTTAATCAGAGTACACCATGATACATTTATCATCTAAGAATTCATTGTCCTTATGATTCTTAGGTCTTCATACAAGATCCATAAAGTCAGTTCAGGTCACCACAATCTTGCCCGAAGTCTAACTTCTGATCTCGACTTGTAGTCTTCATAACTGAGTTTGAGCCCTCAGTTCTTCATTCTTCAATAACTGAGTCTGTGTCCCTCAGTTCTTCAGTCTTCTAGATAAGCCAACCGAGTCTGTTCCCTCAGAGAACTTATCTTCTTCAATCTTATGTTGGCGTGCTCTATTGTCAGTTTCTTGTAGAATCTCAGCTTGATTAAATGTCAGTTTCTACATTTCTCAGTTCCGGCCTAGAACTATTACAGTGCTTGTCTGATTTAACTTATACAAATATTAGACTTTAATAAGTCCTATACATTGGTATCTAGACTTCTTTTTGCTTTGCACTATAACAGCTAGTTATGACACTTCATCAATGGGGTTAAGAACAACTAACAAATAAGTGATGAATCATCATCAAAACATAAATTTTATTTCCAACAATTTCCCCCTTTTTGATGATGTCAATACCCTCCTTAAAAGCAATGCAAAAAGGTAAAAGATAAAATATAATAAGCAACACCATGAACTGAGAAACTGATACTTTTTTTGATAGCTGAGTTACAAGGTTTGAATAGAACATAAGTAAAACAACTAAATTCAATGTCCTGGTTGATTATCATAGTTCTCTGCAACAATTCTCATTTCCTCATTCGTGGCTGAATGTTCAATTCCATGAATGCTTGCCCAAATGTTCTGTTGGTCCCTTGGAAAGGCTGACACAAGTTTAGGGGGGGTGAATAAACTTGTCACCAAAAACTAAGTTTAAAAGCAGTTAAGGTTCGAGATAAAACTTGTGTGGAGTTGAGTGACAAAAGCGAGATTAAATCAAAGCGACTTAAGTCAAACCGAGTCAACTCGCGCGCGGATATGATTTTAGCCTTTATATTGATCTTGTTATTCTGTTGTGAAAACTGAGTGTTGTGAACTGAATTCTGGTGAATATTAGTTGTGACTGTGAAATGTATAACAATCAAGTATCACAATGCTGTAAGTAAATTCTAAATAAATAAGTAAATGCGTAAAGTAAATAAGGCGGATGTTATAGAGGTTCCAAGTGGTGTAATCATGTACGTCCTCTCTTCTCCTATGGTGCGGAGGAAAATTCCACTCGAACTTCTTGAGGTGAACTGTTACAAAAAGTCCTAAACAATAGTCATTGGCTAATCCCTAGCTTCACTATCTAAACAATTGTAGAACAGGTAGAATTGCTGCTCTTCAAATGCTTGAACCTTTGGTCCTTAGAGGTAGGATTGCCTCTTCACCAGTTACCACCACAAACACAGTCTACCCGATCGCTTGTCACAATCGTCCTTGACAAAACCTTCCCGGTTTGCTTCACAGTCTAAACCTTTGAATTAGAATCAAAGTTGGTCTGAGAATCAATAAATTGATTCTTGTTTGTGGTTCTTCAGAGTGTTGTATTCTTGATAAATTCTTTGTAGTTTGAACACTTGAAGAAATACTAGATATGATCATGTTATAGTTCAGAGATGATAGCAATTCAAAATAGAGTGCACAAATAGCTTGTTGATTCTTGTATATATTCTTTTCTCCTCTTTTTTTTGTTTGTGCAAAGTCTTCTATTTATAGTGTGAAGTCCGACGTTCATCTGACTTTGATTTGGATTGTATCAACGTATATCTTGCAACGGCTATATTTTCTGACCGTTCCTGCTGTGTCAGTGACTCATCCAATGAAATTTCTTTCTTTACAACGTTCGATTGTACTTTCAGTTTGTTGGATGGCTGACTTATAAAACTGAGTTTCCTTGTCAGTTTTATACTGAGTTTTTCATTTGTCAGTTTCCTAACTGACTTGGAGCATTAATCGAGATTTTATTCTTCTTCAAAAATCGGTACTCTCGGTTTTCATCGATTATAATTGACTTAATCAGTACACCATGATACATTTATCATCTAAGAATTCATTGTCCTTATGATTCTTAGGTCTTCATACAAGATCCATAAAGTCGATTCAGTCACCACAATCTTGCTCGAAGTCCAACTTTCTGATCTCGACTTGTAATCTTCATAATCGAGTTTGAGCCTCGGTTCTTCATTCTTCAATAAGCGAGTTTGAACCCCTCGGTTCTTCATTCTTCTATATAAGCCAACCGAGTCAGAACTCTCAAATGAACTTACCTTCTTTGATTCCAAGTAGGTGTATTATGAGTCGATTTGCTTGTCTTGATGATTTCGAGTTTTCTAATTGATTTCCGGTTTTTTTTTTACGACACACTATCAATTACTGATGTTTGTCGATGTAACTTATACAAATATCGGACTCTAATAAAACTTATACATTCGATTCTAGACATCTTTTGCTTTCCACTATACAAATTTGGCTTGAGACTTCATCAATGGGGTTAAGATAATATTATAACAAATAAGATGAATTATCATCAAAACATATATTTTATTTCCAACAATTTCCCCTTTTTGATGATGCCAAAACTCTCCTAAAAGAAAAGCTTAAAGATCAAAACAATGAGAAACAATGTAAAAGCGAAAAGCGGTTTTCAATAGAATGAGCAAAAGCGGATACATGCATTTTGTTCAAATATCTATGATTAAAGACTGAGCTTCTTCTTAGCTTTTTGCATGGTGAGTCATATCTTTTGCTTTGTCATACAAGCGAAAATCTTCTTCAAGTTTGGAGTCTTCCTTTGAAAAGGTCTTGTTGTAGTCAACTTGACTACTTTCTTTCCATCTTCTCCATTGGATTAGCTTGGGTAAGCTTGAGTCTTCCAAGTAGTACTTTTCAAATTCTGTTAGATCAGTTTTCATTTGTTCAACCTTGTCTTTAATCTTCAGTTTATCTTCAATCCTTCGATTTTTCTTATGTTGTGCAATTTTTGCTTTGAGTAAATATCGGACAAAAAATAGTTCAAGGATTCCTCAAATGTTTACGTCCTTGTACTTGGCTTTAATAGGATTGTAATCTTTGATAAAGCTGTGTCCTGAGATCCTTTGTAAGAGTAACTCTTCCGTCTCCAGGTTGATTGTATTTTGCAATAAGTTGATCATCGATTAACTCTTTCTTCAAAAATTTAGGATCGATCTGTATCTTTGTAGTTCTTCTTCAATTCGCTTTATTTCTCTCGAGTAATTTCAGCTTTTCTTCTTGACTTCCCCTTTTTGGCATCATATAACCGATCTACCAGGGCATGGGTTGCTTTTGATCTTCCGAAATTTGTCGTTGAGAAGCAAGTACTTCCTTAAGTTGAGTTTCTAACCCGTAGATATCTTTGATTAATATGCCAATGAGCTTGAGCATGAGTTTCTCTATCTATGCGGTTGAATCTTCAAGTTGTTGTTTGAGTAATACAATCTCTGAAGCAGAACTTGAACTTGATTTGTGAATCATCTCTAGTCTTGCATGAACCGAAACATCAGTTCTAGTTCTATAGTCAAGATATCCAGAGATGTTTGATAAAAGGCCATTCTGTGTATCTCTTTGACTGAGTACTATTTTCAAGTTTTCATGAACCTTGGCCAATTCCTCCTTAGATAGAAAATCGGAGGGATCATATGTAGCTTCTACTTGATCCTTATCACGAGTATCAATAACCATCGGTTGTGCGATTTCATCATACGCTGGCGATTGTGCAGGTTGTTTGGTTTTCAACGAGACAATGTTTCTTCTGGCCGTGAGTACAGCTTTTGCGTTCATGGATGTTGTGATTGAGTGATTGTTTGCAAAGCGTAGTATCATCGGCTTCTTTTCTTGACTTATCATGATCATCATCATCTTTTTTCGAGGAACTGTCTTTAAATGGCGTGCTCGATTCTCTTACATTTGCTAATTCATGAACCTTTGAAAAGCGATTGTCAAGAAATTCCTTAATAGGAAAAGAGAGTAAGGATCTCTTACTTCCAATTTTTCTAAGAGTGATTTTTCTTGATCAGAAGCGGCATCACGAGAATCTTACGGTTGAAGTTTCATTTTCATCGACTTTATGATTTTGTCACTTCAAGATGGTGCCGATTGTTGAACCGATCTCTTTGTTGTGTTTGAGAAGTAAGGTCAAGAGTGACATTCTCTTGAGTATCTTGATTGTCAATTGTTGTTTCCCCTCAGTAGGTGCTATCTCACTTGAGATTTCAGTGGTACAAACATCTTACAACCGATCTTCCTTCGTGGTTTCTCGCCGCTTGGTCCTCTCGTGTTCGGGTTTCTTTGAGACACGATGACTATCTTGCTTCATGTTGGGAAGTTGTTTCTGCGATTTCCTTCGATGTCATAGTCTCCCTTGCTTGCTTCCCTTCCTTAATTCTTTCTAAATAAAACTGAATGATTCCACTAAGAGTTTTCTTCAGTCGGAATCTGCCATCAGTTACTTGTCCTTCAGCTTGAGCTTTTGTCATAATTTCCAATTCAGCTAAGTGTTGATTCTTGAATTGATTGACTATATAACCTGCCCAATTAAATTCTATGTTGTCCCAGATTATGTTCATCAGCAAAATATTTTCTTCCGAAAGTATATTAATCCCTTTGGATTTTCCAATGACGTGTTTGCTGAGATGTCCAAATTCTGGCTTGATTTTGTCGACATGAACACCAGGTTCGATTGGTTCTGTAGACGAAGTAATCATTGCGAGAAAAGCTTCTTTCTCCAATGGTAGGGTTGCTAACTCTGTTGAAGTTGCTGTTGTATTTGCGAACCCAAAGAGTGATCTCATAACTCTTTCATTGAACACAATGCGATCTCCACGAACTGTAGTTATCAAGGACTCCCTGATTAATCGCATATTTTGCCTAAACTGCAAAATGCCTTCCACATCTCGTTTTTCTTTGAAGCGAACTTCGAGGATGTTGTTCAATCCTGGTTGCTTTTCGATTTTATCTCGTATACAGCTGGCTAATAGAGTGTTTTGACACATAGCTTCATACATTTCGAGTGTTAGTTCATCCAGCTCTGTGATCAATCGTCTGTCTTTCAAATCATTTGAGGTGGCCATATTTGAGTGTGAACACAAAAATTTGATTTTGAAGGGTAGGTTTGAAAAGAGTCTGTTTTGCTTAATAAGAGAATAATGTGAACAGAGATTGAATAAATAGGTAGGATATTCTGGCGGTTGAATGGTACAAAATTTCAAATTCCATGATGGTTTTGATAACCGATACATGTACTGCTTTCTGACAATCGTGGGGTGTACACACGAAATTCTGACAAAAAGAACTGTGGCAATTTAATGCGATATAACCGCTGTTGATTCTATCTTATCAACCTTTGACTAAATTTGAATAAAGTGAAAACTGATGCTGAGGTCAGTTTTATAGATAATTCAGTTCCATCAAATTATTCAGTTTTGTCAAATTCTTCCAATTTGTCAGTTTGAGATTGTTGATGTCAATGACTAATCTGTTAAGTGAGCGCACCCAACATAATAAAGATTAATCCCCTTGACGAATCTCTGGCTTAACTGACTTTGATTATTCCCAACTCAGTTCTTAATTTTGCAAATCTCTCTTTGTCCAATGGCTTAGTAAAGATATCGCATAACCGATCTTGATAGAGTACATAAAGAACTGTTATATTCTTCTTCTCTGCATGATCTCTTATGAAGTGGTGACGAACATCAATGTGCTTTGTCCTTGAATGTAAAACTAGATTATCAGTAATTGCTATTGCACTTGTGTTATCACACATTATGGGAATTGTTCCTTCTTCTATCCCATAGTCTCTTAATTGTTGTCTGATCCATAAAACTTGAGCACAACAACTTCCAATGCTATATATTAAACAATTTGTTGAAGTTGAGATTGAGTTTTGCTTTTTGCTAAACCATGACACAAGTCTATTTCTAATAGTGACATGTGCTCGATGTGCTTTTTCATTCACTTTGCATCCAAAGATAGTCGAATCGAGTAAGAAATTAGCTTGAATTCTCCTTCTTTCAATACCAAATACCAACTCCATCTATGTCTTTTAAATATTTCAAAGTTCTTTTCACAACTGTGAGATGGCTTTCCTTTGGTCTTGACTGAAATCTTGCACATACACCGACAGTAAAAGATATGTCTGGCCTACTTGCTGTAAGATAGAGTAAGCTTCCAATCATCCTTCTTTAGAGTGTTTGATCAACATCTTTACCTTCTTTGTCTTCATCTAATCTGATGTTGGTCCCCATTGGTGTAGAAATTCCAGTAGATTTCACCATACCAAACTTTTTGATAAGTTCTCTTGTATATTTGGTTTAATGAATGAAAATTCCATCGGTTAGTTGTTTAACTTGCAATCCTAGGAAATAATTTAATTCTCCCATCATACTCATTTGAAATTTGCTTTTCATCAAACTTGCAAATTTCTCACATAGCTGTTCATTTTCTGATCCAAAGATGATATCATCAACATAAATTTGAACAAGTAGAGTATCTTCTCCATTCTTCATCCTGAATAATGTTTTCTCGATTGTTCCTTTGATAAATCCGTTATCTACTAGAAATTGAGACAGAGTTTCGTACCAAGCTCTTGGTGCTTGTTTAAGTCCATAAAGAGCTTTCCTTAGTCCGAAAACTTTATCCGCTTGATCCTTGATTTCAAATCCAGGTGGTTGTTGAACATACACTTCTTCTTCAAGAATTCCATTTAGAAACGCACTTTTAACATCCATCTGATAAACTTTGAATTTCTTGTGAGCTGCATAAGCAAGAAATAGTCTGATTGCTTCTAGTCTTGCAACTGGTGCGTAAGTTTCATCAAAATCTATGCCTTCTGCTTGAGAGTATCCTTTGGCTTTAGTCTGGCTTTGTTTCTGATGACATTTCCATCTTCATCAAGTTTATTTCTGAAAACCCATTTGGTTCCAATGATATTGACATGAACTGGTTTATCTACCAGTTCCCATACTTGATTCCTCTCAAATTCATTGAGTTCTTCTTGCATAGCTAATATCCAGTCTGGATCTTTCAAAGCTTCTTCAAGTTCTTTAGGTTCCGATTGAGATAGAAAGCATGCAATCATCGCATCTAGTTGATGTCTTGTTCGAACTCCAGCTTGAGTATCACCAATAACTTGTTCTTCAGGATGATCTCTCATCCATTGATGTGTGTGAGTTTGTATTAGCTGATTTGTATTTTGTTCAACTGATTCTTCAAAAACTGGTTCTTGAGTTTGTTCAACTGAGTCTGATTGAGGTTGTTCAAATTGTTGAGTAGTTGGAAACTGAGGCTGATCTTGATCTGAACATTCTGAAATTTGTAGTTGATAAGCAGATTTTTCTACGGTCCGGTCGATCAAGTAAAAACTCGAAACCTTAGCAAAATCTACTTTCTAACCGGCAGTGGACCGGGTCGATTGTAGGATAGTGCTTGAGGAGTCCGAGGTCGAACCCATAGAGATTGGCTTTTGAGTACCACAGTTGACTTAACACTCGATTCAGTCAACGAGATAGGTGTGAAGTTATACTATTGCATAAAAGAAAGATTACACTACTCGGAATTCTAAACAATTAAAAGAGGTATGGCGAACTACGATCCAAATGGATTACTTTACCCTCGTAAAGATGACCCGGGAGTGTGCCTTACTCTACCATGCCGTCTAACGAAAACTCATAGGACAAACCCGTATTGAATCGGACTTGATGACTAGGGCGTCAATCTAGTACACGGGTAGGTGTCAAACTACCTTTCAAGTCCAAAATCTCTACGGTCCCGAAACCCCGTTCCCACACGTCACCGCAACATACATTTATAAGCTAACGTGTGTGCAACAATGAACAATGTTGTCAATATCATTCAAAGCTATTAAAACAATCAAAACAAGTTTCGTGATATGGATTATCGATTAAAACGTTAAATTACGCGCTCCACTACCTCCCGGTTCATCAATCTAACGGCGTTTCACCCGCATTCACATAGCTCAACCATACGACAAATCTAGCTACTCATAATCGAATCTAAACAATACAAACGGAAGAAAAACATCACAACAACAATAGAATAACAAAAGAACATACTTACTTTATTCAACTTGGAGAAGGTACCAAATGTGCTTACAAAAGATCGAATTTTTGCCAAGTGAAAAGTTACGGATCAAAGCTAAAAGTTAGTAGATCAAAGAGATGATTGAAAGGGGATTCTAATAATATATAACACTTGATCTAACTCTAAAAGATGAAGAAAATCGCCCACAATCTCCAAAACTATCTAATATTATCGCCCCTCTTTCTCTCTACTTTGGCTTGTGAGAAAATGAGCACTTTATATAGAAAGTAAAGCGTCTGCACGGATGTCCACCCTGTCCGACGGATCGTTTCTTGATTTTCAGTGTCCGGACGGATGCATAAGTGTCCGTCCGGATGAGATGCTCTTGTCCGTCCGGATGATGATCTGTCCGTCCGGATATTTATTCTGTCCGTCCGGACGGGTTCTTCATCAAATAATCTTCCAAAAACCAGTGAGTTAGCCGTCCGGACACAACAACTTGTCCGTCCGGACAGCTATTTTGCAGCCCAAATCTTCATTTTTTTTTCACCTCCAACCTCCGTGTTTCGCCTCGGACACGTCCAAACTCATACTTCTCGTCTTTCAGGCTCTCGAGACACCCTAGTCCTGCATCCATATGAAAACAACACCGAAAACGCATAACCCCGCAAACTACGGGTGCTCGGGGAAAACGAGTATAAAATGCTAAAATAAGGTCGAGTTTACGGAAATCCGACAGTCACTCGCCGTGCAATAAATCCTCATTTAATACTCAAGATAGGGTCTAAACTCACCCGAAACATGCCAGAAATGCAATAATCATGTCTTTGAATCGCAGATGAAATGTCTTGTAAAGTTGGTTCCTATCATTAGTCTTCCAATATCAATCAAACAGTTACGGTGTGATTGGTAATCGAGACTCGAGGAACCGGTTCGTCGGTCTTGAGCTTGTTTCACCAGAAAATTTGGTTCATCAAATACTACATGTATTGATTCTTCATGCTTGAGTGTCCTTTATTCAAGATTTCAAATGCTTTGTCGACACTTGAATATCCTAGGAAAATTCCTTCATCGACTTTGGGTTGAAAGACGTGAAGTTGATCTTTTCCATTATTGTGTATGAAACATTTGCTTCCAAACGCATGAAAGTATGAAACATTTGGTTTTCTTCCATTCCAAATTTCATAAGGAGTCTTTTCATGTCTCTTGTTCATGAGAGCTCTGTTCTAAGTGTAACAAGTGTGTTTCTTGATTCGCCCAATATCTTTCAGGTAGTTTAGCTTCACAAATCATAGTCCTCCCAGCTTCTTTGAGTGTTCTGCTTTTCTTCTTCGGCTACACCATTTTGTTGGGGTGTTCTGTGGTGACAAGTTGGTGTAAAACACCATTTTCTTCACAATATTCAATAATCACACTTTGTTGAGGAATTCAGTTCCTTTATTAGATCTTATCTTCACAATCAAACTCCTTTCGATTCTCAAGTCTTTTAAGAAGTTCGTGAGCTTTTGCTTGGTTTCACTTTTCTTGGTTAGAAAGATTACCCAGGTATATCTTGAAAAATCATCTACTGCCACCAATGTATACTTCTTTCCACTGATACTAATTGGTGTAATAGGTCCAAATAAATCCATATGTAGCAATTCTAGATGTCTGGTTGTTGAATGCTGAGACATAGTCTTGAAACTTGCCTTTGTTTGTTTTCCCTGTTGACACGCATCACATAAGCTATCCTTCTTATATGATATCTCTGGTAGTCCAATGACTAGCTGCTTCTTAACAAGTGTATTGATGTCATCAAAATTGAGATGACTAAGTTTCTTGTGCCATAGCCAACTGAATTCTGATTTGGTATGCACGAGCAAACAAGCTTCAGCGACGGCAGTTGTCCAATCTACCACATACATGTTTTCCTTCCTTCTTCCGGCTAGGACAACTTGATGTTCGATTCTACCGATGACAACGTAGAATTCTTTATCAAAAGTAACTTTGTATCCCATGTCACAAAATTGACTTGTTCTCAGAGTAGATTGTAGTGTAGTCCTTCTACATAGGATACATTCTTGATTGTAAGTCCATTTCGATTAAGGTGCCAAAACCTCTCGGTGTAACCGGTTTATCTTTACTTCCAAAATTGACTTTTGGTCCATTCTTTTCAACGAAATTATCGAGGCAGTCTTTGCTCTTTGTCATGTGTGTCTAGAGCAACCCTTTGTCAAAAGTACCATATATCTGCAATGAAAATTAGAAATTTTTAGGTACCCAACTCGATTTGGGTCCATGAGGGTCGATTGTCAAGACAACAACTCTAGAATATATCCTTTTGGAATTCTTCGGATATTGTTGCACTTGTTTTCATATATGTAAGCCACACTACCATAGCATCTATGTTTTGACCTGTGTCTTATTTATATGATTTCTCGATCTTTCGATTGTAATTTGTTTCCATGTTGATTTTTGTTATTAAAGTGGAGTGATAACCGTCATTCCTTCATCATCGAGGTCCGGATTGACCTTTGTGCGTGACTTGCGCCGAGGCGAGATTAGTCTTCTCTTTGAGTTTTGGTGAAACTTGTGATAAGTTTTCGTCCGGAATGATTGTCATTATCGTTTTAATAACAAATTCAAGAAAATTTCAATCATCATCGAGGAAATAACCTTCCTTTCCTCGAATGTGTGAATCTTTGAATGATTGACATTCTTGGATTTGTTTTGATTGTAATTTTTCGGTTCCCCGACTTCATTGGTTTTTGTGGATCTGGCGGTTGATTTGCCGTGTCGGTTTCCATTGAGTACTGGTTTGGTCTACCATTTGATTTAGCTTTGTAGGTAGATACGATTTGTCTTCTTAGAAAGCGATTTATCTGTGTGATACTCGGCTTTCTTGGTTTCAGCAATTTTTCGGTTTGTGGAACTTGCCCAACTACAAACTTAATACCAGTTTTGGTACTCAGCCCAGCGGCTTTGCTAGTTCCATTCATCGAAGATTTCTGTGTATCAAATCCTAACTCAGTTTTGTCTCCATATGGCTTTCCTGATTTGAATCCAATAATTGAACTTGATTGAGCAAACGATTCGATTCTTGCTTGTCACGTCTGATGAGATCGATGTTGAATCTTTTCTTTATCGATTTTAGTCGGGTTTCAACATTTTTAGTTCAGACTTCAATCTTTCAACTTCAAGAATTAGACTTTCTTTCTCTGCTTTGATTGATTCATAGCCAGCTTGAATGGTTGCTAGCTAATTCATCAATTCGTCAAGAGTTTCTTCTAATTCTAGATTTTTTGGATTGGAGTCAGCAGTCGAAGAACATGCATTCATCATGGAAATCGAGTGAAGAGTATTTAGAGTTTGATTCACATACCTCATTTGGATCTTCCATGTGTGCCATTAAAGCTGTGTCGTCTGATAATCTTTCAGTACCGGCTTCATAATCTGATTCATCTCCAGCAAGGAGTGCTCTTCTACCAACTCTTCTTGGTGGTGTCTTCTTGATCAGTTCTGGGCATTCGACTTTATAATGTCCTGGTTTCTTGCAGTTGAAACAGAGGTATTCATCGTCTTTTCTTTTCTCAGGAGTCCTTTTGATGAACTTTTGAGTGATTGGGTGTCCACTTTTCATTCTTCGAATTCTGTTCATCATTAGAGCCATTTGTTCTTCCATTTCATCCAAATCATGAAGATTGTTGGGTGAGTTTTCTTGAGTTTCATTTGATGCTGTTGCAAGTGCTGTGGTCTTTGGTTCTTCCAGAGCTTTGATTATTGCAGCTGTGGTTGTGAAATCTTCACTAAATTCATAAGCTTTTAGTTCTGAAAAGATCTTGAATGAATCTTCCACATCCAGTCTCCTGGATTCTTTCATAGCGGTGACCTTCATTTTCCAGCACATTGGTAATGCCTTCAATATTCTAGTGTTGATGACTTTCTTTGAGTATTCAATCTTAAGTAGATCTAGTTCATCCATAATAGCACGTGAAGGTAATTATGTCATATTGAATAAATGTCAATAATAATAATAGGCGCTTACTTTTGTTAAGGACATTAAAGTTAGCTACCTCATTAGTATGGAAATTACCAGATTGTTGATCTCATATTGATATTCGTTTCATTCGATTGTGATACAAAGTGAAGTGCTTTCGACATATGCTTCACATAGTCAGTTAAAGTAGATTGGATATAACTATAAGGTCAGCATCCTTCAGGATGCGAAACACTTAGTAAAAGTCATGCTCGGTTTAAGATTTTAGAATCTTTTTTTGATGAGATTGATGGCATGCTAAGTTATATCTAACTTACATGAAATAAGTGACATCAAGGTAAATATCACAGTTTCGATATATGAAGTTGCAGTATACTTCTTTAAATAAAACTTGAATTGTGGTGAGATTTAGAGCTTAACGTATTTATCAACACTATTTGTGTTTTGTGGGGTTTGTATAATAATACGAAAAATCATTAAGTCCACACATATTGTCGAATTATCGTTTGAGATCATATTAACATAAGCGTCTTAGTTCTTATTCTGGATGGATTGGGAATTTACCTCAAATTTCGAAATCATCCATTTTGGTACCTTCTTATCCGTATTGAAGCTTATATTGTCCACAAAGCTTTTATAATCAAGGATAAAGAAAGCTCATTTTGAAAGTGTAGAGCAAAAGACACGTTATAATAATAATAATAATAATAATAATAATAATAATAACGACATGCCATTTTCTCCTAAATTGATCCAATCACACATGTATGCAACACCGTGTGATTGAGTGGGAGAAGCTTATCGAAAATGAAATTTGTTAGTAATCTATAAAGTTAAAGTCTATTTAATTAGACACAGTGTAAGGTTTTTTAGTTCTCCTCTAGGTTGTCATATTGAAAATATTATGCTACGGAGAGAATTATTCTGAAATATTACACATTTAGATATATCCTTATTTTGATAGGAGTTCATAACTCTTTATATAGGTTTTGGATAAGTAAGTGTTTGTATGTAAAAAGATATTTTGATCATGTGTTCTAGCATAGCGTGAAGCTAGAAACCATACCGATTTTGAGAAATGTTAATTGAATGGGAGTGATTGTTCTAAGTGATTAATCATAAGGTTTCATGGATTGGAGAAACTTGTTGATTCTAAATGGAATACATTTATTTCATATTTATTGAGTCACTTAACGATTGATCGCATATTAAGGTCAATCACGTTATGTGACTACTCATTTAAAACCACTAATTACAAATAGTAGGAGTAGATTTCTCAATTATTAAACCAAATTCTATTTTGAGTTGTGTGCATTAATCTATCTGATCATTGGTTGGATGAAATTGTTCTTTTAAACAATGTAAGCATGAGTTGCATTATTACTTCTTGAGGAAGTTCATGTTTTGTACTAGTCTTTTATTGTTCATTATAAAGTTCCATATTGGTGATCTATAAATCAAGTTGAAACTTATTCTTGTTGTGATGAACAAAGTTATGTTGCACTGGTTGAGAATTTTCTCTATGAGGAACCCTAGACTATAAATTCTTCTATTTGATTATTGAAGAATTATTTGTCATTTCTTAATAGTGACTCGTTATAAAAGGTTTAATTAGACAATTATAGTGTCTGTCATTTGTGTGGTAAACCATACAAATGTACAACATCTGTTGAGGAATAAAAGTACTGAAAGTTTATTTTTGGTTTGCAGGTCTGTAGATGGATTTTATAAGCTTCCGATTTTGTACATGGTTTGACGTAAGACCAGTGGGAGTATTAACCATATTTTAGATTTTCATTTTGTGTTGAGCAACTTGTTTGATAGACAAGTTTCCATAGAAGGCCATGTTGCAAGATTATGGTGAATCTCATAATGATTAAGAGGTTCACTGAGATGATTTATTTGAACATCTCATCAACCTTGCGTTCAGTGCTTTTAAGGGTAAGCTTGTGTATTGATTGAAGTAGCTCATATGTCCAATAGCCGAAAGTTTTGTGTTGTTAAGTCACATGCTTTATGAGTTTTGGCCTATGGTTTTTAGTCAATTTTTGCTTTTGGCCGTATTTCAGTTCGACTGCATTGTCCTTTTAACGAGGAATGGTTTTGCATGTCGAAATTAGCAAATTGACGTTTATGAGACATTTTGTCAAAGGTACGCTAGCTATAAGACGAGTGTCAAGTAAGTAGGATAATATGTGATTATGGATTGTGGCTTTTTCCGGCTTACATTATGTCACAATCATGTTGTACTCATATCTGACTTATGGACACATACAATTGATCCGTCTGAATCTGTAAATTGTCGAAATTGACATCATAGTGATGTAGCAATTACATGAAAGTGCACCGAGTTCATGTATCAAGAGAATCCAATTTGGATTTACACACCTGCATGACATTTTGGTTAGCTCATTCATAAAGTAACTTGACTAGTTGATGTTGTACACGTAATGATGGAAGGAATTGTTCGACTTAACAGAGCGTACCCACTATTGTTCTTGTGCTAATGTTTGCTAGTTGAAGTTGTGTTAATAAATCGTTGAGTAACATTATGTGCATGCAATATATTGAAGTTTCTCATTAAATTTCTGCTAACCTAACCATCAGGCCAAGTGGGAGAATGTTAGAACTATCTCTTATTTATCTAATAAATATAGATAATATTATGTGGCCCTTAAAGTTATCACGTTATGGTTCTTTTGTATTTATCTGGTTTATTAAATAGCATTATTAGAGAATCCAGTGATGACTTGGGCTTTTTGATATCATTATCTAATAATGCATTAGGTCCCTTGTCTTGCCTATATAAAGACTGTCTGTGTACCATCGATAGATGATCATTCAGAAAATTAGGCATAGACCAGAAGACCTAATAGTGCATATGGAGTTCTTCTCTTTGTTCTATTCCAGGGGCCGGAACGCTAGGGCAAAACAGAGCATAAGTCGAATAACAACGGATGTAGGAAAACGACCCTGATGATCTTTTCCGCTTCCGCTTATTCAGATATTCTAGATCTATCGTTTTCTATCAGTATTAGCCATTTTATTTAATACTAACAATAGGCACACGTTATGTACGTGTGCTAGTCTAATAGACTAATTATGTAAGTTTATGATTAAAATGATGAATTAATAGACATATAATAAAATTTTTATGTATAGAGACCATATGACAAATAACAAGATAAGAGAAAGCTATCAAACTATCTTAATAAGAAAATGAGAAAAATAAATTACCAAAAAAAAAAAACCCCGAAAAAGACTAGAAAGGAGAAATCAAAAAAACAAACAAAAAGAAGATTAAAAAGGGAGAAACAAATAAAGATGTAGTTGCTGGGGATATAAGCATATAGGATAATCATCCTTTTTGCAGGGAGATGTCCAATATAAGATAGGAATACCACAATAGAATTTCCCGATAATAATTCGAACTCCAACATATATCATTGTTGTGACACAAAGCCGAAGGAGTCGCTTATGAAGCATCCATTTTTACCGATTGCTTCAACTGTGGCCGACATATATAGTAGGAATTTTGTCGTCAAATTTTCCATCTCCAAACTCATATATAATTGGTTAAATCCATTTCATACAACTCAACATCTATAAAGTGGCTCAAGCAGGCCCTTTAATTTCGTCCATGCTATTTATTTTGGTGGGGGTATATTTGTTGTGTAAGATTATTCTTCTTAGTAACAATAACATAAAGTAAATATCTCTCTTATTTGAAATATATCCATTAATGTGGATATTATGACGGCAAACCAACAGGGTGGTACGTCTTTTATTTTGCTGGGGAGATTTCGTTAACACGGCTCAGTTGATAGAGACTCGTGCTGATAACGTGTTATATAATATATAATATTTTTTTGAACAACCAATGATTTCTCATATATCAGCAAGATGCTAAATGAATTACAAACTTTTTTTTCCAATAAAATAAAACCCACCAAACTACCAAACCATAACATATCTAAATGAAAACGAACCCATGCGACAAGGATACTGCATTTCCAGAAACAAATGACTACCAGGACTATTTCAAATAGATACCAAAAGACCATTGTCCAGTTTCCAAAAATTATGATACCGCAATCAACGGATATTAAAGTCCAATTTAATCAAGTGTTTAGTATGAAAAGTAATTCTAATCATTCGGAATGAGGGAATATTAAATGGTATACATGTCTTGTAGA
The DNA here is from genome assembly GCA_026214975.1 of Gentiana macrophylla. NCBI lineage: Eukaryota > Viridiplantae > Streptophyta > Magnoliopsida > Gentianales > Gentianaceae > Gentiana > Gentiana macrophylla. The sequence goes on along the minus strand of CM047806.1, from coordinate 102,045,866 downwards.
AAGAAAAGTAATCATTAGTATATAAATAATAATGCACTTGTACTATTTGCTTTTCAAAAAGATATCTCTCTTTAAGTCTTACAATGCCCATATTTATTTACCAAATGAAAGTTGGCTGAAATCCTCCGTTGAGCTCTGGCATTTACTTCGAAGCCGGTTTCCAAATGTAAGATATTGGATAAAGAATTAATTGGTGTTATCCTTCCTATTTATAAAACATTAACTAGTATTATCCTAGCTATGCCATACCATTTAAAGTTATGTCATGTCACACGTGGCTTTACGATATGAAAAGATTTGTCGATCACATCGTATATTTAAGATGTATTTTATCTAATAGACGTCCATATAATATGTGTATAGTTATAACATGACACGTGTTTTTGATAGCAGGATATTGAATGGGTACGGGTCGGATTAAATTGGGTAAACGAGTCAACTGATTTTATTTCCCTTCTTCTATCCATTATATATAGATATAAAGACGATATGGATTATTTTCAATTTTAATGATAATTCCATCTCATAGTTTATTAATAACTATAACCATCACACTGCTATATAATCAGTCATTGAACAAAATATAACTTACAAATCAACTTTTCAACTGTTCTCAACGGTAGCCTTTTTCCCAGGTATTATAAGGTATTGTAATACAAATTATTTTAGTTCGTTCATGTAATATCCCGATTTTTTAAAGAGGACAATTCGGTCTTTTAGAAAAAATCAGAATATTATGTTATTTAATTAACGGAATTAAAGAAAAGGAAGGAAATTAAAGGAGTTATTATAATTAAGGATTTAAGTAATTAATTGGGATTATAAAAGGAAAACTAATCCTAAATTAACCTAGCTGTTGTTTTACGTAAAAAATAACTAGGAGGCGCAAGTTGTGAAAGAAAAAGGAGAGAAGAGGCTTTCGAATTTCGAGGCTAATCCGTTGCTCTTTTCAACAGACATATCAAGAGGAAAGTACTCTACGGAAGAAGATGATCGTTTTGATATCAATAATCCCTAAATCCGTTAACGTAAGTTTTTCCCTCCTCGTTCTTGATATTAGGGTATGTTCATCGTCGTTGCTAGCTGCGTTTTTCTGAGTATAAACATCGTAGTGATCGTCTTTGGATTGATCGTTTATAGGCTTGGAGTTAAAGGTTAAACTTTTGACGGGTTGAAGCTTTGGATCGTTGTACCATGCAATGTAAGGTAACGTGGTGTTCTTATCGTATGACTAAGGTGTCGTAAGGTAATAGAGCAATTTGTATGTTATTTTTCTTTGTTTGTAATCTGTTTATGTTGGAGTTTGGGGCGGAATTGGGTTGGAAATCGCGTTTAGGCAGTTGCAGATTTCTGGGAAAAACCCAGGCAAACGAGCTTTTGCACAAGGGCAAACGGGCGTTTGCGATCGTTTCAGCTCAACCGAGCGTTTGGGTATTTTGGACGGGCGTTTGAGGGTTTGGAATTTGATACAGGATGTGGCCTTTTTCACAAACGGGCATTTGAGGAGTAGTAAACGTTCGTGCAAGGCAAACGTGCGTTCACAAGGTGTCAAACGCGCGTTTGGCCTGTTTATTCCGTTTTCACTGTTTTATAATGTCAGCTTGGTTTCAGGCTTTATAATCATGTTTTTACTGCTTAACCTTATGTGACAAAGCCTTGAATTAGCTTTTGATGCGTTTAGTTCCGGCACCATATGAATTCCCTAAAAAGATGAAGTGTGGGACCGTCGAAAGCTTTGGATTTGCCTTGTGCTTCGATAAGCTAGGGTTTATCGATGTCTGTGTATGTGCTAGGTTTTGTTAGAGTCTAGTAGTATTAAGAAGAGGGAGTAGACTGATAGGTGAGCCTTTTGTGTGAATCAACTTAGGTGGCTAGTTAAAAATCTAATCAAACGTATGTGTTAGATTAATAATACAAAACATCATGCAATGCTTGGTAAGGCATAGTACAATACCGCGACGTGTTCTCTCGACGGACAAAGTAGATCGCACTCCACGCCGGTCAATCGATTGGCTAGATAAAGCGCCTGGTGCACTCGCCGGTCATCACACTATCGGGACTCAGATATTCCCGGGGCTACTACAGCGTGTCTCTAAGTAGGTTGCACCCAGTTGTCCTAGTACATCCTAGTACTAGGCGTAGTGCCCTTGTTATTCATGATGTAACAAACTTGAGCTAAGCTAGATACCTTTGGAACCTTATGTTATGCTATGAACATAATATGATAGTTAGCTAGGGTTAATAACGAATGAATTAATAAAAGACGGCGTTGCTTTTATTTCTTTATGAGACCGAAGTTATACGATCTTCTACGCGTTACTGAGTACTTATGTACTTACCCCGTTACTTTATGTTTGTCTTCCTCTTTCCCCAAAGAAGATGAACAGGTTGCTAATGACGATGAGTTCTTCAACGAGGACGTGTGAGATGGAGCTCTTGAGGACCTAGTTCTTTTACTTTTGGTTTCTTTCATTAATGTTGTTGATTCAAGTTCAAACAATGTTCTCTTTATTTTGAATTAGTTCCGTTTTAGTTCTTTTGGATTTGAATGTTGGATGGTTTAGTTTTTTTATTGGATTTAGTTTCGCAGCATTGAAAACCGTTTGTTCGATCTTTCGTTTCCCGAGTCATTTTACCTTCCATGACGCTTTAGTTCTGATGTGTGACGTAAGGCTTACATATATTATTGAATTTATTTGATAACATCTGTGCCGAGTGCTCTTTCCAGGACTCGGTGTCCGGGAACGGGGCGTTACAGTTGGTATCAGAGAGAGGTTTTCTTTGCTGTGTAGGACTTGATTTATTCTTTAAGATAAGTGTTAGCTCTTTAGTAACCCCTATCTTTTCTTGGTTACAGAATGGTTCTTACTAGAGGAGGAGCTAATTCGAATAACACCGAGGCGGCTAACACCCAGACGGGTAACACTAAGGCAGGATTTACTGAAGTCAGAATCCCGAGAAGAAGAAGAAGTGGACCAACTACCCAGGGCCCTAAAGTTTCTCAAGTGAACAACCCGTCTGTGAGCAACATCATGCATGGGGTGAATCAGGGACCAGATACCGTCGTTAGGGGAATAGTGGAACAAGGGGGTCCTTCACGGTTTAACCCTAACATACCTTTCATCACGACTTCAGCAGGAGTAAATCAGGAGTGTCTGTGCCTCCAATGACCACAAGCTGGACAGGATTAGGAATTTCTCATCCACCGGTGAGTACTTTCCCAACCGTCTCTGTGCAACCTCAACAAACATCTGTGCCACCGGCCAGTCGGTTTTTCAGTCGTCCACAAGCATCAGTGTTTTCCTTCACACCACTAAGTTTTACACCTCAACCAACGGTTCTTCCTCCACCACTGCCTAGATCTTATACTTTTGCAGCACCTGGCTACACCTATCCACAACAGAGTTACCAGTATCAGAATGTTATTGCCTCTACGTACGGGTGAGTATTCCACACCCCATCCACCTCATCAGCTAGTTATGGGTTATCATGTGGGTCCGACGGCTCAAAATGCTCCACCAGTTCAGCAGCCGATACAGCATCATCAGTTTGAGGGCTACGACATGCAAGTGGATTGGTATGATAAGATGAAGAAGCACAGGGTGCCAGAATTATTTGGCAATGTTGAGCCAGCAGCAGCAGATTTATGGATTCGTGGGTTTGAGAGGACGTGCAGAAATGTGAAAGCTCTAGAATCTGAATGGGCTCAGCTAGCAATATCCTTGTTGGCAGGAAATGCGGAAAGTTGGATGGAAGCTTATGAGCAAGTTAATCCGAGGATCACGGATTGGGCAGTGTTTAAGGACTTATTCTACGAGGAATACTTTCCTAGAACAGCACAGAATGCAAAGGCTAGTGAATTCCTGAGTTTGAAACAAGAAAGATACACTACAGTGACTCAGTACTCCTAAAAATTCCATGAGTTAGGCAGATTCTACCCTGAAATCATGAGAAGTGAGGAGAAAAAGATTGACAAGTTTATGGAAGGATTGTCACATGAAGTGGCACAGGGCATGCTAGGAGATAGACCTACCAGCATGGCGAGCGTCATGGATAGAGCTTTGATTGCGGAAAGATTTGCTAGTAAACCGATGGTTGTAGTTGGAGACAAGAGGTCTTTCTTGAATTATCAGGGAAGTAATAGCGGAGCACCGCAGTAGAATGTTAAGAGGACGGGAAATCCGGCCACGAAGAATTCAGCAAGTGGAACGCCATCGGTTTGTGCTAAGTGTAACAAGACACATACAGGAGAGTGCATGACAGGTAGCTTGAGTTGTTTCCACTATGGGGAAGTGGGACATTACTCGAGGGCGTGTCCTAAAAAGCTCTCCCAAGGTAATCAGGCAGGAGGACGAGGTAACCAGCAGGGTAATCGTGCCATGGGTAGCAGACCAGTTCGTGTCATTGCAGCGGATGCAGAACCGGAAGAGTTAGATCACCTTGTGGTGACAGGTACTTTCAGTGTTTGTGTTTATTATAGATATAATATGATATAGCGCGCATATGATATTATATATTTGTACTTAAATTGATTCATTTGTTAGGTACCATAATCATAGATAATCTAGCAGTTTCAGCTCTGTTTGACACTGGAGCTTCAGGGACATTTGTTTCCTCTAAGATAGATAAGAAGTTGAACCTACCCCTTAAGGAATTGGAGAGACCTTTGAGTATAACCACACCTTTGGGCAGAGTTACTAGATGTGCTCAAGTCACACCCCAAGTTGATATTAGAGTTGGGACTTACAAGTGCCAGCATGCTTTGACGGTGTTGGATTTCTCAGACTTCGATGTTATCCTAGGTATGGACTGGTTGTCCAAGAATTATGTCTACTTGGATTGTAGGGTAAGAGGGTGATCTTTAAGGCCCCAGGAAAATCAGCTAAGACGTTTCAGGGTAACGTATACTAGCCTAGCAAGGGTCGTCGTCCGATTATCTCAGCAGTTAAAGCCCTAAGAGCTTTGAAGAAGAGTTGCCAGGGTTTCGTTGTTTATGCATTAGATAAGGAAAAGCATAGGCCCGAGTTAAGAGAGACTCGTGTAGTTAAGGACTTTCCTGAAGTTTTCCCGGAAGATTTTCCAAGACATATGCCTGATAGGGCCATAGAGTTCAAGATCGAATTGATTGCAGGAGCATCACCAGTGGCTAAAGCACCTTATAGGATGGCACCAGCGGAGTTGAATGAGTTGAAAACTCAGCTTAAGGAGATGCTAGAGAAAAACATCATCCAGCCAAGTACATCACCGTGGGGAGCACCGGTCTTGTTTGTGAAGAAGAAAGATGGGAGTATGCGTTTGTGCATCGACTACTGAGAGAGGTTTGAATAAACCCGACGATCCAGAATAAGTATCCTTTACCAAGGATTGATGATCTGTTCGGTCAGTTGCAAGGTAAGAAGGTGTTCTCTAAGATTGATCTTAGGTCCGGTTATCATCAGTTGAAGATCAAGGTGTCAGATATACCTAAGACGGCCTTCAGTACGAGATATGGACATTATGAGTTTTTGGTCATGCCGTTTGGACTCGCTAATGCTCCATCGAAGTTCATGGACTTGATGCAAAGAGTTTTCATGCCTTATCTAGATAAGTTTTTGATAGTTTTCATAGACGATATCTTGGTTACTCTAAGGATGAGAAAGAGCATGAAGAACACCTAAGGATAGTTCTACAGACCTTAAAGGAGAACAAACTGTATGCCAAGTTTTCTAAGTGTGAGTTTTGGTTGGACCAAGTTAGTTTTCTTGGGCATATAATCTACAGAGAAGGTATTAAGGTGGATCCAGCGAAGATAGAAGCCGTTTCTAAATGGCCTAGACCGACATCAGTAACAGGGATAAGAAGTTTCTTGGGTTTAGCTGGGTACTACCGGAAGTTTGTGAAGGATTTCTCTAAGATAGCTACACTTCTCACGAGGCTTACTCAAAAGAACGTTAAGTATGAGTGGACCAATGAATGTGAGGAAGCTTTTCAGACTTTGAAAGAAAAGTTGACCACAGCACCTGTGTTAGCATTACCGAAAGTTTTTGATAACTATGATGTATATACAGATGCATCGGGTCAAGGTTTGGGTTGTGTTTTGATGCAATCAGGAAAGGTAATTGCTTATGCGTCTAGGCAGTTAAAGGTGCATGAGAAGAATTACCTTACACATGACTTGGAGTTAGTAGCAGTGGTGTTTGTTCTGAAGCTTTGGAGACACTATTTGTATGGTGTCAAGGCAAGGATCTTCACGGATCACAAGAGTCTTAAGTTCTTCTTTACTCAGGAGAATCTGAACATGAGACAAAGAAGATGGTTGGAGTTCGTGAAAGACTACGACCTAGACATTCAATACCATCTGGGTAAAGCGAATGTTGTAACTGATGCACTTACCCGGAGAGCATTTAATGCTATCACTACCTTGCATGAAGTTGTGGGTCAGTTGGATAGGATGCAGATTCAAGTGTTTGAGCGGAAGGGTGAAGCTCATAATTTGGCGCCATTGATGGCAAGGTCAGATTTACTAGATGAGATTCGGGCTAAGCAAGATAAGGACCCTGTGTTGCTTGATTTGAAGTGAGTAGCTCGAGAGAAGCCTACAGTGGGCTACCAGTTGGACAAGAGTGGTCATCTTTGGTATAAAGATCGTTTGTGTGTGCCCGATGTGGATAGCCTAAGGGAGAAGGTTATGGATGATGCTCATAAGATTGCTTTTGCGGTGCATCCAGGAGCCACTAAGATGTATAGAGATCTCAAGGAGAGATATTGGTGGCATGGCATGAAGTTAGGGATCGCAGAGTTTGTGGCAAGATGTGATACATGCCAGAGGGTGAAAGCAGAACACAGAAGGCCAGGAGGTTTGTTAAAACCCTTGGAGATACCGGAATGGAAATGGGAGAACATCACGATGGATTTCATCACCGGTTTGCCTAAGACTAAGGGCGATCATGACATGATTTGGGTGATTGTGGATAGACTTACAAAATCAGCCCATTTCTTGCCATGTAAAGTGGACATGCCTATAAGGAAGTTCGCTACCATGTATATCGACAATATAGTGAAGCTTCATGGTGTGCCTTTATCTATTGTATCCGACATGGATAGTAGATTTATCAGTCACTTCTAGAAGGGTTTATAGAAAGCTTTTGGGACGAAGGCTAATTTGAGTACAGCGTTTCATCCGCAGACGGATGGGCAGTCAGAGAGAACAATTCAGACTCTCGAGGATATGCTTAGAGCTTGTGTTTTGGATGCCGGAGGATCATGGATAGATAACCTCAATTTGGCTGAGTTTGCTTACAACAATAGTTACCATGCTAGTTTGGGAATGCCACATTTTGAGGCCTTGTATGGAAGGAAGTGTAGAACTCCACTTTACTAGGTTGAAGTGGGAGAGAAACATATCACAGGGCCGGAGATGGTTCAGCAAGCCAAGGAGAAGATCGAGTTGATAAGGAAGAATCAAAGCCGCCAAGATCGTCAAAAAAGTTGGGTGATGTTAGAAGAAGACCGCTAGAGTTTGAGTTGGGGGATGAGTTTACCTTCGAGCGCCTCTATTGAAGGGTGTCAAGAGGTTCGGACAGAAAGGAAAGCTAAGTCCAAGGTATGTAGGACCTTTTGATGTCATCGAAAGAGTTGGGAAGTTGGCTTATAGACTTCGGTTGCCAGAGTCGATGTCTAGAGTCCACAATGTTTTCCATGTATCGATGCTTAGGAAGTGTCTATCTAAAGTGGACGTGGAATGTAAAATTGATCCGGAAGTATTGCAAGATAATCTTTCATATGTGGAGAAGCCGATAAAGATTCTAAATAGAAAAGAAAAGATGATAAAGAGGCGAGTGATCCCGTTAGTGTTAGTGCAATGGAGCAATCAAGCACCGACTGAAGCCACTTGGGAAGTGGAAGCGGACATGTTCAACGAGTTCCCAGAGTTCCTTCATCTACCAGGTACGATCTAGTTTCGAGGATGAAACTCCTCTTAAGGGGGGAGGAATGTAATATCTCGATTTTTGAAGGAGGGCAATTCGGTCTTTTAGCCAAAATCAGAATATTATGTTATTTAATTAATGGAATTAAAGAAAAGGAAGGAAATTAAAGGAGTTATTATAATTAAGGATTTAAGTAACTGTTGGGGAGATTTTGCATCATTAAAACAAAAGAAAATTTATAAAACCTATACTACCATGCAAAACTACCTCCTAACCGGCCGAATACCGGGTAGTTGCTAGTAAAGTTGGATAAGTACGGGTATCGATCCTCAGGGAATTGGGATGTTGAATCTAATTTTATTAATCCTCTCAATTGTTACTCAAGAAAACAAATAAACGAAAGAACGAACAAATAACACATAGAACAAGTAAACTAAATCTAAGCTAAAACGAAATAAAACTAAACTAAACTAACGATACATGGGCTCAAACAATGTACAAACTAAGTGATCTCAATCCTAGTTCATCTCATGACTTTAATTCAAATTGTGGTTTCACCTTGACACGAGACACAAATCCCTAATCTCTTAGTGAATCCGTATTCTCAAGCTCTGAAATCCTACTCTCGTAGTGAATTCAATTTATCAATCTCTCCTCTCTCGAATGTTGAGACCGATATTCAAACAAAACGAAGGTGTAGATTCAGGTTAACTCTCGTATTTTAGAATCTAACAACCTAGATAATTAACCAATTAATTTGTCATCATTAACGGCTAAAAATCCTATCTTTCTATGGTGATCTAGTTTACGCAACTCTCGTATATTGTAAACGTATCAATTATTAAACATATCTCTCGATCTAGTTCACATAATAGCATCATAATCAAAGAAAGATACAAAATAAATTAAAGATCATGAAAAATAAATAAGGATTGAATAAATTAAAAATAAACTCACATAATTTACACAACGGTTGAGCACCACGAATCAACAAACGGAAGAAAAACGATCCTAATCTAACCCCGGATCACCCGAGCACAAGGCTCGGGTGACCGCCTCGAACTCCCTGCACGCCGCCGGCCGTGTGAAGTTACCGTTGAATAATTGTTTTTTAATATTATGGGATTAGGGTATTGCATGAGCATACATATAAATAGTATAAGGCGTCATGGCTGAAATTAAATCCTTATTTAATTAGGATTTATGTATGTCAATTTGAATATTATGGATTTAGGAATGAAACTTCTAAAATTCATATCTTGAGTTGTAGACCTCAAAAATTATGATCCGAATGTCATAAAAAAGCTCTCGGAAAACTCTACAACTTTCATTAAGGACTCTTCTTCTTAAAACGCCTTTTGATTAGCCCGTCGTATTACGAGTCATTTTGGGATTTTCCAAGCTTTATTTCATCTTCATCCTCTTGTATCTCTTTCTTTCCACTTTAATCTTCAATCAAACATTATTTAGACCTCTTCCATTCCACATTTGTGCACCTAAAAGATGACAAAACCGAGCAAAACGTAAAACCATACAAAATAGATAATAAAACCACGATATTTACTCGATTTTGCATTTTAACTATTCAAAACGTCATTTGCTCAATTAATCGATTATAAGCTCGAATTCTACGAAAAACATCCATATATGGGGAATATTGATATAAAATATATCCTTATAAAACACTACAAATTGACCCTTAACAACTCCCCCACACTTATCTTTTGCTCGTCCCGAGCAAAACAAAACAAAGTCAAGCTCGAGACAAATAAACATCCATACAAATATGAAGTATATTCAATAACTTAGAAGTTCACCCGTGTAGTGTGTGCATAGCCATAATAAACTTCCACTAAGTTCCACAATTTGAAAGTTATTCAAACCAAAACTAGCCCGGTTTCCCATCTAAGTTAGAAATATTCAAAAATTATAACAGGCACTTTACAAAACATACATATCCCAGAAAGAAATAGTAGAGAATATCTAAATCATTTCTGACAAACTCAGAGGATAATCCCTACAACATATCCTTCAGTTTATACTGGGGATAAGATATACGATAACTAAGTCCTTACTTATTCATAATAATATATTTCAATATTTTCACTTTTTTCACACTTTTCTAACACACATCAGAATAAGATTTTGCCCTCATAGCAGAATAGGACATTTCAAGATAATCCCCTACCTTACTCCAATCATAAGGCAGCTATAAACTGACTGTCGTGAGCTTTTGGTCATCATAGTGGAATAGGACATACGTGGTACACCCTACCTCACCCAAATCATAAACCAGCTTCCGACACACACAATTACAATTATGTTTACTTAGAGATTTAATTTGGCGGTGGAAAAGATTATTTTCTAGTAGCATGGACCATGAGCATAACACCTCAAGTAAACAATTTATTACTATTGCAAAGACTTAATCACGTTTCACTTATCACATTCAAACTTACAGATATTCACAGTATGTCATACTTTAATCCTAGAATACAAACTACTAAACTTTTCAAGAATTGTACATAAGCAAAGAAACATGCTATAATCATCAAAAATCTCCAACTAAAATGGGGTAGGCTTTCAACATTTAGCTCATCATTTACTATGGCATGTGAAAAAGAGTGTCGGGTGAAACAACTAAAATTACTAAATATACAGAATATAGCAAAAATGATATAAACTCAAGCAAAGATATGCCTTTGTCTACTCGGGATATAACAAAAAATTTGAAAATTAAGCACTTTTCATAGAAATACTAAAAATATGAGCAAACGAAAGTAGACACATAAATCATCTATCCCTTCCCCACACTTAGATTGCAAATTGTCCTCAAGTTATACAGAAATAATAAATTAGAGAACTTAGTTGATTGGATGCTGGCAATTCTGGAGGAACCAACAAGAACCAGGATTGCTTGCATAGCTCAGTAGACTGTGGAGCATCACAGGACAACTGAATACATCTTTAAAGTGCACAATAGCTATAGAAAGTATCCTGCAGACTTGATCAGTGCAAAAAGAGACTACGGGGAAAAGATTAGACTTATACAAATAAAGCACATAAGGAAAAGAATTTATAGAGATATTCAAATTATGCTCACATAAAGATGGACTACATATACATGAAATATTACAAAATAGTAGGCTAGGTGCAACTACATGTTTATATACTATAATGCAAATTACATGACATGCAATCCTAAAAATAAAATAAAAACGAGGTAGTATTACGGAAACCGACAGTTAACTACGCTCAAGAAAAATAAAAGAAAAATAGAAAAACAATGCAACTAGATGATATGCAGCTAAATGATATGCATCTAAATGATATGCAAAAATAAAAGAAAATAAAAGAAAGAAAACTAGCCCACTCATTTGCAACATGACATGTATATAATAACGCGTCTACGAGATAATGACGGAGTTACGATAAACGACAAGATCTTGTTCATTACATGCAAGTGTACGCGCTTTAAGACTCGTCAAAGGTGATAGCATTATGGAAAACCAACGATTAGCTATACTAGCAGATATAACTCATAAGGTTTCCATCGTAGCAACGGAAAACCGGCGATTACTACCCAAATGAGTTATAAAAATAACAAGGAAGCACATAAGTCTCAAAGCTCACAAGATTCATCACAGCCGTATGTAGCATACGAAACCGACATTAGCTACTAATTAACACGAAGACCGGTTATAGCATACGAGAACCGGCAAGTAACTATAACTTGCATAGATGAATCATGTATAAGGAATAAGATCATTTACTTAGCATGAATTCATAGATGGAAAGGTATAACATTCATATTCGTGACATCTATGTAAAAATAAATAGGCCACAGATGCTCGAATGTAAGCAATCCATACTAAATAAAAGCATTAGGAATGAGATCAAGAAAAACTGGACTACGAATCGGGCGTCAAAGACAACAGATGGGGCGTTCACCTCAAAATATAGCTTTGGACGAGCGTTACGCAAAACAAACGCTTTCGTTTGACTTGAAAACCAACCGGACGGACGTTCGAAAGCATAGACGCCGCCTGGTCCTTTAAACCGAACAGCAGTCGAAAATATTTGAACGGACGGCGCCCAATACTTTCAAACGCTCGTTTACTGCAGCTAAAGAATCGGACGGGCGCCCACTAACTTGAACGCCGTCCATACAACGAATACACATACCAGAGAGAGCAGAAAACGCAGACAAACCCTAAAAACTTAAAACGCATATTAACACAGATCACAACATGCACCACTTTCAATTAAAGCACAAGGAGGTTAGATCGAAAACACATAAACACATACTTCACGTTTAAACAAATCGAGTAAAAACTTTTGCACATTCTTAACCTTATGGTCATCGAAACACGGCAAAATAAAAACTCTCGATTTGGTAAACGCTACTTTTATTAAAACGAAAAATAAACGTAACAAAATCGAGAAATAACAAGATCGATTCAACATGACACCTATTCCCGGCAACGGCGCCACTTTTGTTGGGGAGATTTTGCATCATTAAAACAAAAGAAAATTTATAAAACCTATACTACCATGCAAAACTACCTCCTAACCGGCCGAATACCGGGTAGTTGCTAGTAAAGTTGGATAAGCACGGTATCGATCCTCGGGAATTGGGATGTTGAATCTAATTTTATTAATCCTCTCAATTGTTACTCAAGAAAACAAATAAACGAAAGAACGAACAAATAACACATAGAACAAGTAAACTAAATCTAAGCAAAACGAAATAAAACTAAACTAAACTAACGATACATGGGCTCAAACAATGTACAAACTAAGTGATCTCAATCCTAGTTCATCTCATGACTTTAATTCAAATTGTGGTTTCATCTTGACACGAGACACAAATCCCTAATCTCTTAGTGAATCCAGTATTCTCAAGCTCAAATCCTACTCTCGTAGTGAATTCAATTTATCAATCTCTCCTCTCTCGAATGTTGAGACCGATATTCAAACAAAACGAAGGTGTAGATTCAGGTTAACTCGTATTTTAGAATCTAACAACCTAGATAATTAACCAATTAATTTGTCATCATTAACGGCTAAAAATCCTATCTTTCTATGGTGATCTAGTTTACGCAACTCGTATATTGTAAACGTATCAATTATTAAACATATCTCTCGATCTAGTTCACATAATAGCATCATAATCAAAGAAAGATACAAAATAAATTAAAGATCATGAAAAATAAATAAGGATTGAATAAATTAAAAATAAACTCACATAGTTTACACAACGGTTGAGCACCACGAATCAACAAACGGAAGAAAACGATCCTAGTCTAACCCGGATCACCCGAGCACAAGGCTCGGGTGACCGACCGAAACTCGTAACGCTGCTAACTGTTTGTGAAGTTACCGCTGAATAATTGTTTTTTAATATTATGGGATTAGGGTATTGCATGCGCATATGAAATTAAATCCTTATTTAATTAGGATTTATGTATGTCGGCTGAATATTATGGATTTAGGAATGAAACTTCTAAAATTCATATCTTGAGTTGTAGACCTCCAAAAATTATAATCCGAATGTCATAAAAAAGCTCTCGGAAAACTCTACAACTTTCATTAAGGACTCTTCTTGTAAAACGCCTTTTGATTAGCCCGTCGTACACGAGTCGTTTCGGGATTTTCCAAGCTTTATTTCATCTTCATCCTCTTGTATCTCTTTCTTTCCACTTTAATCTTCAATCAAACATCATTTAGACCTCTTCCATTCCACATTTGTGCACCTAAAAGATGACAAAACCGAGCAAAACGTAAAACCATACAAAATAGATAATAAAACCACGATATTTACTCGATTTTGCATTTTAACTATTCAAAACGTCATTTGCTCAATTAATCGATTATAAGCTCGAATTCTACGAAAAACATCCATATATGGGGAATATTGATATAAAATATATCCTTATAAAACACTACAAATTGACCCTTAACAGTAACTAATTGGGATTACTAATCCTAAATTAACCTAGTTGTTGTTTTACGTGAAGAATAACTGGGAGGCGTAAGTTGTGAAAGAAAAAGGAGAGAAGAGGCTTTCGAATTTCAAGGTTAATCTGTTGCTCTTTTCAACAGACATATCAAGAGGAAAATACTCTACGGAAGAAGATGATCGTTTTGATATCAACAATCCCTAAATCCGTTAACGTAAGTTTTTCCCTCCTCGTTCTTGATATTAGGGTTTGTTCATCATCGTTGATAGCTGTGTTTTTCTGAGTATAAACATCGTAGTGATCGTCTTTGGATTGATTGTTTATAGGCTTGGAGTTAAAGGTTAAACTTTTGACGGGTTGAAGCTTTGGATCGTTGTACCACGCAATTTAAGGTAACGTGGTGTTCTTATCGTATGACTAAGGTGTCGTAAGGCTATAGAGCAATTTGTATGTTATTTTTCATTGTATGTAATCTGTTTATGTTGGAGTTTGGGGTGGAATTGGGTTGGAAATCGCGTTTAGGTAGTTGCAGATTTCTGGGGGAAAACCCAGGCAAACGAGCGTTTGCACAAGGGCAAACGGGCGTTTGCGATCGTTGCAGCTCAACCGAGCGTTTGGGTATTTCGGACGGGCGTTTGAGGGTTTGGCATTTGATACAGGATGTGGCCTTTTTTCACGAACGGGTATTTGGGGAGTAGTAAACGTTCGTGCAAGGCAAACGTGCGTTCACAGGGTGTCAAACGCGCGTTTGACCTGTTTATTCCGTTTTCACTGTTTTATCATGTCAGCTTGGTTTCAGGCTTTATAATCACGTTTTTACTGCTTAACCTTATGTGACAAAGCCTTGAATTAGCTTTTGATGCGTTTAGTTACGGCACCATATGAATTCCCTAAAAATATGAAGTGTGGGACCGTCGAAAGCTTTGGATTTGCCTTGTGCTTCGATAAGCTAGGGTTTATCGATGTCTGTGTATGTGCTAGGTTTTGTTAGAGTCTAGTAGTATTAAGAAGATGGAGTAGACAGATAGGTGAGCCTTTTGTGTGAATCAACTTAGGTGGCTAGTTAAACATCTAATCAAACATATGTGTTAGATTAATAATATTAAACATCATGCAATGCTTGGTAAGGCATAGTACAATATCGCGATGTGTTCTCGACTGGACAAAGTAGATGCACTCCACGCCGGTCAATCGATTGGCTAGATAAAGCGTCTGGTGCACTCGCCGGTCATCACACTATCGGGACTCGAGATATTCCTGGGGCTACTACAACGTGTCTCTAAGTAGGTTGCACCAGGTTGTCCCGAAGACATCCTATTACTAGGCGTAGTGCCCTTGTTATTCATGATGTAACAAACTTGAGCTAAGCTAGATACCTTTGGAACCTCATGTTATGCTATGAACATAATATGATAGTTAGCTAGGGTTAATAACGGAATGAATTATAAAAGACGGCGTTGCTTTTATTTCTTTATGAGACCGACGTTATACGATCTTCTACGCGTTACTGAGTACTTATGTACTTACCCCGTTACTTTATGTTTGTCTTCCTCTTTCCCCAAAGAAGATGAACAGGTTGCTAATGACGATGAGTTCTTCAACGAGGACGTGTGAGATGGAGCTCTTGAGGACCTAGTTCTTTTACTTTTGGTTTCTTTCATTAATGTTGTTGATTCAAGTTCAAACAATGTTGTCTTTCTTTTGGATTAGTTCTGTTTGAGTTCTTTTGGATTTGAATGTTGGATGGTTTAGTTTTTTCATCGGATTTAGTTTCGCAGCATTGAAAACCGTGTGTTCGATCTTTCGTTTCCCGAGTCATTTTATCTTCCGCATCGCTTTAGTTCTGATGTGTGACGTAAGGCTTACATATATTATTGAATTTATTTGATAATATCTATGCCAGCGCTTCTTCCGGATAAGCGGCTGGTGTCTAAAGACTGTGGCGTTCTGATTCATGACAAGTTAATGAAAATTATGCAATGTATGTCGAAGTAAACGTTGATTTGTCTCTTTCATCTTCATATTTAATTTTGCAGGGTTTTTATATATATGTTTTTCAGCATTACAAAGCTGAAGCTTTCGGGTTCTATCTTCTTGAAAGTTTTTCATTCGTTTTTTATGTTTTCTCTCAACTAATTGAGTTGTTTTATTTTTGCAGGGTTTCTAAATTTTTGGTTTTAAACATTACAAAGGTGAAGTTTCAGAAAGTTCAGATCAAAGCAATTGCAATTTGCCTATAAATCGAGGTTTCTCATTTTAGCCGACTCCGTTGGTTTTGAAATTGTGAGTATAATTAATCGATGTTTCTCATACTAATTGTATAGTGCTAATTTGTTTTGTAATTTATTATCTAAATCATTAGCAATAACGTACGTTCAGCGCGCGGTAGTAGATTATCAATCAAGTTGAAAAGGTTCTATTTGAGTAATGGCCATCAAATTAACGAAACTTTTTTGTTTTGTTTTGCCGGGTGACTAATTGTGACTTGACAGGAAAGAGATGAACTATAAGAAGAAAAAAAAATAATACTCATTCCATCCCATTTTATTTGTCCACGTTTTCTTTTCGGTTTGTCCCAAAATAAGCGCAACTTTATGCAGTAATTGTCAAATTCTTCAAATGTCATTCTTTCTTTACAATATAAATTGTGTAGAACTAAATGCTCCAACAACTGTTTGAAGGACATATGTGTAAAATATTGAATAATTTACTGAGATTCAAATTAAACATTAACTACACATTACTTAATCTGTGTGAAAACTCAACGGAACGAATATAATGGGACGGAGGGAGTATGTATGTAAAAGGAAGATTATGTGATGTCGTTTAAAAAGACAATTATACTTTTTTTGAGTTTGGGCCCGTTTGTTAAAATCTTAAAATCGTATATTTTTACAATTTTATAATTATTGTATGTAACAATAGTAAGGTACATATTTTTGTGCTTGTTTTCACATGAAAGTTTTTAGGCTAATAAGATATTGATAAGATTTTTTTTGTTATGTATTTACTTTAATTACACATGGAAAACTAAATAAAAATGTATAACACATTTGCCATTATGTTCTGCAAAAAAATGAAAGCCGTAAGACTTACAATAATAAGTGCATTTACCAAAGTAATTTCTTCAACAAATCAAGATACAAATTGTATAAAAATGTTTTGACAAAATGGGGAGAGATTAATAAAATAGAAATATACCTTTAAAGATTATCAAGAAGAGTAAAAGATAATAAAAGTGAATCTGTTTTGTGCAACAACATCAGTGGTTGAAACCTATCAAACAAAAACATTGAACTTATATTTATAATAAATATTGTGAACCACATAAACCTGAAACAAGTGTGTTGTAAATTTTATGTTTAGACTTGGACTAGATTATTTGCGTATTTTAGTGGTAACACTAACACATACTGGCAAGTAATTTTTTATAAATGAACAAACTATTTAAAAGTGATAAATGACATACCCATGAATTGCTAATATAACCGTAGTTCAAGAGCACCCGACATTTTCATGAAACGACGTTGTCTTGATTTTTTTTTTTTTTTTTCCTTTTTTACATCGCGATCGTGAGGCGGCGTCGTTTGGATCAAAACGACACCGTTTTGATCTTATTAGCAGAGAATTTGTGCGAGGTGCGTAGATAAGGATCGAGATCCGATGTTGTTGTTATCCATCTGTACTCTTGCTATCTTAATTAGTTGCAGTCTTTTTCCTTTTCTTTTCAATTGCACTCTTCATCCATAAGTTTCATCATCTGCAAAATATTGAACTTTGTAAGGGCGCCCAATCATCTCCCAATTGTAACACAAATTCTATGCAATTTGCACCCGTACACAGACTTATTTCAACCATGACTTAAATTTTTTAGAATTATTCACTATTTTGTTTTAAATTTATTTATCGCAGTGCAACTTTTTTTTTTTTTTTTTTTTTTTTTTTTTTTTTTGGGGAGGGGCAGTGGTGATAGTAAATATTCAAACCATAGCAAATTTTTTTTTTTTGTTATCTTTTACTTATTTGTTGTTTTTTTAATTTTAACAAAGGAATGTTTTTGCCATTTAAAATTAAAAATACAAGTACTGCCTGATCTCTTATCCCAAGTATGAAGTTTGAAGTGAATATTCCAGTCTCATTCATGTGTTTCCCTATACTGCTCTTTTTCATCTCTAGGTTATGGTATTCACATGCTGCAGGCAGCCAGTTTCTTGGTTCTCTAACTGGAGAAGACCTGCAATTGAAAGCTTTGCTTTCAATCAAGGATCAAATTTCTCAAGACCCATTTGGAATTCTTGATTCCTGGAATAAGTCCCTCCATTTCTGCAATTGGACAGGTGTTTCTTGCAATCATGAACACCAAAGTGTTTTGGGACTAAACTTATCAGGATTGGAATTTAGAGGTACCTTGTCTTCTTCCATTGGCAACCTTACTTTTCTCAAGGATCTTAACCTTGAGAACAACTTTTTTTGTCGGCTCAATTCCTCAAGAAATCAGTCAGCTTTATTATCTACAGCGTCTTGTACTTTCTAATAATTCTTTTGTGGGTAAAATCCCAAGAAATTTTAGTTCTTTACTTGAGCTTAGTGTTATTGATTTGGATAGAAACGGTCTTATTGGTACGATTCCTGCTGAAATTGGTTCATTGTCTAATCTTCATGAACTGCATATTTCTCTAAATAATTTGAGTGGAACAATCCCATTTACTCTTGGGAATCTGTCTGTTCTAACGGTGTTGAGTCTATCATTCAACAATCTTGAAGGGATAATTCCACAAGAATTGGGTAAGCTTTCCAATTTGCAGGTTCTTCAATTATCCTCTAACAATTTGTCTGGTCCTTTACCTTTGCTTCTTTATAATATCACCTCCATTCAGCATCTTGTGCTTACTTCCAACAAATTAAGTGGCTTTTTACCATGGGAATTCGGTTTTCACCTCCCAAATCTTCACACTTTTTCTTTTGGACAAAACCATTTTCATGGATCTGTTCCTGCTTCTATGAGCAATATATCAGTGTTGGTAATTCTAGACTTAAGTGGGAATTTTTTATCTGGGCTTATACCTATGGACTTGGGAAATCTTAAACAGTTGCAAAGGTTGGATTTTGGTGGAAATTCTCTTACAAGTAATGGGTTAAACTTCCTTACTTCCTTGAATAATTGTACTAACCTCAAAATTTTGCACTTGAATGACAATAATCATAGTGGTATTTTGCCTGGTTCTATTGCAAATCTTTCTGTTACACTCGTGTCTTTAAGGCTCGACGGAAACTACATCTCTGGAGAGATACCTGCTGTCTGGAAAGGCTTAATAAACCTGGAAAGATTGGCATTGAGTGAGAATAGTCTCACGGGAACTATACATGAGTCGATCGGGGAACTCACCAAGTTACAGGGCCTCTATCTGTCAAATAACAGATTTGTTGGGGAAATCCCATCTTCCATTGGTAACATTGCTCTATTAAGTATTCTCGAAATGCAACAAAACATGCTGGGAGGAGGCATACCTGCTTCTTTGAGTAATTGTACAAGATTGCTAGCATTGGATCTTTCATATAACAGGCTCACCGGTACTGTTAATAAGCAGATTTTTAGCCTTTTCTCACTGACATATTATCTCAATTTGTCGAATAATCTTCTTACTGGACCTTTGCCATTTGAAATAGGTAGATTGACGAATCTAATAAGCTTTGATATTTCACACAATAAGTTCTTTGGGGGGATTCCATCCACAATCAGTTCATGTGTGACCCTTCAGCTATTCAGCATTCAGGGCAACCTTTTTAATAGCAGCATTCCACCATCATTTGGGCTACTGAAAAACATTCAACTTCTTGATCTTTCGGGTAATTGTCTTTCCGGTCAAATCCCTCCAAATCTCACCTCATTTCCTTTCATACAGTTCCTTAATCTTTCTTTCAATGTCTTGGAAGGACAAGTGCCGAAAGAAGGTCTCTTTATTAATGCTACATTATTTTCAATCAAAGGGAATGAAAATTTGTGTGGAGGTATAAGGTCATTACATTTATCTGAATGTCAAGGCAAGGTCAAGTTTTCCATAGTGTTAATCCTTCCATCTGTTGGTATTCTTATTCTTATGCTAGTTGCTTACTTCTTTGTCTGTCAATGTTGGCCAAAAACTATCAAGGGAACTTCATACTCTCCGGGGCCAATACCTATTGTGGCACCTTCATATTCTCCAGGCTATCTTAAACTCTCTTATGCTGAACTTCGTAAATCCACTGATTGTTTTTCTCCGAATAATTTGATTGGTATGGGAAGATTCAGTTCAGTTTACAAAGGCATTCTTTCTAGTAATCAAGTGGTTGCTGTAAAGGTAATCAACCTTCAAGAAAGAGGAGCTGAAAAAAGTTTTTTGACTGAGTGTGAAGTTTTAAAGAGTATCCGCCACACGAATTTAGTAAAGATTATTACCTCCTGCTGTAGCACAGATTTGAATCGCAATGAATTTAAAGCTTTAGTATATGAATTCATGAGTAACGGGGACTTAGATAGCTGGTTGCATCCCACATCAAATGACTCACAACAGCCTAAGAGGTTGAATCTGATACAGAGGTTTAACATTGCGATCGATGTTGCTTCAGCATTAGTTTACCTTCATCATAGCTGTGATATGCCAGTTATTCACCATGATATAAAACCAAGCAACATTCTTCTTAACGATGAACTTCGTGCTCGGGTTGGAGACTTTGGATCTGCAAAGTCTCTTTTACTTCCTGTTGATGAAACATCAGCACGAACCCGCTCAATGACAGTCAGAATTATTGGAACAGTTGGATATGTTGCTTTAGGTGACCATCATTCCTAAGCTATTCAATACCTCCATTATTATTATATATATGTGAGAATCTTCGTGCTACATTGTTGGCTTTTGTTTAAGTGGATAATCACCTCATCTTAGTGCTAGTGCTAGAATATGCTTTGATAAACTAACAACCTGTATGTTCTTAAATTTACAGAATACGGGGCGGGGGGAAGAGTGTCAACACTAGGTGATGTATACAGTTTTGGCATACTGTTGCTCGAGATGTTCACAGGGAAAAGACCGACAGACAGCATGTTTAAACATAACTTTTCCCTTCGTAATTACGTGAAGATGGCTGTTCCTGATCATGTGATGAAGATAGCTGATCCTCAGCTCTTAGCCAACCCAGAAAATGGAAGACAGAACAGTCATAGACTTGTGAATTGCTTGACTTCGGTTTTTCGAATCGGGGTTTCGTGTTCAGCTCAATTAGCAAAAGAAAGAATGCAAATAACAGATGCATTGATGCAATTGCGTGCAGTAAGAGACGGGTTTGTGAGAGTGGATGAGAGAGAGAACCCGAACCCTCCCTTGGAATCAGGATCCTCTGAAACGGATTCCTCGAGTGGAGGGTAAAAGTGATAAGTGTTTCGATACACTTATCACTGATAAAACGATATTGTTTTGACTTACAACAAAAAGGCAAATCTATGGTCGGATCATTTCTTCGTTGTAAATGTACGGTAAACATGACGGGCGGCATGAAACATCTACGGTAAAATTGATTCAAACTATTTACAAGTGTAGATATTTCTTTAGTTATGATTCCAAAATAAGCTTAGAGAACAACATTAAGGAATCATATGCAACAAAAGCCCAGATTTTAACACATTCTTTTCGTTCTGCGCGTGTGTAACAAATTCTCCTAAACTAGCCAGCTATCGTTGAATCAACAGCTGCACGTATTATCTTCACGATTATGTATGAACAATAGTAAAAATCATTTCTAAAAGTTGCAGTAATGTCGGCTACAATATGTTGGTTGAAGCTTCTGCAACTTTTGGAGTTTGTGTTTCAGGAAACTTCACACTTCTGCTAATCTTCGGGATTCATTTCCGGTGGCCGGACGATGCCATATGAACAATGCCAAAAAGTGCTCACAAGTGGAAGAGCCTGCAAATTTTTCAGCCAAAAACACAGATAGCACGACGTAATTCCTCGCTGTCAGAATCATAGTAAAAGGATATATGCACAATACTGGAAATTCTGATACATGGAGTCTCTGTTAGAACGGACCGTCGGATGACTGCCGTGTGTAGAAAAAAGACAAAACTGTTTTCTTTGTTTATTTGTACACGCGTGGCTATCTCATCGACATCCGCTCTAACGTAGATCTCTACAATGTAATTACCTCACAATACTACGCTTTTGTAAAAGGATAACAGTGGACCGGACCCCACTGATGAACGTAGGACACATCGAAGGGTTGTTCCTCTAGTACCCTTGTTGTCGTAACCAGAGTGAAAAACAAGAGGGAGAGGGGGTTGGGGAGGTGTCTCACGACAAAGATCGGCCGCAAACATATCCGGCCGCTTGGCGCCCATAAATTGGAGGCCATTTCCAAAACCACAAAGGAGGCCGGCTAAAAAGCCCAACCTCTACCATTCCAATCCGAAAGATATGCTTTAAAAGAGGACTTAGGTACATTGAGTACAGGGTGATAGAGGAAACCGATGTTCAGTATAAGTGCAAGCACGAAACAAGAGACCGAGAAGTAAAAAAAAACGGTGTAAAGAGTTAAATGATGAACCCCTTTTTTCAAAGTGTGCCACTGATCATTAGTTGCCATGTTGAATGCCGGAGAGAATAGAGAAAAACAAACTCCGGCAAGAAAACTATTCCCAAACCAAGAAAAGTGCTCTTCCCAAATACCTAACAAATCACGCATAAAGGAAGAACCGATTGTCATATGAAGAAACTGTTGGAATGAGATATTATTAATGGAGAAGTATTTGAGAGTGGAAGACGGTAGGAAGATTTGATGGAAGAGACTTCTTTTCTTACTTCAAAACTTCTTGACTTTTTGCTTGATACAAACACTATGGCTTGGGTCCTATTTATAGTACTAGTCTTCAACTATGATTATTTTTAGAGTCCTCCACCTTATTCTTTTACTACCTTATTCTAGTGTCTTACATACAAGATAATTTATTAACTCTCTAGAATTCTCCACACAAGTACATCATACAATATAATTCTAGATTGACTCATACAAGTTTCTAGAACTTGGACCTTAAGGCCTATTTAATTTTGGACTCTTTGAGAAATTAAGGCTCAAAATCAAGTTTACATTTCAACACCCCCTCTTAAACTTGATTTTTCTTTACTCCAATCAAGTTTCTCATCTTCACAAAGACTTCTTGCTTAAGTGGTTTTGTGAAGATGTCTGCCACCTGATCATGTGTCTCACATACTCCACTTGCACATTCTTTCTTGCAATGCATTCCCTTATGTAGTGATAGCGCGTATCAATATGCTTACTTCAATCATGATAGACTGGGTTTTTGGCCAAAGTTATAGCTGACTTGTTATCCACGCGAATAGTAGTTGGATCTTC
Source organism: Gentiana macrophylla (assembly GCA_026214975.1). NCBI lineage: Eukaryota > Viridiplantae > Streptophyta > Magnoliopsida > Gentianales > Gentianaceae > Gentiana > Gentiana macrophylla. Next base: position 102,022,612 of record CM047806.1, on the reverse strand, counting down.
TTGTGCCAAACCCAACTCCTTTAACAGATTTCATAGCCAAACTGAATGACAAACACATGAGGTAGCAGCTACATATTCTTCTTCACATGAAGAAAGGGTGACTATCGGTTGTTTCTTTGAAATCCATGTGAAAGTGGTGTCTCCCATATAGAATGTGAAGCCGGTTGTACTCTTACGGTCATCCACATCTCAAAGCCCAATCACTATCAGAAACCCACAAGCTTGTACTTGTATGCGAAACCGAATAGTATAATCCATAATCTTTCGTTCCTTTGAGATACCGGAGAATTCTCTTTGCACTTTCCCGGTGAGTTATTGTTGGATTCTCCATGTAACGATCGATTACTCCAACCGCATAGAGAATGTCGGGTCTTGTACAAGTCAGTGCCGTAAACTTCCAACCATGCTCTTAAAGAGTGTGGGTCTATTCTCTCCGATTTGTCGTATTTTGACAACTTGATTCCACACTCTATCGGTGTACTTACTTGGCTTGCAATTTTCCAATTTGAACCTTTTGAGAATCTCTCTTGTGTATCCTTCTTGTGAGATGAAGATTCCATGATCCTCTTGTTTTACTTCAATGCCAAGATAATATGCCATTAGTCCAATATCTGTCATCTCAAATTCTTTGGCCATATCCTTCTTTAACTCCTCAATCATTTTCGGATTGTTGCCGGTGAAGATCAGATCGTCCATATATAGGCAAACTATTAGAATGTTTTCGCCTTTTCTTTTAACATAGAGAGCATGCTCGTATGGGCACTTCTTAAAGCCTTTCTCTTGAAAATACTTGTCTATGCGGCTATTCCATGCTCGAGAGCCTGTTTTAGCCCATAAAGTGCCTTTCTTAACTTCAAAACTTTGTCTTCACTTCCTCGAATTCGTAACCGGGTGGTTCTTTGAATATACACTTCTTCTTCAAGATTTCCATTTACTTAAGATGATTTTACATCCATCGATGTATTTTCCACCTATTTTGAGTCGCCAAAGAAATGATTAGTCTTCTGATTTCTAGTCGAGCAACGGGAGCAAAAACCTCTTCGTAGTTGATGCCGGCTCTTTGACTATACCCTTTTGCCACTAATCTCGCCTTATATCTTTCAACTTCTTCTTTGGCATTTTTCTTTGTTTTATATACCCACTTCACACCGATCGCCTTGTGACCTTTTGGAAGTGTAGCTAACTCCCAAGTATCATTCTTCTTAATTGCCTTTATTTCTTCATCCATTGCGTCTTTACGATTTTGGCTCTCGCCGCCTCTTCAAAGTCCATTGGCTCACAATCAATCAAAAAAAGGCAAAATAAGGTAAGATCATTTTGGTTTTCTGTTACCTCATATATTTCTTGTAGACTCTAAAGCATGGAGTTCTTTCTTACGAGCTTTCATTTGATGACAATACGTCTTCTTGGGTAGTTGCAAGCTGGTGAAAGTTTGGAGGGGTAGTGGGCTCCTCTCTTCGTTGCTCCATGTCGTCCTCATCAATGTAAGGGAAGAAGTTTTAGTCATCCTCACATGTCTCCCAATCCCATTCTTCTTCTTCATTAAATATAACATCTCGACTAATGATTGTTTTTCTAGTATTCGGATTGTAAAGCTTGTATCCTTTGATGTTGGAGTCGTAATCGGTAGAAAATATACTTCTCGCTTTTATCATCCAACTTTCTTCTATGCTCGTCAGGTATGTGAACATGGGCTATGCTCCCGAAAACTCGTAGATGAGAGAGACTCAGGCTTCCTCCCACTTCATGCTTCTTGTGGTGTCTTGCCCCATACACTACTTATTGGTGACCGATTTGACAAGTACACTGCAGATGCAATGACCTCTCGCCTGAGCTCCTTTTGAAGTCTCTTGCTTTTGAGCATACTCCTCGCCATATCAAGGATTGTTCTATTCTTTCTTTCGCGACTCCATTTTGTTGGGGACCTTGGAACCGTCAATGGCCGATGTATTCCATTTGCACTACAAAACTCTTGAAATTCATTTGAGGTGAATTCTCCTCCCGATCGAGATCTCAAGGCTTTGATCTCTGAGCCACTCTCTTTTCCACGGCGACTTTAAATTTCTTAAACATCTCAAAGACCTCGATTTTTGCTTCAAGAAATACACCCATGTTTTTCTTGAAAAATCATCGATGAAGAGGAGGAAATAGTTACTCTTACCAAGAGAGCTTGGTTTGATTGGACCACACACGTCTGTATGTACGAGTTCTAGTGGCTTTTGAGCTCTTGAAGTGGATTCTTTCGGAAAACTTTTCCTAAATTGTTTTCCAAGTAGACACCCTTCACATACTTGATCGGGATGACGAATGCTGGGTAATCCTCTCACCATCTCCTTTTTGGAGAGCAACTCTAGACCTCCAAAATTGAGATGCCCATATCGAAGATGCCAAAGCCAAGATGCATCTTTGTAGCATGCCTTGAGACACTTTGCAACATCGTTTTGAATGTTTATCACAAACATCCTATTCCTTGTCATCGGCACCTTAGCAATTAAGTTGTCTGCTTTGTCTCGTATAGAAAGGTTATTATCTCTTAAGTGAATATCATAACCTTTCTCCAAAAGTTGCCCAAGACTCAAGATGTTGATCTTCATGTTTGGGACATAATAGACATTGGAGATGAATTGATGTTGTCCATTCTTCAATCGGATAAGAATTTTACCTATGCCTTTCATTGCTATTTTAGAGTCATCTCCAAAGGATACATTCCCGTTCACAGATTCATCAAGCTCCATGAACATGCTTTTTCTCCCACACATATGATTGCTTGCACCGGTATCCAAGTACCATCCTTCTCCAATTTCATGGCCTTTGTAAGCTAGAAGTAGAGTACCATCTTCTTGATTTCTTCTTCAACATAGTTGGCCTTTTCTTCAACTCTATTAATTTTAGGAGCTCTACATTCGGAGGCATAGTGACCAGGTTTTTCACAATTATAACACATCACATATGACTTATCATTCCTTGATCTTGAGTTGCCTCTTCCACGTCCTCGTGATGGAGTTCCTCCCCATTGAAAATTGTCGTTGTCGTCAATCGATTGTCGACGTTGTCCATATCCTTGTCCACGTCCTCGTCCTCGACCGCAGCCTCTACAATATCCCTGGTGGCGAATGTGTTGACTTTCACTATGATTGCTTGTTTCCTTTCTTGGATTAACTTGAGTCTTGAAGAGTTGTTCCACAATCTCTTCCTTTTTCTTTTTCTTTTTCTTTTCTTCATAAGCTTGTAAGGAACCCAAGAGTTGTTCTATAGTCATGGCTTCCAAGTCCTTAGTTTCTTCGATGATAGCAACAATATGCTCGAACTTGGGATTTAGCGATCGAAGAATCTTTTCCATCATCTTTACGTCATTGAGCTTTTCACCATTCCTCTTTAGTTGATTAGTAATGGTTAATACTCTCAGAGAAATAGTCGGAGACGACTTCTCCTTCTTTTCATATGCAAAGCTTGAACTCAGCTCTTAAGGTTTGAAGACGTACTTTCTTGACTGGATCTGCCCCTTTATAGGAAGTTTGAAGCTTCTCCCATGCCTCTTTGGCAGTCTTTGTGTTAAGGCCATATTTATATGATTATTAAGGGTTATATTTCATTATTATTTCCCCGCATTTGCATAATTTACATGAGAATTAAGGGTTTAAGTGTAATTATTTAGTAAGGATGATTTTAATATGGTTATTTGCAAAATTGACTATTTTATGTGTTAAATTAATGGAATTATTATTATTTGAGTTTTATTACATTTTGCAATGTTTATTTATCCTTTAGGAGGCTTAATTTCGAGTGCTATAAGTGGATTAATGAAGCTCAAGTCGAATTATTCAAGATAGAGTAGGAATTGGCTCAAAGAAATTGGATAAAGATGAAGAAATCCGACCTCAAAACAGTCCAAATGAAGGCTCGCATCCCGTCCATTCCAGGACGGGCGCCCACCGATCTTGAACGAAGGCCCGAAGTGAATCGGCGCCCATGTAGCGTCGTAATCGTATTTTACGTATGAGTCTTCAGACGTTGGCTAAACTAGCGCCCGGCTCCGTCCGAAGTTTCTGACGAGCGTCCGGATATTCAAACGGGCGCCCAACCCGCCATCTTGAAGCGGCCGACATCAAATTCCTATAAATACCGCAGGCCCAACCCTAATTACATACACGACTACCACATCATTGAGATCGCACTTTCACACCAAAAAGTCTGCGCGAGAGAACCCTAATTCCATAGAGATGAATTTCTCCTATCCAACAATCTTGTCCAACATGATTGTTGGCTAAAAGCTCTTGCGAGTGAGTCGACGGAGGAAGCTCATCAACAACACAACCAACTAGAGGAGTTCGATACTAGATGAGTAGTGAGTAATTCATAGTTTTTCATTACTTTGGATCTATTTTGTATTGTTTAAGTTTTGTTGAATTAAGATTTGATGAAACGATCTAGGTTTATTTTATGCTTGAATGATTATATGAAAGCATATTATTTGAAGTTCTATTTTGTTCAAAGTAATGCAATTAATTGTGTTTTAAGAGATTATGCATGATTAGTTGAGTAAGAGTTTGGAAACAATCTCGTGATTTCATTTTGATTGCATGTTTAGTTTGTTTGAAAAGATAAACGAAACCTTAGAAATTTGATTGAAGATATTTGATCGAGTTCGTGAAAAATCACTACTAAAAACTATGTCTTTTTAATCACCATCTAGTTGGGGGTTGTTTGTTGACGGGTGGATTCGTTGCCTCGCTGTGTTTTCCTTTAATTGTTTTAATCAAATCGTTTAGATTAAGTTTAGTTTAAATTCTAGTTTTATAAACCCTAATTTCTTGTCGTTTTCTCGCACTTTTCCTTTCGTTCAGTAGTTGAACGTTCGTCCGCAATAGCGCAGGCCGCCGTCCGATGATTTCGCTTTCCAGACGTTCGCTCATTAAATCGAATTTCGTCCAATTTGTCTGCTTTCGCTCGCTTTTGTTTTCGATTTTAGGTTAGTTAATAGTTTTATCTTTTAGTTAGTTTCAACCTTAGTTTAGGTAGATAATTGTGACATAATCGATATAGATTTATACTAGAGTTCGATAAACATTCCATTCCCTTAGGACGACCCGATAACATCCTTTACTACAGATCCTTATACTTGGGGTGTGTCGGTATTATAAATATTAAAACGTGTTTTTACCGAACAAGTTTTTGGCGCCGTTGCCGGGGAGTCGGTAACGGTTGTCGGATTCTTTTAGGTATAAAATTTTATATCGATTCTAATTTTAACTCGTAGGTCTAATTTTAGAATTACGTTTATTTCTGTTTTCGTTTTACCTTGTTTATTTAGTTTTAGTTTCCTTCAATTATTTTCTTTAATTTTTGAGAGTTATATCAGTTTCTATAATTTTCGATTTGTTTTTCGTAACTTTAGATTAGCCTTTATTTATTTCCGTACGTTCTTTTTAGTTTCCTTAATTATTTATATTTCGTTTTTAAGTTTTAAGCCTTAGTTTTAGATTTTCGAAGTCTGGACGAGCGTTTAATAACTTGAACGCCCGTCCACTTCAAACATGTTCCCCGAACGACCGCTCATTTATTTGAACGAAGCGTTCATCTTCGAACGAACGCCCACTAACACCGACGCTTGAGCTCATCTGCTCAATCATCACTTCTTTTCTATCTTCTCTTCTCCTCTCTTTTCTTTTCTCCTTCTAAACCATCAAACCTTTTCTAAACCTGTTCTAATCAACCCTAAGGTTGATTTCTTTCCTTTTCCTTTCTTCCGGTTTATGCAAACGAAGTAAGAAGGACTTCTAATCTTCGATCCCGAGCCCGAACGATCTATTTTTAGAAGGAGGCTTTTCCCCGATTTGGACATAATGGCGCATCAAGATCCACCAATTCCAAATCCCGATCCCCAAGCTCGCTTAAATCTAATTTCGCAACAAATGCAAGCTCGCAAGAACAATGCAGAATCAACAAGCGGGCATAAATCAACAACTTCAACAATTTAGACAAAACCAATTTTAATCAATTGAACCAGACCCCTACACCCCATATCTAAATCAAGATTTTCTCGAGGGGCATAGACATATTCGTCCTCCTGACATGGGAGGAGTGAATTTCGATCTAAAGAACGGAGTAGTTGCTCTAGTTCAGAATAGCTCTTTCCATGGTAATGCTCAGGAAGATCCACATGACTTCTTATCCACATTCGTACAAATCTGTGAAGGTGCCATTATCCTGGTGTTGATTCGAGATCGTAAAGTTGAAGCTATTTCCTTTTTGCTTTGAAGGCGAAGCAAGTCGATGGTTTGTCGTTAGCACATCATTCCTCCATACATGGAATGATGTCAAAAGAGCCTTCGCTCTCAAGTGGGTTTCACCGTGCAAGATTATGGAGATGAAACGGGAAATAGCTACTTTCGAGCAACCAGAGGATGAGACCTGTTGGCAAAGCTTGGGAGAGATTAAATCATTGATGAGGAAGTGCCCCAATCACGGATATGATGTACATGAGTTGTCGGAACTCGTTTCTATGAGGTGTCTCTCAACCTAATAGAGACTATCTTGACTCCACACTCATGGATCCTTCTTGGGGAGGTGATGAGATCGCCACTGAGTGGTCGAGACCATCGCCAAGAACAATATGTGGTCGACTCCCAAGAAGACCAATGTTGTTAAGAAAGAAGGCACGCAAGCACCCCGATACAAAGTCGTTGGTTGCTCGGGATGGAATTGATAAGCAAGCGGTGGCCAATCTTCGACGCAATTTTCCGATCCGGGAATGCGGTAGGAACGGAGATGATGGAAGAAGTAAATCTAATGGATAATCAAAACCAACCCTTCCGAAACTTTAACTGTAATCGAACTACTCGGGATTTCCACGACAAAACTTCAATCAAGCCAAGTTACCACCTGGCCCTTCAAATTCGAATTCTTTCAACTCAAACTATCAAAGGACGACCCCTAACTCCCAAAGGCCGCAGGTGGATGGAACCAAACTCAAAATCATACCACCTCACGTGTCCTCAACACAAATTCGATGAGTGGTAGACATGGTGAAGACCTTGTCTACTAGCGTTAAAGCTATTGAGAGACAAGTTGGTCGATGGCGCACAAAGCAAGCAGCAGACCTCACGGTAAACTTCCAAGTTATACCGAGAGAAACCGAAAGTCGATGTGAATGTTTGCACCGCCATTACACCTCGGTGGGAGTATGGACAAGAAGAGGAGTTGAATGAAGTAACGTTGAGAAGTGGTAAGAAGGTGAATCCGGCAAGATGTCGGAAGCGAGTAGCCCCTCCTGACGCCATGAGTTCAGGAGGGGGAAATCAGAAACCACATACCGAAGAAAGCAACGATGAGGAGCTTAGTGACAATTCTTCAGAGGACGAAAATAATTCTGATGATGAGGTAAGGAAGGAAAGTCAGAAAGCTGTATCCCTGACTAAGAAAAGGGAAGAAAAGTTCGTAAGATGGAAGGATAAGGAGGATGAGGCGATAAAGAATCAAGCTACAGGGAATGCTAAAGCCCTTCCTTATCCACCAAAAAGGAAAGAGAAAGCCCTCATTAATGACAAGCAGTATTCTGGAGTGAGGAGGATGCTTAGAGACACTCAAGTTAGTATGCCCTTAGCCGAGGTATTAACTGAAATGCCTAAATGCTCTAAGTATCTTAAAGAATTCCGTGTGAGTAAGAGAAAGCTTCAGGGGATGGCTGAAGAAGTGCTACGTGAAGATTGCGCGATGGTTTCACAGAAAGTCGCTGTTAAGCGAGGTGACCCTGGCAGACCTTCAATCTCCTGTGAGATCGAAGGCCATTTATTCGAAAATGTCTTATGCGACTCAGGGGCCTCTATTAATGTGATGCCATTAAACGATGCAAAAGCTCGGGTTAGATAAAAGGATGCTGGAACGCCCGATTTCTCTTGAGATGGTAGACAGATCTAGCGGTCTGCGGCGGTTGTGTGGCTAATGTTCTCCTTCAAGTTGAACATTTAGTCTTCCCTACCGACCGGGTTATTCTAGACTATCCACGATAAGGAGATGCCTCTAATTCTAGGCCGAACCTTTTAGACACTTCTAACGCCTCATCGACTTCACGCAAGGACAGATTACTCTTAGAGTCGATGACACATCCGTCACCTTCACACGAGGACAAGTCCTTAAAGAACCATAAGCGATGAAATATCGTTTGTTGAAGCAATTTACGAGGATGAAAAAGATACCTACTCTGAAGAAGCAGAGGAGTTGACAGAGATATGTGTTTTTGAAGTCATGGACATTGAAGATCAACTGATCGCGGACCATCTTCTAATTCATTTCAAGCCGTAGGCATTGACGAAGTCATCTTCACTCGCCACACCGAGCTCGTTATTGAGTTAGAAGCATGGAGATGCCCAAAGAACAAACGATAATTTCAAAGAACTGAGTCGAAAGACTTCATCCCTGGTGAAGAAGAAGCTCGATGGGTAGTTGGGACGAGGTAGACTTTTGGAGAGAAGCTACTCATTGGGAAATAGATGATTGGGAAGAGTCGCGTAAGAGCTTAAAGATGAAGAGTTAAGAAAAATGATCGATCACAAGAAAAAGGAAGCGAGTGTTGACCGGAGGATTTCTATGGATGAGTTGAGCCGCACCGCTCGGGGTTGAGCCTCGGGAAGATGAGCTATTCTTTAGTCAACCACTCCAAGCTCATAAAGAGAAAGGTGGCCCGTTAAAGTCTAGTATTGAGCAACCACTCACCGATTTAGAGCTCAAACCGCTTCCAAAACACCTTAAGTATATCTTTCTTAAGGATGGAGATAAATTGCCTTTGATCATTTCTTCAAACTCGACCCTGAGCAAGAAGCACGGTGATAGAAGTGCTTAAAGAATATCTCGCTCGATGGCAAGTGGGTGATATCCGAGGAATCACCTTGATGTATGCATGCATAAAATCCGAACGGAGGAGGAGCTAAAAAGGTTAGACAACCTCGTAGAGAAGGGTGAATCCGCATACGCAGGAGGTTGTCAAGAAAGAAGTGATAAAGTGGCTTGACATGGGCATCATCTATGCAATCGCCGATAGCGAGTGGGTCACCCTACTCAAGTTGTGCCAAAGAAGGCGGAATCACAAATAAAAGAATGAAAAAAGGGAGGAAGTTGCCTTACGACTCGTGACAAAGCTCTGAGTCTCAGATTGACTATCGTAGACTTAATGAGGTTACTTGCCAAGGACCACTTTCCCTACCCTTCATTGACCAAACTTATTGAACGATCGAGTGGTCATAAGTATTATTGTTTCCTTGATGGCTATTCGCTACTTCCAGATAGCCATTGATCCTAATGACCAAGAGAAGACAACTTTACGTGTCCATCTGGTACTTTTGCTTTACGCAGAATGCCATTCGGCCTATGCAATGCACCCACGACTTTTCAACGGTGCATGTTAGCCATTTTTGATGGGCTTGTGGAGCAATGCATGGAGGTCTTCATGGATGACTTCTCAGTCTATGGCGATAGCTTTGATGAAATCTTAAAGAATCTAGATATGGTACTCCAACGGTGTGTTGAGAAAAATCTGGTGCTTAACTGGGAGAAATGCCATTTTCTAGTAGACGAAGGAATCGTTTTGGGACATAAGGTGTCCAATGCCGGTATTCAAGTTGATAAGGCTAAGGTTGAAGCCATCGAAAGGATGACGTACCCTAAGACAGTGAAGGAGGTACGAGGTTTTCTAGGACACGTTGGCTTCTACAGGCGTTTCATTAAAGATTTTTCTACCATCGCCAAGCCTTTATCAAATCTTTTGAAAGATGATGTAGATTTCTTGTTCGATGCGAAGTGCAAAGAAGCTTTCAATTGTCCGAAAGACAAGCTTATCGATGCCCTATTTTAGTTGCACCCGACCGACCAAGCCTTTCGAGTTGATGTGCGATGCCTCTAATTACGCCGTGAAGCGCAGCTTTTTAGGTCAAAGAGTTGATAAAGGTTCAGCCCATTTATTATGCGAGCCGCACTTTGAACCCGACTCAATGCAATTATACCACACCGAGAGAAGGAATTCTTAGCCGTTGTTTTTGCCATTGACAAGTTTAGAAGTTATCTTCAGGGTCTCAAGTTGTTGTATGGACCGATCATGCAAATTTCTACGCTACCTTATGGACAAAGCGGATGCAAAACCAAGGTTACTTGATGGATTCGATTTTACAAGAGTTTGACCTTGTGATTAAAGATAAGAAAGGTAGTGAGAATATTGTGGTGATCATTTATCTCGCTTAGTAAATGAGGGTGCGAGAGTCACAATGATATAGGCATTGATTTTCCGATCGAGCAATTGATGAAGCTTGAAACGGTTAGGCCGTGGTATGTCGACTACGCCAACTATTTAGCGAGTGGTCATTTAGAGGACATGACGTATCGGGAGAAGAAAAAGTTCTTTCGATCTTAAATATCTCGTATGGGAAGATCCTTATTTGTTCGTGAGTCCAGAAAGACGGATTGCTTCGAAGGTGTGTTCCGGAGCATGATCAGTGGGATATCCTAGAACAATGCCATAGCGGTCCTACCGGAGGTCATTATGGAACACCGAAGACGGTTGCAAAGATCCTTCAAGCTGGATTCTACTGGCCGACTCTGTTTAAAGATGCAGAAGCCTTTTGTAAAGGTTGTGATAGGTGCCAGAGAACTGGACGGCAGAGTAGTAGGATGGAAATGCCACTTAAGCCCATTCTTGAATGTGAAGTTTTCGACGTTTGGGGCATAGATTTTATGGGACCCTTTCCATCTTCGTGCGGTAATAAATATATCCTCGTCTGTGTCGACTATGTTTCCAAGTGGGTTGAAGCCATAGCTACCCAAACTAATGATCATAAAGTCGTGAAGAAATTCTTGCAAAAGAATATCTTTACCGATTCGGTCGTCCGAGAGCACTCATTAGTGATGAGGGTACCCACTTTTGCAATGCGCCGCTTGATAAAATCCTTGAAAAATATGGTGTCAAACACAAAGTTGGTACACCATATCATCCCCAAACCAAGTGGCCAAGTCGAGGTAAGCAACCGTGAGCTTGAAAAGAATTTTAGAGAAGACCGTGAACAATAATCGATCTAACTGAGTCTTAAGTTGGATGACGCGTTGTGGGCTTATCGCATCGCATTTAAAACCCGATGGGCACGTCACCCTTCCAAATGGTCTATGGCAAAGCTTGTCATTTGCCTGTCGAACTTGAACACGGAGCTTTTCGGGCAATTAAATTCTTAAATTTCGATAGCCAACTCGTGGGGAGAAACGGTTGTTACAATTGAACGAGCTCGATTTAATTGACTCAGAGCGCACGAGAATGCTAAGTTTAGTAAGGAAAGAACGAAGATACTCCATGACGCTAAGATCAAGGACCGAGAATTCAAAGTTGGTGAAATGGCTTTACTCTATAATACTAGACTTCACCTGCTTCCGGTAAACTCAAGTCTAGATGGTCCGGTCCCTTTGAGATTCTCGAGGTTAATCCAAGTGGAGTAATTACTTTGAACGGGTATGGTAATCAAGCTTTTAAAGTGAATGGTCATCGACTTAAGAAATATTTTGGGCAACCAAAGGAAAAGCCTGAGACTCTTTATTTCCAAAGAAGAGATGAGAGTACAGATGTCCTGATTTGTGAAGAGATTCCATCTTATTTCTTTGAGACACATGATGACATTCCTACCTCTACTCGTGAGGAACCTTCTCCTGAGACTCCACGAGCATGCTAGCACACCTACGCCTATCATCCGCAAGAACACGAAGAAGAGAGTCAGTGTAGTTTGGAGAGAAAAATTTAATGATCTTATAGCACACTTGACTTGTTGTTGTGGTGAAAATCATTTCCGCCCCAAAGGCTCTCGATTCGACATCGAGGTGGCGGTAGTCAAACCAAAGTGGCCCGATCCGGGTTGATCTTTTGGAATCTGTGTCAAGCTATTGACATTAAAAGAGCGCTCCTAGGAGGCAACCTAGTTATTTGTTTTTTTTTCTCTTAGGTTGTTTTATTGTTAGTAGTACTTTAGTTGATTATGTGTTGATGGTTATTCCTCCTACATTCATTGTAAGTGTTTTGTGTTATGTGTTGCTCATATACCCGTGTACCCGAGATTATATGGTATGTCGAGTGTGGCGATACTTTTGAGTGAGTTCGCAAGCTTTTATGTCCAGTGTTGTCTATTCGAGTTGTCGCGTACATTCATGCTCCGGCTGACCTCCGCCAACTTTCATCCGACAACCACTGTTGAAACCAGCTAAGTTTTCTTTTTCTTTTATTCTGCACATTCTGAGGACATCATGTGATTTAAGTGTGGGGAAATTGGGTATGTTTTTATGCTATATCCTTTGAAATATGAGTGAATGTTAAATTTCCCACTAAATTTAAATTTTGTTAGTCTCGAGCATATGGTTGAAACTAAATGCTTGCTAGTTGTAGTTTTCTAACGATGATAGTATGTGACTTTGTGAGATAATTATAGCATGTCTTTACTTTCATGGAGCTAGTATTCATTCTTCACGTTCACGAGAGCCTTTGATATTGAAGCAAGATTTTTTGAACTATATCCTTTCATTGTTTTAGTGATTTATCTTAGGAAGGTCAAGATAGTAACACCTTAGTTAGACCGTGTCTTTGTGAATATCATAAAGTTTGAATGTGATAAGTGAGATGTAACTTATGTCTTGAAAAAAGGAATGAATAAGCAATCATAATAAATATGTTTGTCGGAAGCTGGTTTATGATTGGAGTGCGGTAGGGCACTATCTCGAAATGTCCTATACCACTATGATGACCAAAAGCTCAATGATCGAGAAGCTACCTTATGATTGGAGTAAGGTAGGGTGTTATCACGAAACATCCTATTCTACTATGATGGGTAAAAGCTCATTCTGATATGCGTCAAATTTGAAAATTTTGGAAATGATGAGTAAAAATAAAGTGAAGTCTTTGTTATCATGGATCTTATACCCAGTGAGAACCACATGATATGTTTGTAGGGATTATCCTACCTGAGTGCGTGGGAAGGCTTTGAGTGGAGCTATTATTACGCCATATCTAGGATAGTCATTTGATTTTTGAGAGGATATTTCTTTGAAAGGCTTGTTAAATTTGAAAAGGGCTTGTCACACATACATCGAATCTATCTCGTGATGGTATTGTTTGCTATAGTTGTTGTATCTTTTGTTACATGAGTTGTAGATCTATGTGGATTGCATGAAAGTTGAGCTATAGTTTTGATTGTTTTGTCCGAGGACGTACAAAAAGCTAAGTGTGGGGGTGTTGTTAAGGCCATATTTATATGATTATTAAGGGTTATATTTCATTATTATTTCCCCGCATTTGCATAATTTACATGAGAATTAAGGGTTTAAGTGTAATTATTTAGTAAGGATGATTTTAATATGGTTATTTGTAAAATTGACTATTTTATGTGTTAAATTAATGGAATTATTATTATTTGAGTTTTATTACATTTTGCAATGTTTATTTATCCTTTAGGAGGCTTAATTTCGAGTGCTATAAGTGGATTAATGAAGCTCAAGTCGAATTATTCAAGATAGAGTTGGAATTGGCTCAAAGAAATTGGATAAAGATGAAGAAATCCGACCAAAAGCAGTCCCAATTGAAAGGCCTCGCATCCCGTCCATTCCAGACGGGCGCCCACCGATCTTGAACGAAGGCCCGTAATGAATCAAGCGCCCATGTAGCTTCCGTAATCGTATTTTACGTCATGAGTCTTGAGACGTTGGCTAAACTAGCGCCCGGCTCCGCCCGAAGTTTTCTAGACGAAAGCGTCCGGATATTCAAACGGGCGCCCAACCCGCCATCTTAAGCGGCCGACATCAAATTCCTATAAATACTGCAGCAGCCCCAACCCTAATTACATACACGACTACCACATCATTGAGATCGCACTTTCACACCAAAAAGCTACGGCCAGAGAACCCTAATTCCATAGAGATGAATTTCTCCTATCCAACAATCTTGTCCAACATGATTGTTGGCTAAAAGCCTTGCAGTGAGTCGACGGAGGAACCTCATCAACAACACAACCAACTAGAGGAGTTCGATACTAGATGAGTAGTGAGTAATTCATAGTTTTTCATTACTTTGGATATGTTTTGTATTGTTTAAGTTTTGTTGAATTAAGATTTGATGAAACGATCTAGGTTTATTTTATGCTTGAATGATTATATGAAAGTATATTATTTGAAGTTCTATTTTGTTCAAAGTAATGCAATTAATTGTGTTTTAAGAGATTATGCATGATTAGTTGAGTAAGAGTTTGGAAACAATCTCGTGATTTCGTTTTGATTGCATGTTTAGTTTGTTTGAAAAGATAAACGAAACCTTAGAAATTTGATTGAAGATATTTGATCGAGTTTGTGAAAAATCACTACTAAAAACTATGTCTTTTTAATCACCATCTAGTTGGGGGTTGTTTGTTGACGGGTGGATTCGTTGCCTCGTTGTGTTTTCCTTTAATTGTTTTAATCAAATCGTTTAGATTAAGTTTAGTTTAAGTTCTAGTTTTATAAACCCTAATTTCTTGCTGTTTTCCTGCACTTTTCCTTTTTCGTTTCAGAAGTTGAACGCTCGTCCGCAATAGCGCACGCCGCCCAAAGATTTCGTTTCCAGACGTTCGTTCATTAAATCGAACGCTCGTCCAATTTGTCTGTTTTCTGTTCGTTTTTGTTTTCAGTTTTAGGTTAGTTAATAGTTTTATCTTTTAGTTAGTTTCAACCTTAGTTTAGGTAGAAAATTGTGACATAATCGATATAGATTTATACTAGAGTTCGATAAACATTCCATTCCCTTAGGACGACCCGATAACATCCTTTACTACAGATCCTTATACTTGGGGTGTGTCGGTATTATAAATATTAAAACGTGTTTTTACCGAACAAGTTTTTGCTTCCGATATCTTTTCAAAAGCATCCTCATCCAACCCTTGATAAATGAGGTAGAGAGCTTTCTTGTCTCTCTTTCTTGAGTCTCTCAAACTATCCTTCTGAGTTTGAGATAAACCACTTTCATTATTCGGCTCATCGTAGCCTTTCTCTACTATCTCCCATACATCGTGTGATCCAAGGAGGGCCTTCATCTTGATGCTCCAATTATCATAATTGCTTTTGTTGAGCATCGGGACTTGAAAGGGAACCATGCCGCTGCTAGCCATTTCTTGATATGATCACGAACCTTGCGCTCCGATACCACTTTGTTGGAATGAGATATTATTAATGGAGAAGTATTTGAGAGTGGAAGACGGTAGGAAGATTTGATGGAAGAGACTTCTTTTATTACTTCAAAACTTCTTGATTTTTTGCTTGATACAAACACTATGGCTTGGGTCTTATTTATAGTACTAGTCTTCAACTAGGATTATTTCTAGAGTCTTCCACCTTATTCCTTTACTACCTTATTCTAGTGTCTTCCATACAAGATAATTTATTAACTCTCTAGAATTCTCCACACAAGTACATCCTACAACATAATTCTAGATTGACTCATACAAGTTTCTAGAACTTGGACCTTAAGGCCTATTTAATGTTGGACTCTTTGAGAAATTAAGGCTCAAAATCAAGTTTACATTTCAACAAAAACATGTTCCCAAACTGAAAAGTTTGCATCGTGTGGAAAGGATCCGAAAAATATGCTCAGAATTACAAACCTTAATTGACCTTTTGTTTTCAAGCTCTAGAAGAAAATGTTCAGTACCGAATTTCGCCTTTTCTATGTCTTTTGTTCCATTCTCCAAACTGCTTTGCCCACCTATGTATCTCAGGGCCAAAAGGGTATTATTATTATTATCATTGTTAAGTTTGAACATGGCAAGATAAAAACCGGTACTGGAAAAGTAATTAAAAGAGAAAAGACACTGATACTCACGTATTGAATCGGAATAGTCACTGAGTTTTGATGTATTATCAGATGCATTAGATGCATGGACAGCAGAACCGAAACAAACAGCAATCAGGAAACATCCAACGCCTGGGAAAAGGATTTCCGCTTTATTGATTCTGTTCGTCCAAGAAGTAATTCAAGGTTGTGCCTGGTCTCGAAAAATATAGTCACTTTGTCATGAAAATTGTACAAGAAAACAGAAACTTGGTGCTACATTGTTGGCTTTTATTTAAGTGGATAATCACCTCATCTTAGTGCTAGTGCTAGAATATGCTTTGATAAACTAACAACCTGTATGTTCTTAAATTTACAGAATACGGGACGGGGGGAAGAGTGTCAACACTAGGTGATGTATACAGTTTTGGCATACTGTTGCTCGAGATGTTTACAGGGAAAAGACCGACATATAGCATGTTTAAACATAACTTTTCTCTTCGTAATTACATGAAGATGGCTGTTCCTGATCATGTGATGAAGATAGTTGATCCTCAGCTCTTAGCCGACCCGGAAAATACAGCATATAGCACATCAGAGGAAAATGGAAGACAGCATAACAGTCATAGACTTGTGAATTGCTTGACCTCGGTTTTCCGAATCGGGGTTTCGTGTTCAGCTCAATTTGCAAGAGAAAGAATGCAAATAAAAGATGCATTGATGCTCTTACGTGCAGTAAGAGATGGGTTTGTGAGAGTGGATGAGAGAGAACCCGAACCCGAACCCTCCCTCGGAACCAGGATCCTCTCAAATGGCTTCCTCGAGTGGAGGGTAGAATGACAAGTGGTTCGATACACTTAATCATCAAAACACCAAAACGACGTTGTTTTCGCTTGCAACAAAAATAAAAATAAAAATAAAAATAATTACGGTGGTATCTTTTCTTCATTTTAAATGTGCATTGAATACGGTATGGAGGGTTTTCTACGGAAATAGAAGGAAATGAATCGGATATTGTGGATTTACGAAATTTGATTGGCCTCTGGTATTGCCAGGGCAGTATATTTATTGTCAAAGCAGATATGTAGACAAATATTGTCGGAAAATTTATTCAGAGATTTCCTCTTGGGAGCTGTCACGCAAGCAAAGTTTGGGACCATACAATTTCCACACACGGGCCGCTGTGTATTCCACCTCAGAAGCTGTGTGGTCCAAATCTCGCCACGCGTGGCAGCTCCCTACTAGAGAGTCCTACAAAGAGAATCCACCCAATATTGTCAACACACAAAACTAACCTCTGCTCTATAAAATTAAAAATAACTCAAAAAAATTAAAAAATAGACAGCAACCTCCTAAATTTGTTCCGGCTCCCCCTCCTCCCTTCCGACTCCTCTCCGGCAACCATAGTATAAACATGTCTTCACAGCAATGATAACTTTTATGGAAAAGATAGTTTTTAGAAAAACTTAAAATTTTCATTGATAGAATAAGCATATACAAATAGAAAATAACCAACCACTAGGCCAATTCCTATAAAGTAGGAAACATGAGATCATGACTTTAAACCAAAAATAACTACTCTAATAATGGGAAGTCATGCTGAAAATAGGAAATAACATGGCTGACATAGCCTTAGATAATAAACTTAATTAATCAACATAATTCTTCTAACATTCATTCCCTTAATCTGAGCTAACTATTCAGATTACTTCACACATTCCCAGCTTGTCTCTAAGCTTCAGAAATTGATCCCTCTTGAGTCCTTTAGTCGTAATATCAACCAATTGATCTTCAATTCTGCAATACATCAACTCAATGATTCCTTCTTCACATAAATCCCTTAGAAAGTGGTACTTCACATCAATGTGCTTGGTTCTGTTGTGTAGCACTGGATTCTTGGATAATTTAATGGTGGAACTGTTATCACAATATAGGATGTTTCCAGACTACTGAACTACTCCCAGAACTTCCAACATTCTTCTTAACCAGATCAGCTGACATGAGCAGTGTGCTGCTGCTACAAACCCTGCTTCTGTTGTGGATAGAGTGACTATTGGTTGCTTCTTTGAGGACCAGCTGATAGCACTTGTTCCAAACATAAACACAAAACCAGAAGAACTTTTCCTGTCATCAATATCTCATGCATAATCACTATCTGAATATCCAGTCAGCTGAGTCTTCCCTGCTGAACCATACTTGATGCCAAGATTGATGGTTCCATTTAAGTATCTTAGGATCCTCTTCACATGCTAAGGGTGACTCCATATATCTGCTTGCCACACTTACAACATTCATGATGTGAGGTCTTGTTGCTGTCAAGTATAGAAGGCACCCCATCATCTGTTTGTATAAGGTGGGATTCACTTTTCCACCCGCTCCTTCTTTGCTGAGCTTCAGACCAGCTTTACAGGGTGTGAGTGCTGGGTTGCTGTCCTTCATTCGAAACCTACTGAGAATTTCAGATACATACTTCTTTTGAGAAACAAATATGCCTGACTCTGTTTGCTGAACCTCAATGCCCAAGAAATATTGCATTAGTCCCATGTCTGTCATGCTAAATTTGGTCTTTATTGCCTCCTTAAACTCTGTTATGATGCTGAGTTCACTACCAGTAAATATAAGATCTTCCACATACAAACAAGCAATCAGAATACTTCACTTGCTGTTACCTTTCACATACAAGGTAGGTTCATATGGACACCTTGTGAAACCTGCCTTCAAAAAATAAGAATCAATACAGCTGTACCAAGCCCTTGGGGCTTGCTTGAGTCCATACAAGGCTTTGTTAAGCCTATACACTTAGTTTTCTACTCCATTTTTCACATAACCTTGTGGCTGATCCACATATACTTCTTCTTGCAGCTGACCATTCAAGAATGCTGATTTTACATCCATTTGATGTACTTTCCAATGATTTTGAGCAGCCAAGGATAATACAAGTCTGATAGTTTCCATCCTTGCTACTGGGGCAAACACTTCATTGTAGTCAATTCCATATTCTTGCTTGTACCCTTTGCCCACTAGTCTGGCTTTGTACTTGATGACTTTACCATCTTCATTTAGCTTTGTCTTGTAAATTCACTTGACACCTATAGTTTTGTGTCCTTCTGGTAGATCTGTCAGGGTCCAAGACCGATTTCTTTCTATAGACATGATTTCTTCATCCATAGCATGCCTCTATTTGCTGTCATTTGCTGCCTCATCATAAGTGATTGGATCATCACTAGCAAATAGGGCATAGTAGGTAGTCTCATCTATTTGTGGTAAACTTGATACCTCAAAGTCTGTCATCCAGCCTGGTATTTTCTTGGTTCTCTGAGGTCTGGCTGCTGAACCCTCAGCTACTATTTCATGATTTGGGTCTACTGAACCCTCAGCGGAAGTGTCTTGGGTCTACTGAGCCAATGGCAGATTCTGAGTCTGCTGAATTTGTGGCAGATCCTCCATTGATTCTTCATCTATCAGATATCGGAGGGGATAGAACTGAGCATTGTTTGCTTCCCAATTCCAGGTGTTCAGCTCATCAAACACCACATCTCTGCTGATCACTATCTTCTTGGTTATAGGATTAAACAACTTATGTGCCTTGGACTTTTCACTTATCCCCAAGAAAACACATTGCTCTCCTTTATCATTGAGTTTCTTCCTGTTTCGAATATGAGCATAAGCAATGCATCCAAATATTTTAAAGTGACTTACAGATGGTTTGATTGAGCTCCATTCTTCTTCTGGTGTCATGTTTTGAACAAAGAATGTTGGACATCTGTTAAGAATATGCACACTCCAACTTACATCCTCATGCCAAAATCTCTTTGTACATTTCCATATGCCAACATGTTTCTTACCATATTCAGAATTGTCCTATTCTTCCACTCAGATACACCATTTTGCTGTGGTGTATAGGCTGCTGTCAATTCCCTTTTGATTCTATGACTGGTACAGAATTCTTCAAACTCTGCTGAGCAAAATTCTCCTCCTCTATCTGTTCTCAGACACTTGACATTTGACCTGTCTCTTTTTCTCTTAGCAATTTGAAGCTCTTGAATTCATTCAAGGCTTCAGGTTTTTCTCGCAAAATTCAACCCAAGTATTTCTGGAAAAATCATCAGTAAATGTAATGAAGTATCTCTTACCTCCGTTGGATGATGGATTTATTGGCCCCCGAAGTCAGAATGGATGAGTTCCAACACTTGTTTTGCCCTCCAAGACTCTCCTTTTAGGAAATGATGTATGTGTTTCTTTCCTTTAGTGCACACTTCACATACTTGCTGGGGAGTCTGAATTTGAGGAAGCCCTTTAACCATTTACTTCTGCTGAAGAGTTTTCAGACCACCAAAGTTGAGGTGTCCATACATGTAGTGCCATAACCAAGATGCGTCTTTTAGTTCTGCCAAAAGACATGCTTGTGGCTCCTTGATTTCCAAAGGGAACAATCTTTTGGCATTCATGGTAACTCTAGCTATGATTCCCTTGATTGAATCCTTGATTTCACACTCCTTATTCTTCTGAATAATCTCATATCCCTTTTCTTGCAACTGTTCAACACTTAACAGATTGCACTTCAGACCAGGAACATATAAAACACTAGGGATGGTTTCAGATGTCCCATTTTTTGATCTGATGCATTGCCTTTTCTTTTTACACTAACTGAAGAGTTATCTCCAAACTTCACCTTTGAATGATAGGATTCATCCAAATAAGTGAATGATGCTTTATTACGACACATATGATTAGTGCATCCTGTGTCAACATACCATACTTGGGTATGCGATGTCCGCTCACTTTGTGTAGTCATCAACAGTGGTCTCATCCTCCTCTTTGTCAAACAAAGTGAGAGCTCACGATGAGTCCCTTCTCTTGTCTCTTTGGCAATTTAGTGTAGCACTCTGACCGGTAGTGTCCAAATTTGTGACACCCAAAGCATTCAACATTCTATTTGTTTGCAATACCTCTTCCCTCTCCATTCTTGGATGACTGAGAGTTGTCCCTGCTGTCAGAATCTCTGGATGTTCTCCCTCTTTCTCTTCCTCTTCCCCTATAATTGTTATTAGAGGCAGTGGTCTTTAAGGCCTGCTCTTCATTTGATGTTGCCGAGCCCCTCTTCATCTTATGTTCATGAACTTGCAAGGAGCTTTGTAGTTCATCAAGAGATAATGCATCAATGTCTTTGGATTACTTAATGGAACACACCAAATAATCAAATCTTGAGATGAGAGACCTCAAAATCTTCTCCACAACTGCTACATCTTCCATCTTTTCACCAAGAAATCTCATTTTATTGCAGATTTCCATGGTTCTGGCATAATCAGTTAAGACAGATTCACCTTCATTCATTTGTAAGGTTTCAAAATCTCTTCTTAGGGCATGTAACTGTGATCTCTTAACTTTAGCATTTCCTTCATACTTCCTCTTCATAGAGTCCCAGATATCCTTTGATGATTCCTTGCTAAGAATGGTCTTCAAGATAGCTCTATCATTGCTTGAAACAGATAATTCTTGGCCTTCATATATTTGAATTTTTTGCTCTCAAAATCTGCTCTCTGAGCCTCAGTTGGGGGTGGATTTGCTGCTGGTTCAACCACTCCTTGTTCAATGATGGTCCAATACTCTTTCGAACACATGAAGTTCTCCATCAACATGCTCCAGTGATCATAATACTGTCCATCAAACCCGGGGATGGAAGCTTGAACAAAATTTGTCTCGGCCATGGATCTTTCTCCAACTGCTATTGAGAATATGGCTCCGATACCACTGATAACTTTTATGGAAGAGATAGTTTTTGGGAAAAGCCTTCATGGATAGAACAAGCATATAAATACAAGTAAAAAATAACCAACCACTAAGTCATTTCCTATAAAGTAGGAAACATGAGATCATGGCTTTAAACCAAAAATAACTACTCTAATAATGGGAAATCATGCTGAAAATGGGAAATAACATGACTGACAAAGCTTTAGGTAATAAAACTTAATTGCTCTAAAATAATTCTAACATAATTCTTCTAACAAGCAATCCCCTCCTCATCCATTTCGCTGAAGGTTCACCCATTCCCTTCTTTTTCCCATCGGTATTTTTTTCTCTTTCGGGTCGATTGATTGTCTAACCCATCTTCCCTGATCATGTCCAAATTTATCACCTGGGCATATAGCATCAATCAATGTGATGTTGGGTCGGAAAGACACTGAGTCCTGTGATGGCCAAAATAGTGACGGTCCAACTTTGATCGGCAGTGTACCAAGTCGGATGCACTATAGTAGTGACGATACCGGCTTACGCACCTCGAGATACAGTCATCGGGTAGGTCCTACAATGTGTACACGTGTTAAGGAATGCAAGCCAGTTAAGGCCAGCAAGTCGAACGATCGACATGGCAGCCATGGCAAGCACGTCGACCTCGAGACCAAGGCAAGGCCAGAGACTCGAGGATACGACGATCGACTTCTACGAGCAAGCAAGAGGCGATAGTTCCAGACTCGATCACCCTAAGTCGGGCAGATCTCCAAGTCGGGAACAGAGTCCACACCAACTACGTTAGCCCATCTATCCACATGATAACATGGGCAAGGGGTAAGGCCCAATTAAGGGTAAATACGACAATAGCTAATAGCCGACTCATATTAGGGTTAGGTCAGGCATTGTCTCTATAAATACTAGGTTCCAGGAACTACGTAAGGCTTGATTCCTGGAATTATAACAGGATACGTAGGCAATCTAAGAATACCACTTAGACTCAGCCATAAACATACCCACGCCCCTTCCTTGTTCTTGGGTTAGGGTTCTTGGTTATTCATCATTCATAGAAGAATAACCCGGATCTATTTAGGTGACTAATTTGTCATCGTCAAGTAGCAAGAAAGGTCGTATCCCACGAGGAATTTATCGAATACCAAAGTTGTTTTCTGATTTAGTTTAAGTCAATCACGATGTTTCAAGTTCACTTACACTAAAACAAAATATAAACTAAAGATACTAAAAAGAGAACGAGACATAGCCAAACCATGATCTAATTGATTACTTTCACCCCTTTAATTGATGAACTCGGGAATGGGATTAACCAACCTACCAACATATACTTATATCGACTCATTCATGGGTGCAAACTCCTAAGCTAGTGTAAGATGCCATGCAACAATCGAACACCCTTTGCCCGGTTCAACAGTCCGCCTTTAAGAATTTAATTGACCGAAACAAGTTTAACGTGCTAGAGTTACTCGATTTCACAACCGATTTGACTATGAGATGTTTCGCTACTCATAATAAAACTGAAAACAACAATTAAAGATAAAATTAGAGCCATAAATGAAATAGAAACTGAAATTGATTACCAAAATCGTAGCAAAATCTGGGTTACATCAAGCTCCAACATCACCCAATGTCAAATGATGATGAAGAAGAACCAAAATGACAAAATTCCAAGAATAGAGAAGAAGTTTGAGCTAGATTATGCTAATTCTATGTAATTACTAGTGTAGAAATGAATCTAAGGATGAAAAGAGGGGAATTCGACCTAAAAGGGGTGAAAGGGTATGAGGAAGAGAATTCTAGGTGAAGTGTAGTATCCAAAGTATATCCAAATATGTGCAAAACCTCTATTTATATGTGCCTGAAAATTGCTCTTTACACTGTCCAATGCGTACACATTCATGTCTGAATGCGCACGCATTGCCTGTGGCTGTCTGGGAAAACTTGATCCTGCTGAGATGGATGCGTACGCATTGCCCTGCATGCATACGCATTGAACGTTTTTCCCCCAAATCCTTGACTTGCTGCTGCTTCTGGAATGTGTACGCATTATACGCAAAGCGTACGCATTGTTCCTGATTCTCCGAGCCTTTGCATCCTGTACCAAGGATACGTACGCATTGCTTAGAATGCATACGTATTGACTGCATTCCATCAGCTTCTGCACATTTTCTTCAGCTTTTCCCATCCCCGAACCACGGTCTTGCCTTTATGAGCTCAATACCTTATCTTCCAGGCTTACGAGCACCTATATCCTGCATCATGACATCTAAATAGATACCGAGCATAATCTCGCAAGATAAATGGGACTCAAAAGGACTAAAAACATCGTCAAATAGAAAGGTTTGCCATCTATATGATGGTTTACCTCAAAGTGAATGCATTGTGTGTTTTCTTCCTTAACATGGCCTAGAATTGCCCGGAATGAGCCAAAAGTGCCGTAAACGGGGGTTGAAACATGCACCGGTGTAAAGTAAAGTTGACTCTCTAAAAATCAAACCCCTTCATACATATGTACTGCTCTACCACCCCACACTTGCTTTTGCAAGTGTGCTCGAGGTCAAAAGATTAAGCTTATCTCATAGGGTGTTCAAGGGCATATAGACAACAAATAAGGCTTGGGGGTCGGGAAATTACGGGCTAAATATGAATGGCTAAGTGTCGGATGAGGGTCTTACCATCCTACCAAGGCTTAGAGGGGTTACTGTGGAATACGTAACGGGGTGGCTATTTGGCTCTAGTTAGGTCAAAGAAATGCCATAACTGTCGTCCCAAACTCTACCAAGGTCGGCCTTTCTATTTCGTCTCGAAGTTAATGGTATGAGTTCTAGGTAGCCGCATTGTGCCTAAGTCTACCATAATCTGTCATTAGTCACCATGGTTTATGAAGTTAAAGCTATACATGCATGAAATTCCCGTCTCCAAGATAAGGTAGTAAGTCAAGTAACATGCATTCAAACATTGATTAAACCATTTATCATATCAATGTGAGGGCTCAACATACGAATGCAACATCAAAACCTTGGAAAAATTTAAAAGTTGCTCAAGTTTGCTAAAGAAGTGATCAAACACTAGGCATACAACACAATGGCTAAAAGTTAATCAATGAAGCACAAATTTCTCTAAGCCTACCACCCCCCACTTTAAATGAAACACTGTCCTCAGTGTGTGAATGATAAGGGAAAGAAAGCTTAGCTTAACCCGTCAGAAAGGCGCAAACCGTGAATGTGACAGTCCCAGTCAAACTCCATCTCGAAACTCTGCACCTAGAGGAAAGAAAAACAGGCAAACACAAACACGGGGAACAGCCACCGTGCCACATATAGGTGATAGATATCGAGATATACGAAAAATTCAGCCACAAATATGAATGGAGGGGGACACGGGGAAAAACATACCGACTTAGATTGCATGTGACAAAAATATCAAATAAATGAAAAGAGTAACAACCATGCATAAAAGTATGGCCAAAACGGGCCAAAGTCAAATCATCCAAGTGCGGTAAATGAATAAAAAGTGAAGAAACAAGTCCAGTGCCCCTCGGGCGTACATAAAGTCTAAACAACAAGCTCAGAAGTGCAAAAGAGAACAGAGGGCTATACATCGTGAGATCGTAGAAAGAAGAAAACTCAAGCATTAGCGGACTGGTCTGGTAAATCCTTCTCGAGATAAATGTCAGCCGGATCTCTTGGCTCATCGGTGGAAGTAGCGGTAGATTGGGCCTGAGTAGTGCCAGCAACAGAAACATCGCCCTCTATAGTCACCACATCATCCTGGACCCCGATCAACACAACGGTGGTAGCGCTCTCTCCTCCCTCGCAGGTGCATCAGCAGTACCTGTACCTGTGGTGGCCTGTGGTGCGTCCTCATCTCCATCAGAAGTACTACCATCCCCTCCGGACTCACTACCCTCATCATCAGAACTAGATCCAGAACCTGCCTCATCAAAACTACTCTCCTCATCTCCAGACTCACTGCCCTCGTCATCAGAACCACTCTCCTCAGTAGTAGCCCCCTGATCTCCCTTATCTCCCCTCTCCTGGTAAGCAACTTGAGTGACAATGAGTCTAGCTCCCCCGGGAATACACAAGAAAGGGCAGGCCGATGAAGCTTCTTCCGAACGGAAGAATTTCTGGAGGTGTGGATTGCCTCGACAAGGCCGGCAAGAACAAGCCTCTGATCCTCAGTCCACGAGTGGAAAGAAGCTGCCATGGTGTAGATGTTACGCTCGAAGGTAGAAAGAGGAGGAAGATAAGATGGTGCGGAAGAGGATAGGCCAGAGGATTGTGGTGGATGAGGTGCAGCGGAGGAAGAAGGAGAGGACACGGGGGGTGGAGGGCCTGGAACAGAGGGTCGGGCGTGCGTACTCCTGAGGACAACATGCTCCGGGTTCTTGCGAACACGGTCGTCTCCAGGGTAGCTCAATAGACCCGCACTGGTGGCCAACTCAAAAAGGAGGTGAGGAAAGATGAGGGCTTGTTTGGCATCAGCCTTAAAGCTCGTGGGCTGGCTATAGATTTAGCGACCAACATCGATGGAAAAATCAAAATGGAAAGCATAGAGGAGATCAAAGTCGGCTTTGGAAAGTCGGGACTGATTTTTGCTAGGATGCAGGCGGTTGAGAAGGAACTTGATCAAGAATTTTGTGGCATCAGACATAGAACTGATCAAGAGACTGGGATTAGACTGAGAAGAAAAGGGGACCTCGGGACACAACACTTGTCTACCCTCCTCACGGTAGTTAGGCTTAGAAATTTTGAGGGTGGCAAGGGCACTGACATAATCCTTTTCCAGAGGTACCCCTGAAAGGTGAAAGTGGGTATTAATGGCCTCGGGGGAGATAGGAATGGTGACTCCCCAGACTTTAACCGAAGTGCAAGGTTGTGGAGAGGCCGTCCAGTTTGCTAAGAATTCGCGAACGATAGTGAGATTTGGTGGTTCAGTATTGGTGGTCAAGAGAGGTTCCCACTTTCGTTGTGCGATGTTCTCATCGAAATGCATCCCAACATCCTTGGAATCGAAACAACGCTCAACAACGGGGTTCTTTCTAATAAAGAAGTTCTTATAGTTGTCGAGGACTAAGGGAGAGATAAAAAGTTGTTCAAACGGGATAGGACCGGAAGCACCCCTACGAGTGTTGGACCTAGGTTGACTAGACGGTTCCCGGATGGTGAGGGTTGCCCCACCTCTAGTCTTTGGCCTCTTTGAGGGTTTCTCGGCGGTAGCCTTACCCTTTCGTTTGGCCAAGGCAGAGGAGCCGGGGTTGGACGTGGATTTGGGTGGAGCCATCAACCTAGGGTTTGGGTACGATGGAAACGACACCACCGGAATGACACCAAAACAACCAACAAAAACACAACCCGATTATCGTCCAACCGGGATTTCCCAAACAACAACAACAACAACACCAACAACACAACCACAACACCAACATCGCAAAACCACCACCACATGAGCACACAAGGCAATGAACAAAGAAATGAGTCAATTCCACTCAAAATGAGGTCAATGACTGAGATTGAGAGCAAAAACTAAGCCTAAAACCGAAATTGACAAGAAAGGGCCGAGCGAAGCTTACCACACGAGGGAGAGAAAGATTTGGAGCATATAAGCCATTTGAAATTGTAGCAGTTGGCTGGAGAACAGCTTCAGAGTGCTGGAAATGGTGGAACCGCAGCAGTGGGTCGGGACAGCAGAGAAACGCAGCGAAATGGAGATAATCGGAGTTGGGAGGGTGGAAAAGTGTATGGGTGAGGGATTTAGGGATTAGAGGTGAAGAAATTGGTGAAACGTTGTGGAATCGCCGGAGGGAAGGAAGAAATTGCGGTTGAAATTAGGTTTGAAAAGGGGTAGAAACTGCCGGCTATGTTTAAATAGGCAAGGGAATGCGTACGCATTAGGGACAATGCGTACGCATTGGACGAAAGAAGGAAGAGGAGGAATGGCCTCTGTTGAAGGAATGAGTACGCATTGCTTGATGGCTCTTGACTCTCTGGATGAAGAATGCGTACGCATCCAAAACAATGCGTATGCATTGAAAACACTGAACTCTCTGTTGACTCTCTGGTTTTGGAATACGTGCGCATTGATATGAATGCGTACGCATAAATTGGGTTTCACCAAAACTTCATTTTTTTAGCTTAGACTCCCACTTTATCACCTGAGATCACCTCTAACACCTAAAAAAACTACTCAAAAACAGAGAAAGGGTGGGTTGCCGTTGACACAAAGATGAGATTGGTGGATAGAAAGAAGTTTGATGGAATTAAATGATTTGAATTTGGTCAGGTTTTAGTCCTTGACAAGACTCACACGAACCAACACAAGGGATTGGATCCTTAAGGAGGATAACCTCGAGTGCCTCATCGAAATGTAATCTTTCATACTTCTTCGACCGAAGACCATTTGTAACAAATGTCCCCTTGGTTGGGTGAATGATTTCGACGGCACCAGAGGGGTAGACCTTAGAAACTATATAAGGACCCGACCACCGATATTTGAGTTTGCCTTGGAAAATGTGAAGGCGAGTGTTATAGAGGAGGACTTCGTCACCTTCCTTAAACTCTCGAGGCTTAATGGCTCTATCATGAAGTAACTTAGTCTTTTCCTTATAGTCCCTCGCACTCTCGTAAGCTCTAAGGCGAAACTCATCCAACTCATTCAACTGTGCCAACTACCTCTCACCAACTAGACCATCATCCAAGTTTAGGAACCGGGTGGCCCAATATGCCTTATGCTCGATCTCTACAGGTAGGTGACAAGACTTCCCATCTACCAACATGTAAGGGGACATACCTTTGGGAGTCTTAAAGGCTGTTCTAAGGGCCCATAACGCATCATCTAACTTATTGGCCCAATCCTTAGGGTGTGAATTAACGGTTTTCTCAAGGATACGCTTAATCCCCCGGTTACTCACTTCCACTTGGCCACTAGTTTGGGGGTGATAGGCTGTCCCTAACTTATGTTTGACCCCATACTTGGCTAGAAGAGTGTTAAATGGACGGTTGTGGAAGTGACTACCGTTATCACTAATTATAGCATGTGGCACCTTGAAACGAGCAAATATATTCTTTTTAATAAACCGGATGACCACATTCATATCATTAGTAGGGGATGCTATGGCTTCTACCTATTTCGACACATAATCACACGCAACTAGGATATACTTATTGTTATACGATGAAGGATAAGGTCCCATAAAGTCCAGCCCCCAAACATCAAACACTTCACACTCTAAGATTGGCTTTTGGGGCATCTCATTTCTCCTAGATATCCTACCTACCCATTGACATGCGTCACAAGCTTTCACATAGGCATATGAGTCACGAAAGATGGTTGGCCAATAAAAGCCACTTTGGAGCACTTTGAGAGCGGTTTTGTCTCCCGCAAGATGACCACTGGCTTCCGGTCATGGCAAAACGAAAGGATGTTCCTAATCTCGCTACCATGCACACACCTCCTAATTATGCCATCCGAGCAACGTCTAAAGAGATATGGGTCATCCTACAAGTAGAATCGAATATCACTATATAACTTCTTACGTTGGTAATCCTTCAAACTAGGATCCACATAACCACAAGCAAGATAGTTCACAACGGAGCATACCACGGGTCACTATACCTACCCCGTTGCTCATGAGCATTCCTTTTCACCGGTAGTATCGCATCAACTGCCATCAACTGCTCATCCGGGAAGGACTCATTGATTTCCCTCTCAAACTTTTCTACTTCCTCATCTAACGGCATACGACTCAAGTGATCAGCCACCACATTTTCACAACCCTTCCGATCCTTAATCTGCACATAAAACTCTTGAAGAAGCAAAATCCACCACAATAAACGGGGTTTTGCCACTTGCTTTGCAAACAAGTACCTCAATGCAGCATGATCGGTATGCACTATCACTTTTTTGACCCAACTAAATACGACCGAAACTTATCAAAAGCAAAAACAACAGCAAGCAATTCCTTTTCGGTCGTGGCATACTTGGATTGTGCGGGATTAAGTGTGTGACTAGAATAGTAAATAGGCTTAAATATCTTATCAACTTTCTGCCCTAAAACAGCCCCTACGGCAGTGTCACTAGCATCACACATAACCTCAAACTCACGTGACCAATCAGGTGCAACTAGAATCGGTGCGGTTACTAATAACTTGTTAGGCATGTGAAAAGCATCAACGCACTCTTGAGTGAAAATGAAGGGTGTGTCTTTTGTGAGCAAGAGTGTAAGTGGCCTAGCAATCTTGGAGAAATTCTTGATAAAACTCCGGTAAAAACCCGAATGACCAAGAAAAGCCCAAAGGGTCTTCAAGTTCGTGGGGACGGGCAATTTCTCAATTGCCACAACCTTGGCCCTATCAACTTCAATCCCCCTACGTGAAATCTTATGGCCTAACACTGTGCCCTCTTCTACCATGAAATGACACTTTTCCCAATTAAGCACAAGATTGGTGTCTTCACACCTTTGCAAAACTTTATCAAGATTACTCAAACAATCATCAAAGGAGTCTCCAAACACACTAAAGTCATCCATAAAGACTTCCAAGAATTTCTTAATCATGTCCCGCAAAGATAGCCGTCATGCATCTTTGGAATGTCATGGGTGCATTACACAACCCAAAAGGCATCCGTCTAAATGCAAAGGTACCATAGGGACATGTAAATGTAGTTTTCTCATGGTCCTTAGGATCAATGCAAATTTGAGAAAGCCACTAAAACCATCGAGAAAGCAATAAAAAGCATGACCACTTAACCTCTCTAGCATTTGATCAATAAAAGGCAAAGGGAAGTGATCTTTCCTAGTGGCATCATTCAACTTTCGATAATCAATGTAAACACGATAACCGTTAACTAAACGGGTAGGGATCATTTCATTGTTTTCATTGGGTTGAACAGTCATACCTCCCTTTTTAGGAACCATTTGAGTAGGGCTCACCCACTCACTATCCGATATGGTTTAGATGATTCCATGCTCTAGCATCTTCACCACATCATTACGCACCACCTCTTGAAGGTGTGGATTAAGCCTTCGTTGACATTGCCTCACCGGTTTAACATCTTCCTCCAAGATGATCTTGTGCTTGCAAATCTCGGGGCTAATACCCCGGATATCAACCATATTCCATCCAAAGGCTTTCTTATGACTCCTTAGCACTTTCATTAGCTTTTCTTCCTGCAAAGATGTTAGTGCCGTAGAAATAATCAAAGGCAACAAATTTTCGGACTCAAGAAAAGCATACTTAAGGTGCTCCGGGAGTGGCTTTAGTTCCAAATCCTTTGGTGGCTCCTCAATGGACGGCTTCATCTTCTCACTGTTTAGGCCAAGCTTCAAGTACTTATGCCATGACGCCTCAAGAAAAGGCGTTGCCTCCAACTCACAAGCCGCTTCTCGCAATGCTTCATTATCGTCATGAATTAAGCTAGATTTCATTAAGAACTCCTCCATCGGCTCTTGATATCCCTGCATGTTAGCAACTTTGGAAACACAAGAAAATATAGATTCAACATCATCACATTCCTCAACATTATCATGGGGGCACTTAATGGCATCAAATACATTCATGGTCACACTCTCATCCCTCACTCTCATCGTAATATCACCTTTTGCTACATCTACATTAGCACTCCCGGTGGCAAGAAAAGGTCTTCCTAGAAAAAGTGAATTTCTAGGGTCCTCCGCAACATCTAGCATGACAAAGTCGGCCGGGAACACAAACTTATCAACTTGAACTAGTACATCTTCCAATATTCCCATAGGTCTCTTAAGGGTCCGGTCGGCCATTTGTAAAGTCATATTGGTCTCGGTCAACCTACCTAGGCCCAACCTCTCATAGATACTCCTAGGCATGAGATTCACACTAGCACCTAGGTCACACAAAGCTTTCGGGAACCTAATAGAGCCAATGGTGCAAGGGATAGAAAAACATCCGGGATCATTCTTTTTAGGCGGAAGCTTGTTTTGAAAGACCGCGGAGCATTCTTCATTTAGGCACACGACCTCATCCATCTTGGCCTTATTGGACAATATCCTCTTCAAAAACTTAACATACGAAGGCATGTTAGCTATAGCATCAACCAAAGGGATATTTATCTCAACCTTGCGCAAGATGTCAAGGAACTTGTTTTGACTCTTGGTTAACACATCTTTCTTAGGACCTCTAGGGGGAAAAGGTAAAGTACTCAAATCAAAAGGTGTAGAAGAAGTATTCATACCATTGCTACTTGTACCTTTCCTTTGTGGATTGGAAGTGGTTGTGTCCCCTTTTCTACTCGCTTTCGGTGCCTCCTCAACTTGCTTATGAGTGTCACTATCTTGCTCTCCAACAACTTGATCTTCACTATAATTTTCTACCATATCATCCACTTTGCTTTTACCATGATCTTCAACGCTTTTCCTCACCCCAACGTCACTACCAACCACCTTGCCACTTCTTGTAGAGATAGCATTCACACCCTTGAGATTTCTCATGTTGTTACTTGGTAAGCCTCCAACCGGTGCGGTATTTGCATTTTCGGTCAATTGACCCACTTGAGTCTCAAGATTCCGTATTTCCGATTGGAATGTGGCTGTGGTGTTATTGGCATTTGTCTTGATGTCTCTCAATTCCCGACCTTGATCTTGGAGCATTCTTCCATTCTCTTGCAATGTCTTGTTAATTTGCTCCAAGAGAATATCGGAAGAGCTTTTGTGGAATAGGAGCCATTGGTGGGGGTTGAGAATAGCTTCCTTGAGAGTAGTTTTGATGAGCATTCGGATGTTGATAAGTTCCGGATTGTTGTTGTCATGGAGCTTGATTGCCTTGATAAGAAGGGCCTTGTTCATTTCTAGAAGATTGCCCTTGATTCGGACCACGACCCCAAGTCAAATTAGGATTCTCACGCCAATTTTGTGGAGCTCCTTGGAAGTCATAGTTTTGGACATGCCCTTGCCCCACATAGTTAGCTTCATAGGGTTGTGTGTCCAACATCAAGCTCAAATCCATAGGTTCAACAACCGGATTACTATAGGTGGTGAGAGGGTTGAATACCATTTGCCCCGCATTCAATTGCCTTAAAGCGTAGGCATTCATCAAAGATTGTTGCAATGAATTCGCATTAGCCACTAAGGTACCGGCTTGAGGTGCTACTTGAGCTTTCATTGGCACGGTTGTTTGTGGTGTATTTGGAGATGTACAATTTGTAGCCAAATGTTCACAACCACAAAGATGACATAACCGAGCCTTCTTGTTCTCTAAAGCCAAATCATCAACTTTTTGTTCCATGGCTAACACCTTATTATGCAACTCGGAGTTCCTTTCGGGCTCATCTACCACGGCGGTTACAAATGGCTTTTTATGCTTTAATAGCCGTCTTCCCGAACTCCATTGCCTATTATTCTCACAAATCCTCTCAATGGTGGCCAATGCCACATCCGGTGCTACATCCATGATGGATCCTCCACATACCCCATTCAGTTGTTGCATTGAACTACCATCCAAATTTCTATAAAATAGATGCACTTGGTCATATGCTTCGAATCCATGTTGAGGGCATTTCCGTAACATAGTTTTGAACCGGTCCTATGCCTCAAACAAATCTTCACCCAATAGTTGCTCAAAATTAGAAATGTCAAACTTCAAGTCGAGAGCCTTCGATGGTGGAAAGTATTTGAGCAAAAATGTACTTGCAACTTGTTCCCATGTGTGGAGAGAGTCATGAGCCAAAGATGAATACCACTCCCTCGCTTTTCCTTTTAGAGCAAAAGGGAACAAAAGTAGCCGAACCGCTTCCTCACCAACCCCATTTATCTTCACTATTTTGCATACCTCAAGAAAATTATTGATGAAGGTATTCGGGTCATCTGTCACCTTTCCCTCAAATTGAGCATTGTCCCCAAGTAAATGCCAAACATGTTGCCTTATCTCCAAGTTATTAGCCACAACGGCCGGTACTCGAATAGGACTATGGCCTGTGGTGGCCATTGGTGTCACATAATCTCTACAAAGTCTTACCGGTCGATTTCCCGCTTGGTTTACTTGAGGTTGAGGAATACATGGTTGAGGGTTTACTATGGGATTTGGTTGAGGATTGGCTTGATGATTAGCTTGAGGGATGAACTGTTGGGCATAGGGGTTGGCCATTTGAGAGAATTGGTTCATCATAGGGTTCATCATGGGATTCATCATAGGATTAAATTGAGCCATTTGCATCATAATTTGTTGATATTGTTGAAGGAATTGGGGATCCATTTGTGGAGGTTGTTGTGTTTGAGGGATTTGTGGAGTTTGGAGAGGGATATTGGTTCTTTGTTGAAAGTGATTGGTCAATGAGGGACTTCGCATAATATTCCCTTCTCTAGGTAGAGGTTCCATTCTTGGGGAAATCAAATTTGATGGCTGACCTTGATATTGAGTAGTATCCCTTCCCTCAAACCGATTCACACTTCTTTCTCGTTCCATACCCCGGTCAAACTCAAGATCTTCATTTCCCGTAGCCATAATCGAGCTCTCGGAACTAGAACTCTCACTTTCCAACTATTGAGTAACTTCTTCAACTAGAACCGCCTTGTTTCGCAAAGCATTTCGGTGTCTAGCCAAAGCCTCAATCTCTGGATTGTATGGAAGCAAAGGTTCTTTTGAGCTTCGGGGCATACACTACAAGAAGCAAACAACACGAAAACAGTAAAATTAAAAAAAAAACAACCTAAGCCTAAGTCTTCCAATGACTTAAAAGATAGCGATCAATTCCCCGGCAACGGCGCCAGAAAACTTGATGGCCAAAATAGTGACGGTCCAACTTTGATCGGCAGTGTACCGAGTCGGATGCACTATAGTAGCGAGCAAGGTCGTATCCCACGAGGAATTTATCGAATACCAAAGTCGTTTTCGGATTTAGTTTAAGTCAATCATGATGTTTCAAGTTCAATTACACTAAAACGAAATATAAACTAAAGATACTAAAAAGAGAATGAGACATAGCCAAACCATGATCCAATTGATTACTTTCGCCCCTCTAATCGATGAACTCGGGAATGGGATTAACCAACCTACCAACCTATACTTATATCGACTCATTCATGGGTGCAAACTCCTAAGCTAGTGTAAGACACCATGCAACAATCGAACACCCTTTGCCCGGTTCAACAGTCCGCCTATAAGAATTTAATTGACCGAAACAAGTTTAACGCACTAGAGTTGCTCGATTTCACAACCGATTGAACCTCACTCCCTAATCAATCTAAACAACTCAGTTGATTATAAGGAATGATCTTAAAACCCCTTTTCCCACACCCCTTCGCAACATACATTTATAAAAGTTGTGTGTTTTAATGAACTAGGTGTACAGTCTAATTCAAGCATTGATAACAAGTTTTAAGACATGAATTCGTTAATATAACAACAATTAAGCACTACCCATTCCATATTTCATCAATTATAGAGTGATTTCATCAATCTTCACATGATTTGACTATGAGATGTTTAGCTACTCATAATAAAACTAAAAATAACAATTAAAGATAAAATTAGAGCCATAAATGAAATAGAAACTGAAATTGGTTACCAAAATCGTAGCAAAATCTGGGTTACATCAAGATCCAACATCACCCGATGTCAAATGATGATGCAGAAGAACCAAAATGACAAAATTCCAAGAATAGAGAAGAAGTTTGAGCTAGATTATGCTAATTCTATGTAATTACTAGTGTAGAAATGAATCTAAGGATGAAAAGAGGGGAATTCGACCTAAAAGGGGTGAAAGGGTATGAGGAAGAGAATTCTAGTTAAGTGTAGTATCCAAAGTATATCCAAATCTGTGCAAAACCTCTATTTATATGTGCCTGAAAATTACTCTTTACACTGTCCAATGCGTACACATTCATGTTTGAATGCGCACGCATTGCCCTGTGGCTGTTTGGGA
The DNA here is from genome assembly GCA_026214975.1 of Gentiana macrophylla. Lineage (NCBI taxonomy): Eukaryota > Viridiplantae > Streptophyta > Magnoliopsida > Gentianales > Gentianaceae > Gentiana > Gentiana macrophylla. Next base: position 101,987,169 of record CM047806.1, on the reverse strand, counting down.
AAACTTGATCCTGCTGAGATGGATGCGTACGCATTGCCCTGCATGCGTACGCATTGTATGTTTTGCCCCCAAATCCTTGACTTGCTGCTGCTTCTGGAATGCGTACGCATTATACGCAATGCTACGCATTGTTCCTGATTCTCCAAGCCTTTGCATCCTGTACCAAGGATGCGTACGGATTGCTTAGAATGCGTACGCATTGACTGCATTCCATAAGCTTCTGCACATTTTCTTCAGCTTTTCCCATCCCCGAACCTCGGTCTTGCCTTTATGAGCTCAATACCTTATCTTCCAGGCTTACGAGCACCTATATCCTGCGTCATGATATCTAAACAGATACCGAGCATAATCTCGCAAGATAAATAGGACTCGAAAGGACTAAAAACTTCGTCAAATAGCAAGGTTTGCCATCTATATGATGGTTTACCGCAAAGTGAATGCATTGTGTGTTTTCTTCCTTAACATGGCCTAGAGTTGCCCGGGATGAGCCAAAAGTCCCGTAAACGGGGGTTGAAATATGCACCGGAGCAAAGTAAAGTTGACTCTCATCATCCTGTTATCGAAAGCAATCCTGAAAAGAATAGCCATATTAGATCTAGATTTTGAATCCTAAATGGAAATGGAATCTCACCCACAGGCCACAACAGTCCAATACATGAAGCATTCACCAAACATTGACGAGGGAACTTCATTTTAATAATCAATTTTTTCTATTTTTTATTTAATTCATTTTCCCTGTTCATTCTCCTTCCATTCTATTTTATGTTTGTTCTATTTCCTTGATGCTGCATATGTGAAGGAGATTTAGAGTCAAGCAGCTACTGTAGAAAAATACTGCCTGCATCTTGCATTGGAGGCGCTGTAGATGGTTCGTTCATTCGTTTCCCTGAAAGATTTAAACAAGGGCAATTCTGTCAGTTTATTAGAAATGCCCTGGCACTAATTTAGGCGCCCTGGCCATACCGGGAGCCCATTTGATTGGGTATTGATGCTGCCAAAAAATGGACCTACCGACGTGGCACCTCTTCTGTGGCTCAACACTCAGTATTGAGAGAGAACAGACGTCGGGCGACCCGATCTGGGTGGCCATCCCTTCTCTTCCGTGTCGGCCATACCTAGAACCGACCTCCAGACCAGGACCGAATCTAGCCCCGACTAGTGAGGGTCGGCCAACACTTGTCTAACTAACCTTATCGGTCAAGATAAGTCCCTCTCGGATCCGCTGTTCACTCCAAGCTCATGACAGTTCGGCTATTTCCCCCCGATCCCTGTAAGTCGGATCAGGTCACATAGGTCGGCCAGAGTTGGTCCTTAGTCGTATTCCCACGTTAAACAGATAACTACTAAAGAATCCTGAGCCATAAAGACTCCAATTTTAATCATTTATTGCGAATATTCAAATATCATACTTATCTCCTAAGATCAAGGGGATTAATTAATCATAATCTTTTCCTTAGGGAACACGTTGACCAGTATCCATCATAGACACGCCACATTAAACCCTAGGGCACAAGCCCCTCTATATAAACATTCCCTAAGGAACTACGGAGACTTGATTCCAATTCTATCATTGGATACGTAGGCAGCGTGAGAAACGACATCTCAAGTGCAGTTTAAATCACCCCCCAAACAACCTCCTCGTTTCAATCTTCATATTCTGGGAGTTTCCCCTAAATTGAGAGGAGACAATTTTTGGATCATCAATCTTCATATTCTGGGAGTCTCAATGCTGCCACCAACGCCGGGCACAACGGTAGCCTCAGACCCGCTTTCAACTGGGCCTCGTAAACCGCAAATTGTCCCCCTAGGGGATGGGAAGCAAGGGGACGGGGCTCTGCGGGAAGCAAGGGAGCAAATTCTTCATGATTTATCCCGTACTCTCGGTAGATATACTCCACACTGCTTTGTGTCAAAACTGAGGAAAACCCGTGGCTCCCCATAATATCGTGAGTGGCCTTCTGAATCTTATACCTAAAGGATGGGTCGAAAGTGCTTGATGATGGCGCCGATGGAATAGCCAAAGAGGGTATCTGGTTATGTTTTCATATTGGGGAATGACTGGTTATGTTTTCTCAATGACTGGTTATGTTTTCATATTGGGGAATTCAGTTGTCAGCTAGACAGAAACTCATTAGCCAACAGTGGCTTTATCAACTACTGAAGCTGAGTATATGGCTCTTAATGAACTAGCCAAAGAGGGTATCTGGTTGAAGGGACTAGTCAGTGATTTGGGGCTACATCAAGATCAAGTTGAGATTTATTGTGACAGTTTGAGTGCAATTTGTCTAGCTAAGGATCAGGTTCATCATGAGAGAACTAAGCATATTGGTGTGAGGTATCATTTTTGAGAAATGAGAAGAGGGTTCTAGTGAAGAAGATCATCACCAAGGATAATCCTGCTGATATGTTCACTAAACCAGTTCAGCAGAGCAAGTTTCAGTTGTGTCTGAACTTGTTGAATATTCAAAACTTATAAAAAGAAATCTGGATACTTAGCTGAGGACATATGAACTTGAGTGGATTCTATGGAGAAGTCTAGTACAAGTACATCTTGGCATTGATGAATGCATCTGGTACGAGTACGTCTGATTATGCTTTCTGGTTGACTGTGAATGGGAGTTCTAGTCAAGGTGGAGATTTGTCAGTTATGGTGACTTGATCTCTAAACTGATGAATAAACTGGTGGAACTAATCTGAGAAATTGGGACTGAGAATGATGGTCAGTTCAGTAAGTATATTCAGTTCTATGAAAGTCAGTTTTAGTGAAGTGCAAACAGAGTTTCTTCAAGTCACCGTCGATTTTGGTCTGCTTTGAGTTTTTCTTTGAGTATATTGAGTTCGATCATCGAAAGCGATTGATTACAAGTCCAGGAAAGTCAGTTTTGAGCTGAGTTTTTATCTGGTGGATAACAACTGAAGCTGGGGTCCACATCTGGGGTATTTATGACAATTCCAACAAAATCTTATGACGGTTAGGGTTAGGGATTTGTGCCTATAAATACCATTGTTGTAATCAATGCAATGTGTGTCTTTCACAAGTGTGTGAAAATCCTTGTAACTTTGTGCATAATAAAATATCTCATTTTCTGTCCGTCGAGTAGTTGGCACAACGCCGTAAACCACGTTAAATCACTGTGTTTTCTTTGTTTCTGTGTTTTATCTTTTCCGCCATACTTTATGTTTGCATTGCTTATTTTTTTAATCTTTCTTAAACTGCAAGTTTCTCATCTGTGTTTTAACAATAAATTTGATCAAAAAAGGTCTAGCATCAGATTTATGACGCAAAAGATATCCCCATGTGCATCTAGTATAATCGTCGATGATGGTAAGCATATATTGAGCGCCCGTAATGGATGGTACGCTATAACCACCCCAAATATCAACATGGATTAAATGAAATGGGGATGTACTGGAAATAGAACTTTTAGAAAATGGTAAACGAGTCAACTTTGCTAAAGGACAAACCAAACTGTAGATATAAAAATTTTATGTGGCATAATATATATGTCACGTATTACATTTGTCTCGAAATTAAATTCATTTTATATTATTTCCTATACAAAATGATAGGAAATGACATAAATAAATAAATAAAATCTCTTAGAAATTTAGAGATTTAATTATTTATAATTAAATGTCTATGTAGATATACAAAATATATATGTGAAATATTATATTTGTCACATAATACATATGTCGTTAAATCTAAGTATTTTTATATTATTTCCAACATTAAATATTGGGGGATAATACAATAGTCAATAAATCATCAAAATCTCTGAAAAATCAATTAGTTAGGAGATTTTATTGATTTATAAATGCAAAGATTGTCTACAATCAGGAGAGTCTGGACGTATCAAATGCGGATATTCTAGGAATCAATCAGAGTGTGGACATATTAAATGAGTATGGACGCATTAATTAAATGCAAATTAATGAAAAGACATCACCTAGCACTATAAATCGGAGATCCTTGGTCATTTGCAACACACATTGAAAAGTTGGTGGAAATCCCAGAGCAAGAAGCTTCCAGCATTCAACAACAACACCGAAGCCTCGAAGATCTTCCAAGAAATCCTTCAAGCATCTTCAACAAAGCCAAGAAACACTCGAAGATCTTCCAAGAAATCCCCAAAGTTCTTCAAGAAGGCAAGAAGACCGAAAAGCGTCTCCAACACTTGAAGATCAACACGAAGTCGAAGCTTCTTCAAAGAGGAGATCGAAGGTAACACGGAGTTCCTTCAAATCATCATCAACTTTGAAGTTTTCCGCTATATCCGGAGTCTTCAAGTCCAAATTTCTTCCTCCATATCCGGGAGATCATAAACTCAGATAAAAGGACAAAAAAAAATTAGATTTAGATAATATTGATGTAAAAAGTCTAAGGTAAAGGGAAAAAAAAATATTAGATTTACATCGTATAAAGTAAGAAAAAAATGCTATAAGTATTTCAGTGGTATAAGGTACCAAAAAAATGTTTGTATCATGTCTTGAACCAATGACTATGAGATAAGAAAGATAAAATGTATAGATCATATACCACTAGGCCACCAGAGCATTGTTTTAAAATTAGGAAGACCACCCCACCTATAAGAACCGGGTGGAGCCGAACTTGATGCTTTAACCATCCAAGACATTGTAATGGAAGATCATGTGTACATGTAAATGAGCCTTTTGTTGCTATTGATACGGATGATGATATTGATATGCACGTGTTTGGTATGCTGTTGTTTGTGTCGTATGTGATCTTCATTTCGATATTGAGTATTTCACAAACTAAGATTGGTTACAGTCTCATGTTACCTTTTGCATTTCTTTACATTTGTTTAGATTGAATTATTTGAGGGATTTTTTTTTTTTGAACGATGCGCGTAGTATATCTTCTCGTGATCCCATAAAAATAAATAAATAAACAGGAACTATTAATAATATTGACAGTATACTATTGTCTTCTTCAATATCACAATTCTCATCAAGTTTCACGTGTAAATCTAACTTCAAATTTAGGCCTTAGGTTCTCGTACAATCATTGTGCTTAGATGATTAAAATTGTCATTGTTATCGACAGGGGCGGACGCAGGATCAGGCGTAAGGGGCGATCTTATGGCGTGTGTAAATTTTTAGAAGCGAAAAAAATACACAACATACATAATAGTGTGTTTTCCGGATCTAAGGGGGGGCGCTTGACCCCCCACCCCTCCTCTTAAATCCGCCCCTGGTTATCGAAGATATTATCATATTAGAAGACATCTTATGCTTTTGTCAAAGTGGACGCTTCTCATCAAGAAACCTATGATGTACCGACACTTCAATCTGGTCGCTGTGCGCCGTGTCCGACACAAGACATGACACGACATGCTCTGACACGCTCCGACACCGTGTCCGACACGTGTTGGTTGATTAAATTAAAATTATTTAAAATTTAAATATCCGACACACTGTCGACACTCCCCAACACGGCACGACACTCCCCGACACGCCTGAACCCAAATTTTTTTTCTTTATTTAAGTTTTCTTCAATGAAAATGTTAAAATATACGATTTTCATTTCTGTAATAATTAAATAAATAATACGCCGTATAAAGTTTATATGTTTTTTTGATCATAAACAATCATTTTAACAATTTGTAATATTTTGAAGGTCAATCACAATTTTATTTATGTTGATAAACAATCATTTTTACAATTTTATAATATTTTGAAGGTCAATCACAATTTCTTTTACCACCGTATAAAGGTTGAATATCTATTCTAGATATTCATAGAGTTTATGTAATACATATCTTATTTTGTCTAGTTTTTTTCAGATGTTCACGAATATTTTTTTTGATAAATTAAATTTTATTTACATTATATATATATATATATATATATATAACGATGTCGTGACGTCTGAGTGTCTTTAAATTTTGGAATTAACAGTATCATCTGTTATGCGTAATGCGGTAATAAATGCGGCGTGTAAAGTGTTTCATATCATGTGCAACATAGCAATAACGGAAAGACATAAAAGAATTTATAACTGTGTGAAAACATACATGTGTGCCTTCACCGATAACTCGTAAATGTTGCGCTTCTCGAACATTATTGTCGTCTTGATTACTTGTTTCGGGAAATTCCTCACCAATCTATTTCATCAATAAGTTGCATGTACATGTGAGATGGTCCCAAACTTGGGAAATTTAGCATAAACATGTTCTTTTTAAAAACTTTAAACACTAGAAAATGCCCTCATATGGTAGATCAAATCTTGTGAAAATTACCAACTCTACAATATTAACACCATAAAACAATATTTACTACCAGAATGCGTTGAGTAAAAGTATAGAAAATGCATTTAAACACTTACATACCTTAGAGCCATTTTCACAAACACTTGGTAGACAACATGAATTCACTAGTTTATCTACAATATCGACAATGTTCACCACCAAAATGTGTTGAGTAAATGTACAGAAAATGCATTTAAACACTTACAAACCTTATAGGCATTTTCACAAACACTTGGTAGACAACATGAATTCACTAGTTTATCACCAACAATGTAGGGTTTAATTACCTTCTCATTCAACATCTTTGATAACCCACTTTCTCCAATAGGGGTTTGTGACTCAATTGATTGCTCCATAATGCTTACCCAACAATGTGAACCTTCGAATTTCGTGGGAAGAAGATCCTCTTTGACCGCCAATTTAATGCGAAAATATCACGGGTGCGTAGTGATAATGGGACGAAATTTAAGCGATTGCTTCCAATTTTAAGCAAACTAGTATTATATTTGAAACCTCATGTGTGGGCACACCTCAGCAAAACGGTTGGTTCGAACGCAAACACCAACATATTTTGAATGTGGCCCGAGCACTTAGGTTTCAAGGTCATTTACCTATACGGTTTTGGGGGGAATGTGTGCTAAGAACATGTTACCTAATTAATCGGACCCCTGCAAGCGTTCTTGAGTTAAAATCCCCATATGATGTATTGTTTGGAAAACAACCAAATTTAGATATGATTCGAGTCATGGGTTGCCTATGTTATGTAGACAACCAACATCATAAAGGAAATAAATTTGCCAGTAGGAGTCGAAAATGCGTATTCGTTGGATATCCCTATGTTCGGCATTGTTTGATCTAGATACGAGTGAGATATTTGTGTCTCATGATGTACACTTTATCGAGCACGTGTTTCCTTTTGCTTCAACGGTTGGGTGCAATTTGCGTACTCTTTAGCTGAAGGTCACACGACGGATTTATATGAAGAAAGTCTCAGATCATTCTTGGGCCGAGCCCCTTTCCGGACATGGATGTTCCGATTGAGGGGGGACTTCGGCAGTGGCACATGATGTTGAGGACACGGGTCCGAAGGCGGAGGTGGAAATAACACCCAAACCCGTGGAGGGGGAGATGGAAGAAGAGGACGGTGACATAGGTAGAGGAAAACAGCAGAAAGTTTCTAGCTCCTGGTTGCGAGATTTTGTTACTCATTTGATTTTGGATAAAAATAGTCCATCTACCCAATCATCATCTACATCGGTCGTCTTAGGTACTTCATATCCTATTTCACATTTTATTGATTATGAACGGTTTTCTAACAAGAACATGGAATATATAGCAGCCAATTCTTCAAGGACTACCTGAAAACATTTAAAGAGGCAACGCAACATTAGGGTTGGCGAGATGCCATGGCCTCAGAAATACGGGCCTTGGAAGAACAAGGGACGCAGGAACTTTAGCCATTGCCCCCGGGTAAAAGGCTCTTGGGAATATATAGGTTTATGCAGAAAAGTACGATGAACACAGAGTCTTGCAGCGGTTAAAGGCTCGACATGTGGTGTTGGGCAATCATCAGGTGGAAGGTATCGACTACAGTGAGACGTTTGCTCCTGTATCCTAGATGACTAATGTCCATACTTATTTAGTAGTGGCTTCAGTTAAACAGTGGGAAGTTCACCGGATGGATGTACATAATGCATTCCTTTATGGTGACTTGGATGAGGAGATCTATATGAAGATTCCGTAGGGCTTCGAGAAGAATAATCTGCATACGGTTTGTCACATGAAAAAGTCCCTGCATGGGTTGAATCAAGCCCCGCGGTGTTGGTTTGCCAAGCTTGCCACCACCCTCAAACATTATGGATTCCATCAGTCGTACTCTGATTATTCTCTTTTTACACTATGCAAATGAGATACTCACCTCAGTGTTTTGGTTTATGTAGATGATGTGTTTATCGCATGTCCTTGGATATCTTTAAAAACTACCTTGGGGAGTGTTTTAAAATGAAAGACCAGGGCCTTCTCAACTACTTTCTCGGCTTGGAGGTGGCACGCAGTTGACAAGGCATTTTTCTATCCCAGCGGAAATATATATGCCTCGGACATTATTACGGAATATGGTCTCCTTGGGGCTAAGCTTGCAGATTTTTCTATTGAGCAGAATCACAAGCCCGCTCTTGCGACTGGGCCTCTTCTTGATGACCCTAAGAAATATCGACGCTTGGGTTGGCGTCTGCTCTATCTTGGTGTTACTCGTCCTGATCTAGATTATGCAGTTCACATCCTTTCTTAGTTCATGCAGCAACCTCGCGTGGAACATTAAAAGGCTGCAGTGAAGGTCGTCAGATTTCTGAAATTACATCCCGGGAAAGGGATTTTGCTGAGAGCAGATATTGACTTGGCATTAGACGAATGGTGTGATTTGGATTGGGCAAGCTGCCATTTGACACGACGTTCGATTACAGGGTGGTTTGTTCGTCTCGAGCTCTCGTCTGTTCATGGAAAACAAAGAAGCAACATACGGTCTGGAAAACAAAGAAGCTGAATATCGGGCCATGGGAGCTATTATCTGTGAGCTCAAGTGGCTAATACATTTGCTTGAAAAACTTGGTGTGCGGATTTCGAAGGGTATGCGTCTTCATTGTGAGAGCCAATCCGCATTGTATATTATTGCATAGAACCCGGTGTTTTATGAACGACAAAACATATTAAAGCAGATTGTCACTTCGTACCAGATGCGATCATAAAGACTTTGATCGATCCCACGTACGTTTCTACGCATCTATATTGGCCGGTATATTTACGAAAGCTTTGAGGAAATAATAGTTCCACACGATATTACACAAGTTGGCGTTCAATATTTTCATGCTCCCACTTGATGGGGGTATTACGATATTGCGATATACATATATATTTTGTAATTAGGTGATATAATGGTAATTTAGACCATATACATCGTGGTAGGGCATCCATTGTATCCTATAAATATGTTGATCTTGTGATAAAGAAAGAACAACTTTTAACTTACCAAAGGGTAATTTAGACCATATAAATCGTGGTAAGGTATCCGTTGACCTATAAATATATTGATCTTGTGATAATGAAAGAACAACTTTTACCGAACAATTTATCATATACATAAATGATTTTTAAAAACTCAATAAATGAGGATTTTTTTTTGGAAGATATTAACAATAGAATTTATGGATTCCTCCATTAATATCTACTAATGACTAATATTACAGAGGTAAAATTCCATATAACTCGGAAAAAGACTATCTAATGGTTTGTATGACGGAAAATACTTGTGTGGGAGAGAATTTTGAATTGAAGTGATCGGTAAAACGATTAAAACCATATAATTTAAATACAAAATAAAACTTTATTATTCATATTAAACCATACGGTTTTTCCATAAATATAGAGAAACCACACAAGTGTTTCTTTGTCTGACCTGAAAAGAATTTACGGGAATTGTGTCGGAAAAAGAAAGAAAAAAAAAGGAAGGCACGGGCTTTGAAAACAGCCTCCGAGGACCCACTTACTAAAACACGAGAAATTGGTAAATCAGGCAACTGTAGCATGTGATATTTTTTTTTCAGGTGTGTCAGAGTCTGACATTTTTTTTCAGGTAAGTCGTCCAATTTCGGACGGACTCGTCTAATTTGAGTCAAAACCGTCCAAATTTGGATACATGTCCGTCCAATGCCATGTGATACATTTAGCCGTCCAATTTTATTTGAAGTCGTCAATTTTGGTGAAGCCGTCCAAATTCGGACGGCTTCGATAAAATGGACGACGCTGCGTCTGATTCACTCTAAACAATGAGGCCGGCCAAATGGGACGACCTAAATGACACGCAAGCGTCGTCAAATTGGGACGGATTCATCCAAATTTGGACGGTTTCGATCCCTTTTAAACCTTATCAAGTGTTATTTACTCTTTTCACCTACTCTTTCACCTGACCTCTTGTCTTCACCGTTTCTGCCCCAAAAATCACCATTGTTGACCTTGTTCTCATCCATACAAAAGAAACAATAAAACAAACAATACCGGGGATTGTATTTGCAAAGAAATGGGTAAGCATTTACCTAGCAATTATTTATGATTGAATAAATTTATTTATCGTGTTTGTTTTTATTGTTAATTGTTCACATGAATGTAGTATGTTAACCTTTTACAATTTTGTTCAACTAGCGTAGTGTAGTATATGCGTTATTTAGGGTAGAGAAATGATTTTTGATGTTACATTTCGATAATGGAATTGATTTTTGATTATATACATTTTTACTGTTGTTGAAGCAAATGTGATCGTTCGTATTAATAAACGAAACTTGTTTACCGATTGTGTTTTAATGGTTTGGTTATTAGGTGATTATGTTGTTGTAGTGTAAGATGCCAAATCCGCCTTCAAATATATGGTATTTGTATTACGGAATTTTGTGATAGTATGAGAACATCCTTTTAAATTAGCGTAATGATTATGTGATTTAAAAATATTGAAACAAGCGACAAATTAATGTTGTTTGAAAAATACAAGAATCAAAATTTAATCGAATTCCATTATGCGCCTCGGCTTTGATGAGGTTCTTAATTGCATGATTTCCTAGGGTGTTTTCGATTCGTTACGATCCATTGTGTCATGCCTAATCTTGAGGCTTTGTATTGGGGCTCCTGGTAGGTAGCTCGTAGAAAATTTCATTAGGTCTGCTCAATAGTGCATCTTTTCCTGTCCTCAGCAGCCTGGTAATCCTCAGCCGGAAGTGAGGCACCCCTTAGATTGAAAATATAAGGTCTGTTCCGCCGGCTCCGTACGGCCTCTGTTCTCCCTCGTCATCATCAAGTATTCTATGATGTGGTAAAAATCATATCATCTTCTTTCTTACCCCCCTAACGTTACAACACAACATGAACACAACAAAAAAAAACAAAACAACGATTATATATATGTATATATATCACACACACACACCCTTAATATATATATATATATATATATATATATATATATATATACACACACACACACACATATATATATATATATATGTCCCTTAATATATATATATATATATATATATATATATATATATGTGTGTGTGTGTGTGTGTGTGTGTGTGTGTGTGTGTGTGTGTGTGTAGTATATATATATATATATATATATATATATATATATATATATATATATATATATATAAAATTTCATATTCATTTATTCACTGAATACTAATGTAAATTTTAATTCTTTCCTGAGATAACAACATTTTGTCCGTTAAGTTTGCATTTGGTGGAGATTGGAAATACGATGAAGGAGGCGACATATGGTCTTATAGAAAAGGAACATTTTATATGATTCTTATAAGTAACGATACGACATTGGATGACGTCAAAGCGAAAGTGTGTTCGAAAGTAGGAATTGATGTATCCAAAAATACATTGGTAATGAAACTTTTGTATCCAAAGCGTGAGGGCGATTGATGTTTCGGATGACGAGACATGGATAGCATACCTTCATGATCTGCGTAGGCAAGAACTCGTAAAGCGTATGTGTTAACGCCGAACCGGTTATTGATGATGACGAGTCGGAAGACAGTTGGAAAACACATTTGACTTAAATGAACAACCGATAGTTGATAGAGGGATTGAAGATTTTACCCGAACTTTATAATAATCGCAATCCCGTGATGATGTTGTACATACTCCACCGAGCCTCACCCCTCATGAAAATGTCATCCAACCGAATACAACTTTGGTGATCAAGTAATTGACTTGTCGAGTCAACGTGGCTACGATTGGGGATTTATTGCAAATATCATTAGTCACCATTGGACATAATGTACAATGAACAACATATGGGTAGGATGTGTGCATCATGAATGAAGCTAGAACGCGTCAGGCGAGAATGTAGATCAGGCGACCCACACACCGTATGGGCGGTTTATGCGAACTAGGATGCAAGCACCGATGCAAGCGGGCCCTACTATCGGGCGGATCTTTCACGAGTTATCGACATCACCTTTGCAGCGAACACCGACCGACATGGTCACACATTTGGTATGTCAAGTGTCAATCGCGATAGAGGTGCTCATTTCGGTGCGGAATGGACCTTTCCTGCATTCCTCCATGTCCACATCTTTGAGACGTTTGCATGAGATAATCCGGATGTATTGTTTATCGGTAAAAGGTATAGAGACAAGGAGGATATGAAGGATAAAATGAGTTACCACGCGACCGAGGCACGACTATATGTGGAAACTCGTCGGGTCGCACAAGGAAGCGTTAAAACTACGATGTTATACTTCCGACCGATGCGAATGGAAGGTTGTCGGTAAGAGGTTGTTGATTCGAATGTGGGCGCAAGGGACGGACAACGTTGCATGAATTTTGAGATAACCGCGTACATAATGAAACCCACACTTGTGGGTGGAGCAACTAATCGACAATCATAGTGCAAAGCCCGGACCTATAGTCGCTTTTTGTGAGGATAGCCTCATAAAACTCGGGCAAATGGATTCACGTCAAAAGTTTTACAAGCCGAGGTGAAAAAAGCGTTCAACATAGACCTTAATTATCAAAGTGCGTATCAATGCAGCATGAAAGCATTGGAACTTATCGGGCGGAAACGTTGAAATGTCGTATTGTAAATTATCGCCTACTTTTACATGCTTTCGTAGAGAATCAAGGAACCATTACAAACATTGTTCCCGATGCGCTTGGCGGTGTTCAAGTATTGTTTCATGGCATTGGGTTCAAGTATTGAGGGGTTTAAGTATTGTAGGCCAATATTAGTTGTGGACGGTACACATCTTAAAACAAAGTGCGATGGGACCCGTTAGTAGCGGTGGGGTGTAGCGGGGCGACCATATCTTTCCGTTAGCTTTTCTTTGTGACCGACGGAGAGAGCCTTGATGCTTGGACGTATTTCATGGAAAACCTGAAGTCGATAATTGGGGAACGTACTGACTTGGTTTTCATATCAGACAGAGGTCCAGGCATAATTGGAGCCGTTAGAAATCTATTTCCAAACGCTTACCATGGCTACTGCTACCACCACATTGTGATGAACCTGAATAAAAAATTTGGTAGCACGGGATATTGCCCATTCACCTTCTGGGAAGCAGCTTATACATATTCAGAAACACGCTTCCAAATATTATTCCAGAAGATAATAGAGATGGATATCGATCCAACCAAACCTGTATCGCGTTACCTACAGGAGATTGGAATCAAGAACTGGGCCAGATCACAATTCCCCAGTACACGTTACTCAATCATGACAAGCAACCATGTTGAAAGCTTCAACAACGTGATTAGGGATGCACGTAAGATGAGTATCGTGAATCTCTTTGACTACATCAGGGGAGTGTGCCAGCGTTGGCATTGTGAGAGGAGAGAACGCGCGGAATCTTGTCGCACCGTGCTAGCCCCTGAACCTGAAAAGTTATTGAATGATGTTTTTCGTGCGAATGAACTTCACACTTTACAAGTATCGACCGAGACCAGTTATCAAGTTGGAGACATCGATTCTAGTGAGATTGTGAATATGCGCACGAGGAATGTTATTGCGAGGCGATTTTGGGGACTTCAATTACCTTGCGTGCATGCTTGGCCGCTATAAGTCATCGTTGTGAGAGTGCGTATGCTTATTGTTCCCACTACTACAAAGTCGCTTGTTTTCAAGCGTCATCATACGAAAGCGTGTTTTCCCTGTTCTGTCGAGGATGATTGGATTCTGCTGAATGGATAAAAAATAAACCTTCCTTGACTCTGCTGAGCCAGAGTGAGGAAGGAGGAGCTCTGAGAGGATGGGAGCTAGGCGGGGCCGACCCAGGACCTTGAGGATTCATTCTCAAGGTGAGCCTCAGTGCTAGGACTAGCAGGATGCCAAGCGAGAGGACAACTCCAGGTTCGGTAGGAATTGCTCGAATTGCGGTAACCCTGGACACGAAGGAATAGATGTCCCTTTCGTGCGGTTGTTCCCAATTGAATAAACCTTTATTTAATTTTATAAGACATTATGATTGTAACATATAAATTTTTATTCTGTTTGGTTGCAATTGTTTTATCACATTGATTTTGGCATTTTTATATCAATTACATTTGAGTTTGTAATTGTTACAAACACATAAGCTATTCTAATTTTTATATCACATTGTTATATCACGGAACGATTAGAGGGACTGTAAAAGTGAATAGTGCTACAACCACCCACCACGTCCCCCTCTTTTTTTCATCTTCTTCTCATAGTATTTGCCTCAAACTGTGTAATGAATGATTATTTATTGTCCATAAATACTTATGTCGGGTTTCTTTTCTCCATTGTTATTATTATTTATCGGCTAAAAAAACTGCGAAATTAAAATATTATATTTATTAAGATTATCAATATAAAGATTATCAAACTCCATTGAAAAAAGATTAGCACTAGCACTCGAATATTATCCATTACAATTGCGAGAAAAAAGAATGTTCAACACGAGATATCATACAACAAATATATAGTCGTCATCATGACCGTATGACACATCATCTATAGCATATTCCGGCACTTCAGCGGACTAACGCTTATATAATTTGTGATGAGATAGGGAAAAATATATATCCATCGCTGCATTGCCATTTGCTATCTGTCGAATCCTGGAGAGAATATACTCTCCGACGTCAAAGTATGATGTAATGGATGCGTACGCAAGTGCATACAAATCAAATGAAGGTAGGGTGTAGTTCACTGTTGGGGAGATTTTGCATCATAAAAAACAAAAGAAAATTTATAAAACCTATACTACCATGCAAAACTACCTCCTAACCGGCCGAATACCGGGTAGTTGCTAGTAAAGTTGGATAAGTACGGGTATCGATCCTCAGGGAAAAGGGATGTTGAATCTAATCTAATTAATCTCCTAAATTGTTACTTAGGAAAACGAATAAACGAAAGAACAAATAAATCAACTACAATAAATCTAACCTATAACAAATAATAAAAACATAAACTAAAGATACATGG
>CM047806.1:101779396-101966896 GCA_026214975.1 Gentiana macrophylla | reverse complement strand
ACTTGACTCAATTTAGACGACGTCGTCCGAATTGGACGATTTACTTGAAAAAAACGTCGACTACGATACACACGAAAATAAATATCGTTACATGATTCTTCGATTTACCAATTTCTCCTAAAACACTCACTCCCCCTCCTCTCACTCTTATTATTATTATTATTATTATTATTATTATTTTTATTTTTATTTTCATTTTGTATAGGAGAAATATTTGTTTGGTTTCAGTCTCCTGAAAATTCATTCCTCTGTATGCCACTGAAAATTATTTGATTGACTTTGCTTGAGAGGAAGAAACGGCCATGGATACCACCTGTGTAGATGCTCATCTCCGAAAGCTCATTCGGATAGAAAATTATGTGAAGAACATGTATCTTCGACGCCGGTTTATTGATTGCTGGGAGGATTGGTACACTGATGTGCTGGCTAAAGTCCAAGCTTTGAAACCAGAGCTAAGATTCCTCAAGATGTTCTTATGGCGTTTCTCTTCATGGGACGAAACTAACTTACACGATTCCAATACACCATCGCAGAGGATTCTGAACAAGTTCATGTGTTGCTGCTTCGCGAAAAGGGAAGAAGATGCTAATGTTCTTATGGTTTGTCGGAGATCTACGCACTCTAGTATTGAATCTATTTGGGAACAAATTGGCGGCGCACAGATTTCTGTTGCTGACCCGTTTCTTGCGATTCTTCAACCGGAAAGGGATTGTTGGAAGGTATTCGCTTCACGGATTGAAAGGGCAATCCAGCAGTGTAAGCCGCTAGTTGAAGAGAATTGTGAAAGGTACTTGTTAGATTGCTCGTTGAAATGCAAGTGTTTAAAAAGTAATGAAATACTTCAATATCTTGATATTATTCTGGAGAATTTGAAGGATCTTGTTCGGTACAAAGCTGGTGAATTTGTGTCATTGAAGAAACAAATCGAAGCCCTAGAAGGCAGGGTAATGTTATTACACAATTTCTGTAAGCTTACTTCGCATGGAGGCTTAGATTCCAAGAATTTGAGAGATTTCAAGAGTTATGTTGTTACATTTGCTAGCAATGCAGCAAGTGTAATGTTTCTGTATTGGACAAAAGCCATTGATGAAGAAACCGTAACGAATACGAGTCTTTTTGACAGGTTGCAGAAGATCATTAAACCTGGATTGCCTGAGGTTATGGTGTTGTACTTCGATGCCTTGAGGGCAATTAAGTTGGAGCGATTTGATGACACGCTTCTTCTAGGACAAGTGGTTGCAAATTTTGTTGATCATCTTCTTGAGAACCATTTGGCTCCTTTAAAGGATGACACTTTTCAAGTTCTTCGAGACGGCCTAATCTTTCTTTTAACATTTCGTGCTGATCCACCTACACGATGTAATGATTTGGTTTTGATGTGCAAGGAAATCGACGTTCTTCTCAGTGAGGGTTCAGGTCTCATTCTCCAACTTGATCATTACATGACCGATTTTTCAGACAAGGGGAAGATGCATTTAAGTGATTTTGTCACAAAGATTGAAAATTTAAAGGATAGGATTATACAGCGTTATGTCCGAATCCCGGATTCATCTTTGCTTCACTTTCCTGTAACAAATGGTCTCGGTTTTCTTGATTATCTCATGCAAATTCTCAGAGACATGAAAGAGAAGCTGGATAGTGACTCAATGTTTATCCCATTTGCGAAGTATCATGTCATAAAAATTGAGGAGAAACTCATGACTTTGAGGCCCTTTCTGAATGATTTCCCTGTGCTGCAAAATGAACTAAAGGTAATAGAAGACACATGGTTGGAAGTTATCAACTTAGCATATCTAACAGAACATGTCATCAATTTGTGCTCCATCATCCTTTATCCAATCTGGTACAATATGTCGTATCTGTCGTATGTTGTAAAGCAAATTGCCTTGCTTGTTGGAAAAACCGAGAAGATCAAAGAGTGCAAGATGTACAGGAATGGTGACATTTCTTATTCAGTTGAGATACTCTCAGAACAAGATTCTTATTCAAGAACCAATGAAGAAGTTGTGGGCTTTGAGGCAGAGGCAGATATCTTAATTGAAAAACTAAGGTGGGGATGTAAATCATTTGACGTCGTTCCAATTGTTGGAATGCCTGGTATAGGCAAGACTACCATGGCCAGAAAAGTTTCCAACTCCCCAATTGTTAGACATCACTTTAACATATTTGCCTTCTGCACTGTTTCCCAAGTTCACGATATTAGAAAGTTATTTCTAGACATTTTGAGAGATATCATTATACTTGATGCTAAAATCCTTTCCATGACTGAACAAGATTTGGCTCATCAGCTTCGGAAGTGTTTGAGTGGCCAGAGGTACCTAATTGTAATGGACGATATGTGGGACATTAGTGCATGGAATGAGGTCAAAAGCTCTTTCCCAGAAAATAACAATGGAAGCAGAGTTATTATTACAACACGAAATCATAGCATTGCTTTGAAAGCCAATGGTAGTCCTCATACCCTACATTTAATGTCTGACGATAATAGTTGGGAATTGTTATAAAGAAGGTATTTTGCAAAGAGGATTGCCCACAAAATCTTTCTGAGGTTGGAAAGGTGATTGCTAAGAACTGCAAAGGCCTGCCCCTAGCTGTTGTTCTGGTTGCAGGTCTCCTTTCTAGAACAGGAAAAAGTCTAAGTTCTTGGTGTAAAATTGCAGAAACAACATGTTCTTATGCTTCTATGGAAGGATGTAGAGATATGATAGAATTGAGTTACAAACATTTACCTGAATATCTGAAACCATGCTTTCTCTATTTCGGAGCATTTGCTGAGGATGAAGCCATCTCAGCCAAGAGATTGATGATGCTATGGATTGCTGAAGGGTTTGTGCCCCAATCCGAGACAAGAAGCGTAGAAACTGTGGCAAGCGAGTACTTGAATGATCTTGTTGACAGAAGCCTGGTAATTGTTTTTAAGAGAAGTTCTTGTGGTGGGATTAGTACTTGTGGCGTTCATGATCTACTTTATGATTTCTGTCAAACAAAGGCGAAAGATGAAAACTTTTCACAGCTCATACGATTGTCTTCGAATTTCTCTAGCTCCCCAGGACCTAATTTTTACCGGGTTTTCATCCAAACGAATTGGAGATCATATGTTGAAGCTGAAACTACAGGTCCAAATACTCACTCTTTACTTTATAGCCATGAATTGGATACCATTGATAGTGAGAAATTTCATTTCAGAAGCTTAAAACTTGTTCAAGTGTTGCATTTAGGAAAGATCATCTTGACTGCGCGCGATTTTCATTGTATAACTTCACTAGTTCACCTCAGATATATCGCGGTTTCAACCTCTGACCTCGTGTCAGTGCCATCATCAATATCCAACCTTTATAAATTGGAAACGTTGATTTTGATAAGAAGGGATGCATTATATGGCCCTATTAGTATGTTGTTGCCTAGAACTATCTGGAGGATGAAAAGGCTTAGGCATGTGGATGTTGGTATTGTCCATTTTGATTTGAATGGTGACCTTGAAGGCGATGAGGCGTACATTAAGGATGGTGACAGTTTCCATGTTTTGGACAATGTCCAACGATTTTCATCATTAACATTGTCTTGTAGATCTGCAACAAATGTGGAATTAGACGGGACGGGACAGATCTTCTAAAAAGGTTACCAAATGTTGAGGAATTGAGCTGCTGTTTAGAGGAATCATGGGAGTCCTCCGTGAGCATGTTGACATTCGAATTTCTTAGTAAACTCGAATCACTGAAGCTATATTCTCATTGTTATAGAAACCCTTCTGTGATCTTCCCTATAAATCTCAAGAAACTTACATTATCAGGTTTCGGCCTATCCTGGAACGGTTTCTCAGCAATCGGGAAGCTACCATATCTTGAGGTTTTGAAGATACTCGATAATTCTGAGAAAAAGTGGGAGACGGAAGATGCTGAATTCCCAAACCTTAAATTCTTGAAGCTGATGGATTTGGATTTAGAGATATGGAATGCATCCATTGATTCTTTCCCTTGTCTGGAACGGCTCGTTTTGAATGTCTGCAAAAATCTGGTAGAGATACCAGCCTCTTTTGGCAACTTAGTAACCTTGAAGAGCATTGAAGTTTACATGTGCAACAATGGTGTTGCAACTTCAGCTGTTGAAATTCAGAATGAACAAATGAATTATGGAAATGAGCTTCAATTGAAAATCTCAAACTATTTTGAGGATTAGTTTCTTTAGCTGCAAAATATGTATCCAGAGCTTTATTCTGCATATATCTTCCATTTTTTGTTTAAAAATGGAAGTGTCCTATCATTTTTTTGTACTATTTGATGATATTGTTTGCAGCTTTATATGTCAGTTGCTTGACATTGATGACAAAGAGGGATCTCCTCATGAATTGTACAAGAAAGAGATTAAATTAATGGATCATTGATCAAAGGACTACTCCACATGATTTTATTTATATTTATAATTTTTTTTAAGGGGCATGATGTCTTTATAATTGTGTTACAACTATACAAGAAAATACCAACCACTAATTTAAACATGTCTTATCTTTCTAAGCATTACATAAACCTAGCTTTCTATATATATTAGAATAACTGAACATTGGTTTGGATAGGCAGTTGGAAAAATATAAGGAAGAATAACTGAACATTGGTTTGGTAGGCAATTGGAAAAATATAAGTAAGAGATACTTATGGCAGCCTTGTTGTCATTATATATGTAAGGAAAAGAGGAAAAAAAATATCTTTATATCAAGAAATAAGTAGATAAAAGCTCAACTTAATTATTACAACTAAACCCCTTTATTAAGAGAGGAGAAATCCAATGGCTAGCTGAATTTATACAGGATTTACTGTTTCAACAGCTAGTTGGACAGTCTTACAAGTGGAGAAATCCACTAAAACAGAAGAGAAAGAGACTAATATAATTAGCAACTAATTAAATAATGTTTGGGGATTATTAGGGGTAATAAATAATGATAAACAACGCAACATATACTTATACAGATTCTAACACTCCCCCTCAAGCCGGTGTGTGAATGCCAATCCAAATTTTCTTTGATGAAGTTGACTAAGACGGTATTGATGAGGCCCTAATCCAAATTTTATTTGATGAAGTGTCTATCAACCTCCACATGATTGGTTTTATCATGTTAGATAGGGTTGTGAGAGATATCAATAGTTGAGGGATTATCACCATAAATGATCATAGGTGATTTCCTCTTGATCTTTAGGTCATCCAGAACAATCTTCAGCCAAAGTAGTTTACACATTCCATTGGATGAGGATCTGAACTCAACTTTTGCACTAGATCTATCCACAACATTCTGCTTCTTACCCCTCCAAGAAATAGGGTTTCCAAATAGGAAGACGTAGTAGTCTGAAGAGGATCTCATGTCATCAAGGCAACATGCATAATCTGAATCAGTGTAGGCTTCTAGTAGTCTTTGATTTCCCCTTTTGTACTGAATTCCTTTCCCATGCCATGTCTTTAGGTACTGAACAATTCTCTCTACAACAAGTCTCTGGTAATAATGTTTCCACAGATTCATCTTCAGGGGAAAGGTTAAGACCATGATTCAATTCAACCGGCGCTCCTACAGGTTTAGAACCTAGCTTTCCACAATCATTCAAAAGGTCTAAGAAGTATTTCAGTTAGGAAATAAAGATTCCCATTTTGAAAGATAGGACCAGTTAATGCATAGAAAGTATTTCAATCTGCCCAAATCCTTAATGTCATCAACATAGACCAAGAAGATTGATATTTGCTCAAAGTTATTCTATTTAATGAACATGGTATGATCACCTTAACTTTGTCGATACCCTCGACTGATCATAGCATTGGTAAATCTACCAAGCCATGCTATATGCGATTGTTTTAGGCCATACGATGCCCTTTTCAATCTGCAAAACTTCTCTATCTAATTCTGAATTGCAGGAGGGGATATCCATGAAATGGTTTCTTGTAGGAAGACATTTTTAACATCATACTAATGTAGGTCCTAATCAAGAAAAACAACCAATGATGACAATATCTTGATTGTGTTCATCTTGTCCACATAGGCAAAAGCTTAAAAGTACACCACGCCTTGTGTTTGAGAATACCATTTCACAACTAATCTTTCCTTGTATCTCTCAATAGTCCCATTAGACTTATAATTAAATGTAAGAACACTTCTACATCCCATAATTTTAGCACCCCTGGGAAGAGAAACCAGTTCCCAGGTTTTGTTTTTTCCAAGAGCATTTATCTCATCTTTCATTGCCTTAGCCCATTTATAATCAGATAAAAGCTACAGTGCACAACTGCCCAGAAGATTCTTTATATTTTTTTTTTGAATGTTAGATATCTTATCATAAGATAGACAGTTCCTTATACAGTGAAGTATACAAGCCCTAGTATTTTTCCTTAGAGCAATAGGAAGATCCTTCTGGTGTGGAGGATCATTACTCTCAAGTTATGGATCAGTGGAATGAGAGTTCCTTCTTTTAGTAAAGATATATTCTTTTGGTCCCTTCTTATTATAAGCAGGTCCAAAATCAGCATCTTCCTCAATAGGGACAATATCTTTCCATCTGACCTAGTTTTTTATTTTGTAAATGAATGGAGACTTTTCTTTACGAGTGTCCTTCACTGATTCATCCCTCGTATTTTATGTTTCAATATCTTGAACTTCCTCATCATTTTAAAGTGAGTCAAGAGGATCCCCGAAGATATAAATATATTTTTCAAAATGAAAGGGAACGTTCTCCTCTGAATTAGAGATTTTCCTAATAAATTGGAGTTCATCTCATAAATGGTAACATCTTTGGAGATGATGTGTCCTTTTGTAGGCGTGCGATAGAATTTGTATCCTTTTTGAGAATTATAATATCCAATAAATACATATTTCAAGGCCCATGGATGCAAGTTTCCCTTGTTAGGGAAATGAATATGAATAAACATTTCACACCCACACTTTAGGAAAGACCTCAAGATGTCAAGAATGAAGGGTTGCAGCTAGTTAAAACTTCCAAAGGACTTTTCCCTCCAAGGAATTTGGTAGGCAATCTATTAATAATATGAGCAGATGTAAGAGCTACCTCTCCCTAATAGTTTTTTTGGGACTTCCGTCTAAAAGAGAAGAGCTCTAGCAGTTTCCAAAAGATGTATATTTTTCCTTTCATCCATCCTATTCTGTTGGGGGTTATGAACACAAAAGGACTCATGTATAACCCCTCCTTCATTCTTGAAGGGGTTCATGACTTTGTTAATGTAATCTTTAGCATTATCCGTCCTGAACCTTTTCATCTATGCATTAAATAGAGTCAAAACCATGTTGTAGAATGCGGGAGAAACCTGAGCCAATTTTGACTTGTGTTTAAGCAAGTAAATCCATGTGGTTCTTGTATTGTCATCATAAATGAGACAAACAAATGTGGACCATTATTGTTAGGCAAGGTAGAAGGACCCCATGTATCACTATGAACAAGATTAAAGAGATTAAAGGATATATAAGATTGATATGGAAAAAAAAAACTCTTTTATGCTTAGAAAAAGGCATTAATTACATTTGAAAGCATCTACATTTGTGCCTTTAACACTACAAGAAAAATAACTTTTTGCCACAATAATTTTACCACAACAAAAAAATTGCAGCTAATATATGCATAGTTTTCCTCATTTGCCACGATACTGTGACTAAAATTAAGTATATTAGAAACAATTTTCTTTCATTGTGGAAAAACTACTGTGGTAAATGAGTAATTTTCTTGTAGCATAGATAAAGTATGAAATAATTGTTTCAAATTTTGAAAGGAAGGATGACCAAGTATCCTATGATACAACATGTTCTTATCATTAACAGACTTAGATAAAAAAAGATAGATTTTGAAAAACATCTTATTCCTTCTTAATCTTCTGGTTCGTAGTAAATAGAGACCTTGTATAGCCCTATCAAGTCCAGTATTCTTCATTGTTGTGTATCCCTATCTTCTTCATTGTTGTGTAGCCCTATCTTTTGGTTCTTAGTAAACAGAGACCTTGTGTAGCCCTATCTTCTATCTCCTGAATCACACAAAAGTCAGGAGTAAACAAAACATAACATTTTGAGTCTTTAGTCAGCTTCCCGATAGATACCTAATTTGCAGACAAATCAGGGACATTTAAGTCATTATTAAGGATCAATGATTCATTTATCTTGATATTTCCAATGCCAACCACCCTGACAGAAGTACCATAAGACATTGTAATTCTCTTATTGGTATTACAAGAAAATATTGGAGGAAAATCAATTTCTGGAAATGCTCATATGATTGGTGGCACCGGAGTCAACAACCCAATCCTTAGTAATTTTATGATCCAACAGATTAAAAGAAGTCATACCTGAGAAGACCAAGGAAGAAAAATAATTCTCCAATATATTTAGGAACATCTTTAGTTTGTCAATATCTGACTGCTCAAGACCAGAATGTTGGCCTAGAGAAGTCAAAATACACCCTTCAATTTTGTTGGAATATGCAACATGGGCCAAGGCTTCACTGTTGTTTCTACCTTGTCTTCCATGCAGTTTCTAAAAAAAAATCTTTGATGTGTCTGTCTCTTACAGCGGGTGCAAAAGAGGTTCTTTGTATATGTCACCGAGTTTCATGTTTGACTGGGAAACTTTTTTTCTTCCAAAAAATTAACCCCTAGACTCATTGTTCCTGGGTTATCCAGTTTTACTACGTCTAGCAATCAGAGTTGGTCCTTCAACATGTACAATGTCTAACATGAGACTTCTCATGCCTTCTTCAGCTTTAACAATGGAAATAGTCTCATTTAAGGTGGAAGATCACCTTTGCTTCAAATTTGGACTCCGATAGGGTCAAAATCCTGGTTAAGACCACTTAGAAATAGATAGTGATATCGCGTGTAAGTCACTTATACTAGCAAGAGAACTAGGTCAATCGTAGTATAGCAAGGCGAATCAAGCTCGATCCCACAAAGACAATGCAACCCCTCAATGATAAACGTACTAAACCTAACTAAGAACACATAAAAGCGGTCTACGACCAACATAGAAATAGAAAAGAAACGGTGTTCCTCCCCTCCCAACCTATCCCTTAGCTTGGTGTAATTAATCATCGTGCTTACTTCGTTTGTAATTTCCCTAATCAATCAGAATATATGTGTTAATTCAGTTTTAGCTATGGTTGTAGTCTCAGAAACTTGTCTACTTCCATTTGCAAGGAAAGTAAACGTCTATGTATCATTAAACTACCTTAGGCAGTATTAACTCACATGTATTAAGTTCTAGAAAGTGCCGGCTCAAGACCGAGAACCTCCTTAGGCAGCTATCGACAATGACTAGCACGTTCCTAAAGATTGATCCAGACTATGTCCTAACTAACACTTCACTATATTTCCTTCATGTTAATTTACGAATACGCAAAGCAGATTGGCCAGATTTAACTAAACGTGAATTAAACATGTCGATCAACGTAGTTGACGCCGAATCTCCAGAGTTAAGGTTACCTAGGGTGCCTCGACGCATCGACTCTGAGTGCAAAGGTTTATATTTCTAGGTTACATATCTATTGTTCTGATTTATTATAGTGAATTACAGATTCGTTAAGCATTCAGATTAATTACATCACGCAGAAACAAGCTAATCTACCATATTGAAGACATAAAGGAATGTTCAAAGCTTCATACCTTCAATAATGGAGATCAAACTTGATCAACTTAAGCTATTTGATGGCTTGGGGAGAAGAAAACCAAAAGAAACTCACAAGGAAAAACCAAGCAACTTTATTTCATAAAACTTTGATAATTATTGTAAGTATATGTTACAATGGGGTGCTACAGCCTTTATATAGGCTCTGTAGCTGACTTAGATAGATAAGAAACCTTATCCAACTTAAACTTGACCTCGTAGGTCGGTTAACTTGTTGTCCAAGAACTTGATGCATCGAGATGGGCTTCGATGGTTCGAGCCCAACTATTCCTGTTTCTTCAGCAGATCTGCTTCTAGACCTTTTATCTTCAACCCAATAAATTCTTTCAATGTAGATTCGTTTCCTCATTGCTTCATGAAAAAATCATTGCCTGAAAAACACGGAAAACGAGACAAAAAAGCACCGATTCCAAAGGATAATTATGTAAATGCGTAATTAACAACCTAGGAACATGCACTAGGCAATCGACATGCATTTCATACAATATTCAGACCATCTCTTACCAATTGAGCATAAATCAGGGGTAAATAATGTATTCAATAGAGTACCAAATAGAGTGTTATCAACTACCCCCCACTTAGCATTTGATCGTCTAGAGCAAAAAAAGAGAAAAGAAAATAAACTCTCGGATCAATGTGGAAGTTAATTAAGAACATCTCCATGTCACAAAGTCAAGTTAAGAGACACATCGACCATTATCCATAAGTAACACATTAAACAATATTCTATTCATGAACTGGTGTGTGTGAGTGAATATAACTCTCCCACATCAGTAATGCAGACATAATCACATTATACCAACGCAGGGTCTACCTAGAAAATCACAAGCATGTTTGCCCATTTTCGTCATTTTATGGAGATTTATTCAAAATTTAAATTATAGGTCAAGTGAACTGGGCAAGGTGGATCGAGAACCGAGCACTACTCCAAGGCTCGTGTTTATCTTATTTATTATTTATGCATTGTGAGGGCCGGGTAGATCATTGATAAGAAACTTGCAAATGTGGGTGCCTAGCAAGCAACCTTCTTAAATCTAACACCTAACTTGCTACCTCTTGCCAAAGAATTTTATCTTTTCGGGTAGGACATCTCTAAAAAATCTATCTATACTCGTGGTCCACTCATTTCGATAAACTACCGTATCCGTAAATCCTTGGCCCTTATAGAATCCACAACTTGACTTAGATGAATCAAAGGTAGAACAAAACTCGGGAAACTCAGGTCAACATAATGCGTCATCTACCTACACACTGAAGAAGTGAGTTATACGTGCTTAGAAAGTCGGTTCACAAAAAGAATATGAGGTTAATATGCAACTACTTTAAAAGTCAACACGTCTCTTGTACAATCGTTCATGAAACAGAGATGTAATCAATTAAATCCAAAAGCTCAAAGACTTTAGATCTTGACCAATCTTTCTAAAAAAGAAACAAAATAAAAAGTGGTGAGAATTGCATCAAAATGAATTGGGATAATAATAAAATTGATGAAATGCAATGCCGAAAGCTAAATGGCGTTCCTCACCCTCCACTTTACCTAAACACTGTCCCTAATGTTTAATGGAGTAAAACAAGAAAGAAACTTAGCTCGGACAAGTGTGAAGCTCATAAAGCAAATCCGGAACTCGTCACTCGTGGGCAAAAGAAGTCGTTCCGGGAAATCTGCAATAAGTCTTACATACAACAAAACCCGGGAAAATCGGGGTAACAGTAACCGATATAATAATAATAATGACGACAACAAGTATGAAACTCCAAACAAATTAAGCCGACAAAATCATTAAAATTAGAAATTTAATCCTTACAAAAGTTGGGGATAAGTCGGGGATATAAAAAAGAAAAAAGAAAAAGACAACATAACTTGAGGAAAAAAAAATAGAAACTAGTCTAAGCATCTATATCCAAAGAGTAGTAGTCCTCCGGAGGATCTTCACGATGCTCAAAAGCAGGAGGCACAGATGATGTAGAAGGGCCAGCTGCGAAAGAAGATGCAGCTTTATGTGGGGCAATTGGCAAAATGCCGAGGTGATGAATGATATGGTCATGCTTCGTGTGGAGTGTAGAAATCTCCCAAAAAAATCCCTCATTGATCTCATGCTGAGATCTAGCTCCTCCGTGTAATGGTGTGCACGCTCGCCTAGGTGCTCAAGGTGGACAAGTATAACCCGACACTATCTTGGTGCTCAGAATAGGTTTGGGCTCCTCTCAAACATCGCTAGCCTGAACTGGGTAGGCATCTGCAATATCAAAAGCATGGATCATGTGCCTATAAGGTAGCACGTCTCAAACAGAAGTACCGGCTCTAGTGCGAATGAGGCGGTGCATAAGCAAACCAACATTCACCTGCAGCTCCTGCTCGATATAAAACATCAGCTCAGCCCGCTTCATAATAACCGAAGCAACATGATCAACCGGCAATAGTGTGCATGGACAAACCGATGCAACAACTTCTGATCCCTAGTCAAATCATCCTCGAGAAAGATCTTTGGAAACTCCTGTGTATTGCGCTGCCAGACAATGTCGTGCCACTCAGCAATCATCTCCAGTCTTGTTAACGGTGATTTTTACGATGTATATGATATTATTTCGTAGCAATTTCCTTCGTGTTTTATTAATTTTTATAGAAAATTAGGTGTTTAATGGATTTATTGAAAGAATGCGTATTGAAACGGTTAAAGTGCAAACTCGAGCTTATTACGTGATTTTATTAGCAATTTTCTATCTAGATATATGGTTCTACATTTTGCACGTTTCTATTATCTTGTAGGTACAATTTGCATGGCGAGGAATGAGCTGAAAAGATGTTTGATTGAAGATTAAATGGAAGGAAGGAGATGCAAGTCGAAGGTAGAATGAAGCTTTACAAGTCTGGACGCACGTTTGAGGTCCCGTCCAGTGGACTGGCGTCCAGAAGAAGTGGGCTGGCGTCCAGGAGGAGAAGTTGATTCAGGATGTTCAGATTTTCTGTGGACGAGCGTTCAAAATTGCATAGGACGGGCGTTTGAGAAGACTCGGCCCGACTCGAAGATTTCAAAGCAGCTGGACTGGCGTCCAGCCACCGCCTTTGCTGAAACCGACCTAAAAACCTATTTATAGTCGCGTTTTTCAACCCTAGAAACACCACAATTCGACCCTAGGCGGCCACAAGCCCCTTGGGGGCGCCCTAGCTGCGTTTTCCCACCATCATAAACCTCTTTTTATCTTCTTTTTACTTATTTACTTATATGATTTGTATTCCAACGATGAGCTAAGGCTAAGCCTAGAACGAGCTTTGTGAAGCCAATTCTCAGCAGCGTTTTGATTTCGATCTTGGATTGTTTTGTGAGTTTTTATTTAAAGTTGTTTCTTTATTACGTTTTGTATTGATTTTGCAATTTATATCGAGAGATGGTTGCTTTGTGATGTTTAACGTTTGATGAAAATCGTTGTTAGACCTAGATCACCGTAGTAAAGATGGGATTTTTAACCTAAAAATAACAAGAGTTGCTAGGTTAAATTTCTAGGTTGCTAGATTGAGAAATCTTACACCTTTGTTATGGAAGCGTTAATCTTTAAGATCGAGAGATGAAAGATTAATAGGCGAATTATCTACGAGAGTAGAAATTCATACCTTTGATAGGTGAACCATATCTTTATTAAATCTTCAGTAAACGATCTAGGGTAGAAATTGAGAGTTGCGAGATAGGCGGATCATTGCTTGTTCCTCGTTAACTTAATTGAAAGAATCATTGTGCCTTGTTCTTCGTTGCTAGCTTAGAATTTTATTTTCGTTTTAGTTTATAGAATAGAATTAGTTATTTTAGGTTCGCAATTATCTTTCCTGGCTTTGGATTGACAACTCTCTGTCCAGTTTATTGTATTCGTTTTAGTTTTGTTTTGTGTTTTTCGTGACAAATCTTTAGAAAGATTAATAAACTAGATAAACAACCTCGATTCCCTGAGATCGACTCCGGTATCAACCTCTATACTACGATCCCTACACTTGGGGTATACCGGATTTATAAATTTTATTACTTGTTTATTTCTCATTAGATAAAATCCGTGACAAGTCTCGCCACATCTTGCTCTCTAATGGCCGCGGTGAACTCATCATCACTCAAACAGACATATGTGATGATAAAATATTCGTTGATCCTCTCCACGGAGAAGTCAACACGTACTCCACGAACCATCACGAACGTGGGCTGTGGCTGTGTGCCACGGACGCATAAAACTCTATAACGGTGTGGCATTGAACCAGACTGGAACCTCAGCCATTCTCAACCAACTGTGGTGTGTTAGAAGATTAGAGATAAATGCACCACTGTCATCCAAGTCAATGAGGGACTTCTTAAATTCAAGAATCCTTGGTTCAGCTTGGCTATTAAATAGAATCTCAAGGGTTCTCCAAAACTACGCCGATGTCAAGCATCCAACAACTTCTAGAAGGGCCTGTTCGGTCATTGATCCGAGTAACCACCCAAGGAGAGAACTATCAGTGGAGATCCATTCATCGAATGCTGGATTAGGCTGAGTGATAAGATTTGAGCTGGTTCCAGGGATCGGAATGCGTTCTGGTGGTATTGTCTTCGTTCCTAATAGATGTCCATCCAACTTGTATCCTCGAATAACCGGAAGAATGGAATAATGCCACAACAGGTAGTTTGTTACGATCTAGTTTCACAGTGAAGGATTGATTTAGATTCGCTCCAAACGGTGGCACTGAGTGAGTTTGTGGTGGTGCTAGGGTTTGTGGAAAAGATGAGAGAAATGAAGGACGTACGTAAGGCGGAACTATTGTGAAAGATGAAGTATTAGTAGTTGATAGAGGCAGAGTGTTAGTTCCGAAGATCGGAATCTGGGTGGAGGCCGAAATTGGAGTGGAGATGACCGGCGGTGCACTGGTGACGGGTGTGGTAGGTGTACTGATAGTCATTTTGATAGCCACCTAGTGGCTCCGATACCAAGATAAAATATTATGAGTAAATGTTCTTCATTAATTGATTCATTAAAGAGTCTACAATAACAGTATGCAGAATATATTAGGGTATAATGACTATATCCTATCACAGTATGCCATATGACACTATGTAATATAAATATACTTAACTCTATTTCTCAACAATTTCAAGTAAAATCCTTTATATAGAGTGGATATAAATCCAGCTACTACTTGGGTTTAGACATGATTCTGATGACGGTCAAATTATACCCATAAAAGTCATCAACGTTGTTCCTTTAATCGAGCTTAATAATATATAATTTATATTAAATCACATGTTTATAATGTTTATTTAATGTTATGTGATTTATAGAATATAATTTGGTATTTATCTATTTTTATTATTAAAATATGATTTACTGTGTGAAATTTATTGATTTTATAGATTACGGTGAATAGGATGATATCTACCAACGAAGGAAGTAAATCTCAAGATAAATCGGAGCGGAATCGGATTGCATTAAAGATAAATATCGAAGTAGCATGAAGAGTGGAGTAAGGAACAAGAAAAGCCAGCGAGCCAATCGTAGATCGGCACCACTACCGGCAACAAGTGGCGACTCACTGGGAGCGAGTTCGGGAAAATTATCGGATCGGCTCGGAGTTATCTCGACGCGTTTTAGACTCCTTTAGGGTTTAGGAAACGTAAATTAGGTCGGCTGGAGTTTATCCTAAGTCGGTTTTCCAAGCCTATATATACTTATTTCATTGTATCACAATATACACTTTATATCACTTTTCATAACACAAATTCTCAGTTTCTCAGAGCAGTTTTTATACAAATTTCCAGTAGCAATAATGTGAGTTATTTGTATTTATTTGTTCTTTGTTCTTTGTAATTAAGTCCCCCCAATTATTGTTTATCGTTAGAGGTTGTTCGTTCTTCACCGAACGATGTAGATCTAAGGGTACGATATGAGGCAGTGGGGATTCCTTGTCTATAAGGATCCACACGCCCAGATCTGTTATCCTGTGACCTATAGATGACTTTGGTATGATCGACAATCGTGTTTTTACTAGAACTATATAATTGCTTTATGAATCTCTATTTTATCTGTTACGTATGTAGATACGCTAAGATTTAGGTTTTCGCCGCGTCAATCTAGCCACGTCTTTATGGTGTGATTGTCCACCTAGAATTTCTTAGCTTAGTAGGTATGGCTACGGCTACGTTGCTCGTCTGTTTTAATTAGCGTATGATTAGGAAATACCAATATAGGGCTCCTAGGTCGGCTCATGAATTGATCTTCCGGGACTTTAAGCGAGATCTAGATCTGTTCTGTATTCAGGAATTGCATGCACCTAGTTATACGTAAATTGTAGATTAACATGAGACCGTGCAGGTAATTGTTAATGGGACAGAGACTGATGCGATCACTTAGAAAGTACGCCTAACCACAGGAATGTTGCCTAGGTGAGGAATACGGTTAATATCGGCATCCCTAGTTTTGTAAGCGTGCGAGTTATATGAGATGGAGGCCTACGAAGAGAAGTTACGTAATGTAGCACAGTGATCTAGATGGCCTAACCGGAGCTAGATCTAGTTTAGGGGATGACTCCCGTAGCCAATATGAAAGAAATACGAATTGGATTAGTAGTTATTGAGTCTAGTTTAATTATATAGAATCTCTAGATCCAAACGATAACATAATAATTAGGGAGGTTAATTACGTTGTCTTTATTTGTATTGTGTCGAGTCAGTTTTTACCTTGTCTTGTCTTTTGTTGGTCTTAGACCGCCTCACTGTGCTTGACATGATTAATTGATTGTTTATATATAAATGATTCACAATTGGTTCCCTGTGGGATCGACCTTGATTCGCTATAGCTATACTACGATGGACCTAGTCCTCTTGCTAGTATTGGTTTATGGTGATTGAGTATTTTATTGTTACTTGATCTCGTCATCAAGTTTTTCGCGCCGTTGCCGGGCAACCAACGGTCAATTTTATATATAAATAATTTTTTATTCATGTTAAGTTTTCTTTTTTAGTGTCTGTTTTTACGTTTTTGAGTCCCTCTGGTTGTCTGCTCTGTGTAAAAATTCCAGAATCTGGAACAGCTGGTTTCGCTCCAGCCGAGATCGCCTCTCGCCGCCAAAGTGAGCCTGGTTCGCATTTTACGGGACTTCGTGTGTCTGTTTATCTCCGTATGTTTAATCCGTAGGTCTGAGAGCAGCATGGGAAACCATGTTAAACTCAGTCTACGGTCTGTTTGTTTTTTGTTTTTCTTCTATTTGCAGAAACCAGGGAAGTAATAATCTGAGTCCGTAATTTTTCGTGGGCGTTGAGAAAATAACCCAGCAACTGTGGATCTACGAAGGGAAAAGCAATGGAAGCAACACCTTTAAAGCACCAAGAGGGCTCCGAGAAAATAAATATTAAAAGGTTCGAATTATTCGTGGTACAATGTTGAAGGCAATGTACTACCTTTTTTGCTTATGTTTTACTATCTTTTGGTTTTTTGAGCATAAGTTAGCCTATACATGAACCTGAGTATGAATAATAGCCAGGAGTTGGTTTGTAAGATTAATTTTATTAGTGTGGAAGGTTCTGCCCCAAATATGTCTCATCTAGAGGGTGTAAGGAAACATGTTGTAGTTGAAGGAAGCAGTGAATAAAGAGTCCCTCGTAGTTCTGTCAAAATCTCATTGTCCTATGCATGAGATTGCTTCTACTGGCCATGGGAGCAACAATTTGTGTAGTTTTCAGAATTCACAATCTAAAGAAGACGTTGAGTTTTGAGAGAGCAGAATGAAGCAGCATTATAGAGGATATGATTAAAAGGGGTCCCTAGGACTTAATCTCCTTAGAATTCACTAGTTCCTAAAACGAGAGCCGAGGTAAGAGCTTTGTATAAATGGTATGGATAGATGTCGTTTCCTAGGTCTCACAACCAAGGGAAGGGTATTAATCCGCAAGAGCGACGAGCCCACCTCATATAGTGCTCAAGGGGTCAATATCTGGCGATCCAAGAAGGATGACTAACAAGGATAATTTTTGGAAAGTCGAGCTGAGGACATTAAACTCAGAACTACTTCTTTAAAACCCTTAGGATTTCTTTTTAGTTTTTTAGGTTTTGTTTTCTTTGAATCAAATAAGAGTAACGTGACATGTGTTGAGGTTTTTTATTTGCCGTGTTCCGATGGCCATTAGGCTAAGGATGTGCAAAACTTTTTTACTCAGTATAGGCCACGTGAAGTAGAGTTCCGTAGGAGAGTCGAGAAATTGCTAAAGAAAAGGAAATTTAGCAATCAACCTTAAGATGGAAGCATTGAGAGAGCTTGAGAATTATTGAAAATGTAACAGAGAATGATTGGTGCAAACAAGAACAATTGTGGTCAACTTCCAAAACTTTTTAGAATGGCGATCCGAGTGAAAATCCAAAATTGTGTGCAATTCGTTCTGCAACTACCCTTATCCTTCCCTTTATACCTTTTCACCCTTCAACCTTTTCTATTCTCTCACCATTCTGCCTCACAATTCACATTTCTAATCATTCTTTCATTCCCTCTCTTTCTCTCCATCCATTTCACTCTCCCACCCTAACCTAATACCTTAACCAATACCTAGCCAAATCAATTTCCTTAAACAATTTTCAACCCACCCAAAACACAATTTCTTACCCACCCTTTATCTTTTCTTACCATTCTTATAAATATCTTTTTCTCAACCCATCATATTCTAAACCACCATGTTGTTTACATAATACCCTTCTGTTGCAGAGATAGTAAATTTCTAAGTTTTAATGATTATCTTTCATCATTTTGATTTTTATGGATCCTCGCTGGGGTACGTGTAGCTCTGACCCTAGCTAGATTTTTAAAAGTTTTTGGTTCGATCAAAATAAAACTTATCTTTCTACCGGAAGTTTTAAATTTCACATTTTTACGCCTATTCCGGCATTTCTAGATGATGAGTTTTGTTCTAAGCTATCACACTGATCCGACCTTCTTGATGACGTTGAGAACTTTGATGTGCTAAATTGGGTAATTAGTAATTTCGAGGAGAAGCTACATATCCCTAAGTTGTTGATATCCAATCAAAACGTTAAGCGTTTACGCTAAGTATCTGATTTAATCTTTAGCCAATAGGTCCCCCCAATCTGTTATACCTTAACTAGTTTCTCTTTTACGCTGGATTAAATACCTTATCAATCCAGTAAATCTCGTGTTTTCACACATGGGGTAATGCTTTCCGATCTTTGTCTTATCCACCCGGTTTTCTGCATATTTTTGTGGTGGAGGATATCGATGAAGACTATAATCTTTTGTTGATTGTTTATTTTACTTTCTATTTAGTATTTTTCTTTTTGAGTCTGTATATTTCCTTCTTCTTATTTGTTTTATAATTTGTGTCTAAACGAGTCGTTTTAACTCTTTGGTTTTCCCTGTCATTGGTTGTATACAATAAAGTGGCTTAATTTGTTTTTGGATATTTTATATCTGATTACTGACACATTATTTTATAACTTCCATTGACGTGTTATTAATAGTTTCATGGAGTTTCTGTTTGGTTTGCTTAAACAGGTTTTCATTTGCTTCTCCATGACGTGCTTGGATTACTCCGATGTTCTGCATCTACTTGAGAGCCATTTCCAGAGCTAAGTCTTTTTCTTAAATTCTTAATTTTCTTTGTCATTGGGGACAATGCCATGTTTAAGTGGGGGGTAGAGGAGACTTAGCTATGATGTGTTATAATTGAAAATTGAATGAAACGGTGAAAAATTGAAAATTTGAACAAAGGCCCAAATTAGTTATCTCGTGCCCTTAGAATTGTGAGTTCTAAAACATGGAATTGATAGGAAAGGAACCAAGTTGCATGATTACGTGATCATTTTATACTTATGTGAATGTAAATTTAAGGATATTCATGCCGACCGTTGCAAGTAGTTATTTATTATTCGATTACTCAATTTTGAATCGACTATTATCGCACGAATCATAATAACTAGAAGAATTATGTGTACATTGCGTAGATGATTGGTTATGTAGACTTAGTGTCGATATTTATCTGCTGATGTATTCCTATCTTCTGGCCATCAAAGCGGAGTAATAAGCTTGAGAATTATCTGTGTTTTAACAATGCGTTAAACACTAGGCTTGTAGTAACATTACCAAAGTAGCCCCGAGTTTGTGGTAATATTCAACGTTATTGACTAATCCGTGAGAGGGGGATTCTTGCAATGCATACTCTACTTTTAAAGCAAGTTTCTTTCTTGAGAGGTGTTAATACTGGAAATTATGAAAATGCGAAGAAATTCAACTTTTTAAGAGGCTTTGAGTATTTCTCGGTCTCTGAGTCCAAAAACCTTATGGATGACGCTCTTGCTTATTGCACCATGTCTTTACCTATTGCGAGGATTAAGAAGTGGGAATGCTGATGTTAGTAGGTTAAGACTGCGAAGTTAGCATAAACTTTAATCTTGCCACGAATATATAAAACTGAATGCACATGCACACATCACTTCGATTCATAGCGAGTAGTGAATAATGGATACCTTATGAGCATGAATGGTATGAGTTGACTCGAGTTTCTTGTGTAAGTATGATTTGACCATGGAAAATGTCTTCTTGGGGAATGACTTATCGATGCTTTGTTCGGGACGATCAAAGTCTAAGTGGGGGGTAGTTGATGACGGTCAAATTATACCCATAAAAATCATCAACGTTGTTCCTTAAATCGAGCTTAATAATATATATTTTATATAAAATCACATATTTATAATGTTTATTTAATGTTATGTGATTTATAGAATATAATTTGATATTTATCTATTTTTATTATTAAAATATGATTTACTGTGTGATAATTATTGATTTTATAGATTACGGTGAATCGAAGGATATCTACCAACGAAGGAAGTAAATCTTAAGATAAATCAGAGCGGAATCGGATTGCATTAAAGATAAATATCGAAGTAGCACGAAGAGTGGAGTAAGGAACAAGAAAAGCCAGCGAGCCAATCAGAGACTGGCCAGCTCGCTGGCAGCTCGATGGGAGCGAGTTCGGGAAAATTATCGGATCGGCTCGGAGTTATCTCGATGCGTTTTAGACTCCTTTAGGGTTTAGGAAACGTAAATTAGGTCGGCTGGAGTTTATCCTAAGTCGGTTTTCCAAGCCTATATATACTTATTTCATTGTATCACAATATACACTTTATATCACTTTTCATAACACAAATTCTCAGTTTCTCAGAGCTGTTTTTATACAAATTTCCAGCAGCAATAATGTGAGTTATTTGTATTTATTTGTTCTTTGTTCTTTGTAATTAAGTCCCCCACAATTATTGTTTATCGTTTGAGGTTGTTCGTTCTTCACCGAACGATGTAGATCTAAGGGTACGATATGAGGCAATGGGGATTCCTTGTTTATAAGGATCCACACGCTCATATCTGTTATCCTGTGACCTATAGATGACTTTGGTATGATCGACAATCGTGTTTTTAGTAGATCTATATAATTGCTTTATGAATCTCTATTTTATCCGTTACGTATGTAGAAACGCTAAGATTTAGGTTTTTGCCGCGTCAATCTAGCCACGTCTTTATGGTGTGATTGTCCACCTAGAATTTCTTATCTTAGTAGGTATGGCTACGGCTACGTTGCTCGTCTGTTTTAATTAGCGTATGATTAGGAAATACCAATATAGGGCTCCTAGGTCGGCTCATGAATTGATCTTCGGGACTTTCAGTGAGATCTAGATCTGCATTCAGATTCGGGAATTGCATGCACCTAGTTATACGTAAATCGTAGATTAACATGAGACCGTCTGCGGTAATTGTTAATGGGACGGAGACCGATGCGATCACTTAGGAATACGCTAACCACAGGAATGTTGCCTAGGTGAGGAATACGGTTAATATCGGCATCTCTAGTTTTGTAAGCGTGCGAGTTATATGAGATGGAGGCCTACAAAGCGAAGTCACGTAATGTAGCACAGTGATCTAGATAGCCTAACCAGAGCTAGATCTAGTTTAGGGGATGACTCCCGTAGACAATATGAAAGAAATACGAATCGGATTAGTAGTTATTGAGTCTAGTTTAATTATATAGAATCTCTAGATCCAAACGATAACTTAATAATTAGGGAGGTTAATTACGTTGTCTTTATTTGTAATGTGTCGAGTCAGTTTTTACCTTATCTTGTCTTTTGTTGGTCTTAGACCGCCTCTGTGTGCTTGACATGATTTATTGATTGTTTATATATAAATGATTCACAATTGGTTCCCTGTGGGATCGACATTGATTCGCTATAGCTATACTACGATGGACCTAGTCCTCTTGCTAGTATTGGTTTATGGTGATCGAGTATTTTATTGTTACTTGATCTCGTCATCAGGTTCACTATTCCAATGGCTAGTTGGACAGTCTTACAAGTGGAGAAATCCACTAAAACATAAGAGAAAGAGACTAAGCCAATTAGCCACCAATTAACCTAGGTACATTTACTTAATTCCGTTCTCATACACGTATATAGTCACAGTGATAGTGCATTGTTTCATTTACTCCTCAACCCTTGTCTGCACTAGCTTACAGATGTTTACAGTCTTCCAAATTCCTATGACGCCGTATTATCGAATTGGTGGTGTTTATATTTTTTTCTCAGAAATACAACGAATCACGTATTATTGGGTTAATTTGATTTTTAGTCCTCTAACTTTCCCTGTTTTTGTAAATAGTCCTTTTTTTGCTCCGGTAGCATTTTAAGTCCTATAACTTTCTATTTTCTGGATATTTAGTCATTTTTGCCAATTCATCACCGGAGCTCCGGCGAAGTGGCTTAGGTGGCTGCCATGTGGCAAAAAGAGGACTAGGTGGGCGCCATGTGGCAAAAAGTGGCAGGTGGCGACCACCTAGTCCTCTTTGCCACATAACACCACCTGCTTCCACTTCGCCCGAGCTCCGGTGATGAATTGGCAAAAAGGACTAAAAATCCGTAAAATAAAAAGTTATAAGACTTAAAATGCTTCTGAAAGCAAAAGAGTGACTATTTACAAAAACATGGAAAGTTAGAGGACTAAAAATCAAATTAACCCCGTATTATTGATTCGGTGATTTCTTTTAACATACATTAATAATATAATATATCTAAAATGCAATAAATTAAGTCTCACCTGGAATTTGTCTGATCGTTCATTCCAACATGAATTATAAATTCAGAATCCACAATACTAAAACTTTGAAATTCCATATACTATTAATTAACACTATCTAACCTAGCCCTATAAATAGTAAATACAATACCCTCCCTTGGCCGGAAACATTATCTTTACGCCCTAATTTAGCAACCGGCTTTAATTCTCTCAATTATAATTTACTTTGCACTACATCACATTAATACAATATGGTGAAAGCTGTTTTTCGTCTTGCTTTTGCCATCTTCTTGCTTGTGCTCCTATGTGCCTTATTGGGCATCGCATCAGCGACAGACGACAAGACCTCGGGAGAAGATCAAAAGCCATATTCTGATCATAAAGAGTTTGGTCCGGAAACTAATGGACAACAAATAACGGGTTATCGCCTGAATTCTCTGGCAGATGTCGTTAGTTTAGACCCGAACCGGAGATTGCTGCATGGCCATCATCACCATCATCATCATGATCGGTGCTGTTGCGAGGAAGTTGGTTGTTCATGTGGATGCGACCCATGGCCTGATTGCTGCACCTACGGACGTTGAATTGATTATTTTGAAATCTTTCTTTTAATTTGAACGAATTAAAGGATTAAAGGGGTTGTGTTCCATGGTTTTATTGCATCGGTTATTTTGTGTACTTTTTAGCCTCGTATGTGGGGCTTTTAGTGTTTTCCATGTTTTTCTTGTTCTCAAAATAATATTGGCCATAGTGCCTGTTGTGTTGTTCTTTTTCTTTTGAAATTTTATTTGTACTATTTTGAATTTGATGCAATATAATAATTTCTCGTTTATTTTCAAGTGTAATTATGTCCTAAATAATTATCTCTCTTATTCGTTATAATTATGTCTAAAATGATATTTGAGGATTTACATTTTAGGAAAAACATTTATTTATACATTTTCAATCGACGATGAAAAATATTATTAAGATCTAGCAAGATGCTAGAAAAATGTTACAGGAATTCAAAAGAAATTCAAGCGCATGGTAACACCAAGCCAAGGGACTAACACAATAGAGTAAGGATGACATATAGATAGAGGGTTACTGCTCCAAACATCCCAATGTACATCAAAACAGGAGAGGAAAAAACTAAGCTAATTAGCCACTAATTAACTAATTAATGATTAGGGGTAATAAATAATAAACAACACATAACTATATGGATTCTAACAATATATAAGGGACTTAGGCACTAGTCTTAGTTCAGTGAGAATGAAATGAATATAAAGCTGGGGAAGTCAAGAACAACAGTTGTGCAGTTGAAGACAGATGAAATGCTCGTTCAAACAATAGGTTGAACACCTTCAACCGAAAATGGTTGAAGGTGGTTAAGTTGATTAAATATGTTGCAACCAATAAGAATTATTAGATTAGCAATTGAGCTAACTAGAACTCTATAAATAAGTGTAGGATGTAATCCGTAAAACATTTTTTTATGAAGTGTTCAATTTCCTTTTAGTTCATTTTTCCGCCTTTTGTTTCTTTTGAATATGTTCCTTCGTACTTCAAGTTCTTAGTTGCAAAACTTGAAAATCCATATGGTATCAAAGCCACCATCAAGGTCTTAGTTTCAAATACATCAGCAAGAATTGGCTCCACAATATTAGGGTTAGCCGCAGTGTTAAGTATTATGTAATAAACCTATTCTATTGTCTGACACAGACATGCTATGTAATGACATAGCATATCTTGTTCAATCTTATCAGAGAAGGGAAAATTAGTGTGTTGGAGGGCTTGGCACTCTTTTTATTTTATTGTAGAAGGAGGTCCCCCTCTCTTCTTTCCCATCCGATGTGAGATTTTTTGGCTTATTCTATTTAGAATAGGAATGTGAAAACACTTTCTTAGTAAAATAAAGATTTTATTAATTAAATAGATATTATGTTTGTATTACTTTCATTAATCTTATTAAAGAAGTAACTTCTTAGCAATTTCCTTTGTCGTGAAGGCTAAGCAACTCTAGGATATTATTTCTAAGTATGTTAGAAAATACTAATATTCCTTAATATTATTTATTCATAATAAATAATACTTATAATAATAATTTCACCACAACAACTTGTAGTAACAAAACTATTTGGATCCTTATTTGATTATCGCATAATCACAATTTTATTCCGGAAGGTCATTGATTTGTGTGTGAACCGAAATACTTCCGAATATATTGGTCATAAATATAGAATATATTTACAAAATATCATTCATATTTATCGACCGTGACTGACATCTAGCAATGTGTCACGACCCACAATTGTCGGAGGAGTCAAGTGCTACCAACTACAACCATTCGTGTGAAACGGTTCTAGAATCCTTCTGCATACGCAATATCAATGTACTTGATTGTCAAAACATCAATAACTGACCTTATAATTTGAATATTTTATTTCTCGAGCAACACTTACTTCCGCTTCGTAAAGACTTTCGAGGATAAAACATTTCACGTAAGAAGGCCCTTTTGGATATTCATTTCTACCATTAAGAAACACAAATTCGGACGAACCAACACAAATCCTACACATGCTTCAGTATCACATTCATTCACTACAGCATGATAGTCCCGTCGAGAGAAAACCTGAATTGTGTTAAAACATGACCATCCACACCGTGATACTATGCCGAATTCGGTCTAATTAAGGGTAATTACATAAATGTCACAGATATGTGACACTTATATAGTGAGTGAAACAAACTAGTGCAACATTCGATGGAGGAGAAGCTCCCCGATCATTAAACTTTATACAAATGTACATCTAAATATAAATTCTTTGATGTATCTTATAATTGAGAATTGTTTGGCGTAATGGTAAATACAATTGCACTTGCGGGTATGTGGCCAAGTGTTCGATTCACATCCCTGCCCTCAATATAATAAGAAAGATGTATGTTATAAATGTATGGGCATTGTTGTGGTAACATTTGTAATATAACGATTGATACAATACACATTTTATATCATTAATTATGATGAAATTAATATTAATCCGTAAATCATATGTAATTACCTTCAGGCACATGCACGTCTTGAGCCATTTTTGAATATGTGGGGTACTTTCAAGGCTTGGGAGCCTCATCTTCGTTCAATGGTGAAGTTTAATGTAGATGTTGCAGTAAAAGATAATCTTGTAGCGATTGGAGGCATTTTACGAATTGGGGACGGAACAAATATTCACATCTTTTGTGAGAAATTGACAGGATGATATGATGTCGCTATAGCCGAGGCAGCAATTCATCAAGCTTTTGTTTTGTCTATTACTCGGAGGTTATTTAATGTCGTTTTTTAGGACGACTCTTTGATGATTTATAGGAAACTTACCTCAGTTTATGTTGATTTCTCAAATCTGACGAGTATTATTGACGGTTGTAAAGTGTATTTACTTGTTTTCACTAGCTATTAGTTCTCCTTTGTCAAAAGAGACGATAACTCACATTTTTATCTTTTGGCAGAAAAATGTTAATCTCTTGTGGAACTTAAACATTTGGCAATATGCCTCCAGGGCTGGCCCGAGGCCGTCGATGCATGCGTCGGTCATAGGCCCAAAGGTACTGGGGAGGCCCAACATTACATATTTTCATTAAAAGAAAAAATTTGTGTAGATCCAATTCGATCCAACCTAATATAATGCTACTCAATGTTTTTTTACTCAAGCTATAAAAGTAAAAAAAAATTACTTAGCCAAAAAAAAAAAAAAAAAAATAGACATACAATACATATTTTATATTTATACACAAAACAAGTTTTATTATTAATTTTTGGTTTGGAAAACAAGAGAAAAAATATTATAATATATATATATATATATATATATATATATATATATATATATATATATATATATATATATATATATAGAGAGAGAGAGAGAGAGAGAGAGAGAGAGAGAGAAAGCAAACAAACAAAAACAAAAATCAATCGTCCCTCCTCCGGTCCTCCTTATCCCCTGCCTCTCGGCCCTCTCCTCCTCTGCCTCTTTAGCACACTAGCAGGTTTCTTCTTGGATTCTCCTCCACACCCCCCTTTTATTCTTCTTTCAATTTCCCACAATTAATAATACATCTTTCCATTCAAATTCTAATCTCAATATTTGAAGTTAATAGTTATAACAAGTATCAATTTTCCCCTACACAACACAAGCCCTAAGTTCTTAAGTGGAGTTAAATGGATAATTTTCTTATAGTTACAAGCCCTGATATTTTGATAGTTTGATGTTTGAAATTTTCTTATCGTGAGCTTGTAGATATAATAAATAATTTGGAAATTCTACTTTGATTAGTGATTTTTTTTTGAAGCAACTTTATTTTATTTTATTAAAAGATGAAATAAAGAGCTACAAAGTATTCGCCATGTACCGGCACGCCCCAAGTTTACGTGCTAGAATGCATAGCATGACCCTATGTGAGGCAAACCCAGTGTAGGAAAATCCATCACATAGGGAAGAGTACTCGCTCTATGCATTCCCGAAAAAACCCTACTCCAAAAATAAATACATCAGTGGAAGTCAGCAAGAAATAAATGGTGGTTCTCTGTCTTCTGTAGTTCAAATTGGAAGTGAAAGAAGAATGCCCTTCTCCCCGTCGTATCCTCGTGTGAGCTTTCTTCGATCTCCGCATCCTCTTGGGATTGAAATTCCGACATGACCGGTACGTAAAGTGATCAGCAATAACCGAGGTAGAAGTTGTACCAATCATATAAGGGAGTGTATCAAACATCGAAGTAACATGAGCACAATGAGAGACCTTAAAAGCAACAAAAACACTGGATTGCACCCTAGCAAAGCGGTAGGGTGCGTCCAAAGGCTAACGTGATCCTCAAAGCCAAACGTAGAGATGAACAGCACGCGAGCTATGCGTTGATAATCTGTCTGCAAGAAAAACAAAGGGTGAGTACAATACCCAGCAAGCAACCTCCAGGCAACAATAGAGAAATGGAACAAAACACCTGAATTGCACCCCAACCAAAGATGGAGGGGTGCATCCGGCTGAGGAAACACTGTTTGTAGATCCCGCTTGGAGCTCCAGGAATTCGGCCAGCCCCACCTTTGGTAAACTCCATCGGCCTGCACATCGTGTGATACACAGTATATATAGAAAATCTAGTAGTGATGACAAAGTGTAAGAGATGAACAACGCGACCTGGTTTGCACCCTTCACAAGTGAAGAGGGCTTCCCGGATTGTCGGTGGTGTAACGAAAATGAACTGGGCCATGCATATCGTCATGAAGTAACTTCAGGATGCGCGGAGGGACCTCTCTGGTACGCCTAAATAAGTGATCATCCCCCTCCAGTGCTGCTAGGGCATCAGCGACCGCGTTGCACTCCCTATAGATATGAGAGACAGTATAGTGTAACGCTTGCAGAAGAGCACCAATCTGAGTGACGTAGATACACAGGGGCCATCCTCCCGCACTCTCTCCAGAAACCATGCAATGCACATAG
Source organism: Gentiana macrophylla (assembly GCA_026214975.1). Taxonomy (NCBI): domain Eukaryota; kingdom Viridiplantae; phylum Streptophyta; class Magnoliopsida; order Gentianales; family Gentianaceae; genus Gentiana; species Gentiana macrophylla. The sequence goes on along the minus strand of CM047806.1, from coordinate 101,938,694 downwards.
AGGGAGTCGGATTCAATCTCCAAAGGTTGATCATAATTACGCATGCGAAGACCAATCAAAAGAGCTTTTATCTCCGCATCCAGCACCGTCCCCTGACCAAAGCAAGAGTGGAACGCCATAATAAACCCGCCCTGGGAATCCCTGAGAATACAACCACCGTAAGCTATCCCATTTCTGGCACCCACCGCAGAGAATTTAAGTTCCTCCTCGGCTTAGATTTGATCTTGAAAGGTTGGAAGAAAGGGGTCCCTCTATCAGCTCCTAGAAATTTGGAAGCCAGATCCGTGCGGAAGGTGACCTGACGAATATTCCGCTCAATAAGAATGATGGAGCAATGTATGGAGGGTTGGACCTCGTCATGTCTACACTTATTTCTCTCAGACCAAATGCCTCAACAAACAATAACCGGAACTATAAGCGGAAGGTTGAAGATGCTCGCCGCAGAATTCTTCTATAAATGAAGCATAGGAACAATCCCTAACGTAGGAGTAAACCGCAATCCAAAGTGATTCATAAATTATGTCCATACAGAACGAGCAAAATGACAGTCAATAAAAGTATGACAAAGATCTTCCCCATTTTAACATGGAAAGCATTTAGACACCAACGTTATACCCCGTCACTGAATGTTCTGATCGGTGGGGAGAATGTTATGAAGCAGCCTCCAACAAAAGAAGGAAATCTTGTATGGAAGTAAGTTGTTCCAAATAATCTTGAATATACGTTGGAGGAATGAGAAGTGTGAACCATGTTCCACGTAGACCGAGTAGTAAAACGACCGTCAGGGATAAGGGTCCAAATAAGCTCATCATCCTTCTCTCGTCTGAAAGGAATATGAGTGATCTCCTCTACGATGTGACTGGGAAGATAAGAATGCAGGAGCTGGGTATCCCACTGATCGCCTACCCAAAAATCGCTAACCCTCCGAACCAAGTCATCTGGGGGGTCCCCCAAATTCACTTCCGTCCACTTGTCTCTTCAGAAGTCAATTTTCCCTGCGTTAACCTTCCAAGAGATGAATCGCTCGACAGTATCTCTCATTTTCCACACTCCGTGCAACATAGGCGTAGAAGCCTTGGGTTCAGGCACATCCAGCGGAGACTTATCCATTATGTATGTGTTGGAGATGGCCTTGGCCCAAATCCCTTATTTCTGCCGTAAGCGGACCCACAGCTTGATAGCAAAAGTGTCGACCACATCAAAAAGATTACGAACACCCAACCCTCCTTCCTCAGTCGGAGCACACAATTTATCCCACGCTCTCCAATGTATGTGATTACCGTCCGGTCCACTGTCCCACAAGAATTTATTAAAAATGCGATGGATACGATTGAGAACTTCTTTTGGGGGCACTAGCACTTGGAGAATATAGATCGGCATGCATGTTAAGACATGCCTGAGAAGGATAAGTTTCCCGCCAAAAGAGAGAAGCTAGTTCCCCCAATGATGAAGCTTCTGTTGCACCTTATCAATAATGTCCTGATAATAACAAATTTGATTCCTCCCTCGAAAAAGGGGTGCTCCCAAGTAACGAAAAGGCATGTTCTCGTGCAGAAAACCCAATATGTTACGCAACCAGCCTGTTTTGGTGGTAGTTAAAATTTTCCCAATGAACGTACTCTTAGTAGCATTAATACGCTGCCTTGAAACAAGCTCATAATGATGAAAAAGCTCTTTGAGTGACCTTAGCCCTTTCCTGTTACATCGAGTGAAAATGATCGTGTCATCCGCAAAGGCAAGATAATGGATCCCCTTAACTTTCGATTGGACTTGTATGCCCGGATTCTGAGACATACAATCATTTATCAGCCTCCCAAAATACTCGGACGCTAAGACAAAAAGAGCCGGAGAAAGAGGATCACCTTGTTTAACCCCACGGGTCGCGTGAAAATGGGAAGAAGGCACGCCATTCAGAAGCACATAGAACCAGTTATCCGCAAGAGTTCTGAAAATGAGGTCTACAAAAGTTTCTTGAAAACCAAACATCCGCAGCATCTTCATAATGAAACCCCAGTTCATACGGTCATAGGCCTTTTCCATATCTAATTTAAGCATAATATTGGGGTTCCGAAGTTTTGGTCACATTTTTACATAGCTCCTGGGCAATAAGGATGTTATCGGTGATGCATCTACCAGGGACGAAACCGATCTCATTTGATCGGCTATAAGCACGGGAAGAAAACAATTCAAACGCTGTGTGATTATCTTGGTAATAATTTTGGAGAAGACCGTGCATAGGCTAATAGGCCGAAAGTCTTTCCATTTATCTGCCCCTTTCTTCTTGGCAAGCAAAATAATCGTGGACGTAGAAAAATAACAGGGAAGATGACCTCCAGAGAACAAATCCACAACTGCATTACCCAAATCTTGCTTAATAATCGGCCAACACAATTTAAAGAAATGAGACGTGTAACCATCAGGACCAGCCGCACTATCAGAGCTCATAGACAACACCGTATTATGAATTTCTTCCAAATTAGGGGTAGCCATAAGAAACTCATTATGCTCATGAGATATTTGAGGAAAGGAGAAATTGACCAGAGGAGTGCCCAGCCCTTCCCTATATCGTCGAAGAAAAGATTCTCATAAAAGAGAGAAGAGGAGGGCGCGGATGCCTTCACGGTTGTCAATCAAATTTGCCGTCTTCCGCCCCTAATCCGATGAATAAAGTTTTGATTCCTTCTCTGTTTACAAATAGCGTGAAAGTACTTGCTGTTAGCGTCACCGGCCTCAATCCACTTCACCGACGCTTTCTGCTTGAGGAACCTAGTCTCAATAACATTACATCTCTCGTACTCAAGGATAGGTTTATCAAGATCCTCTTTAGCCGTATTCATCCCCTCCTGCTCATATCGAATGGTCTTCTCATTAACCACCATCAACGCCTTCTTAGTGTTATCAAAAATATTCCCAAAGACCTCACGATTCCACTCAGTTAATTTAAAAGCCAGCTTCTTGAGCTTCACAACCAGAAGACGCAAGCCCTGACCCTCCTCAGGCTCTTCCCAGATAGACTTCACAAGGGGAAGGAAAGTCTCAGCTTCCGTCCAAACATTAACAAAGAGAAAGGAAGACTTACCCGGAGCCGTCGAACCACACGTAGTTAAGAGAGGGCAATGATCAGAATGAACCCTGGGCAGATGAGAAACTATCGTAACATAAAACTATTCCATCCACTTATCATTGAAGAAAACCCTATCCAATCTTTGCCAAGTCTTACGATTATACCACGTAAATTGAGATCCCTCAAAGGGTGCCTCAGTGAGATTAGCACTATGAATACAGTCGTTAAAGTCTTGCATGTCATTTCCTTTAGGGGGCCGCCCCCTTTCCTTTCTTCAGCCTGACGAATAATGTTGAAGTCACCACCCAGCAACCAAGGCCTACTGTTATTCTGAGGTCGGGCCTGAATCGTATGCCAAAGCGACTCTCTAGCAAGCCTATTGTGCTTAGCGTAGATCCCTGACACAGTAAAATTATCCCCATTCTAATCCGTAACCGCAGCCGTGCACATCTGATCACAATCCATAGACAGAGAGCAATCGACCCCCGACCAAAAGAACCAAAATTTCCCTCGCAAAACAGAATGAGAGAAATCAAACCCCAGCTTCAGACGAACGCTAGTAATGAACTTCACAGAACAAAGAGGCTCAATAATAACAAGAACTTTAATATTATTCTGTCTACAAATGTTCTTAATGCAAGTTTGGGTACTATCATTGCCTACACCACGCACATTCCAAAATAATTTTTTGATCGGACTAAACATCGGAAGAGCGTAAATGATAAGTTTGAGAGGTTACCGTATCTTGTGTTACTTGAGTGAGATTCCTTTTTTCCCCCTTTTTGTGAGTGCAGTATTGGAAATGACCGGTACAGTGGAGCCGACGTCGACCTTGCCACTGCTCTCAGGCTGAGCCACTGGTAACGTGGGCGGCCGCTCAATTTGAGAATCAGCCCCCTCTGCCATGACTTCCTTTGTGCTAATAGCAGCCATATCAACACCAAAGGAACCCAGACGTGGTTCTTCTTCCTTATCGGCTAAATCCATCAAAAGCTCGTCTTACTGCGAAGCGACAAGATTACCGTCCTGCTTAGCCTGATTAGATTGTAATAGCTCCGTGTTGATAGTAGAATTTTCTGTCCTGCTAGACTCGACAGGTATAGTGAGGTTGAGTTGCTGAGGATCGGGCCAGTGTGTGTGATCGGCCTTTTCTAAGTGTCCAATCTCACCGGCAGTGTACCGGGTCAACTGTAGCCTAGAATTGGTGAGTCAAGGTCGTATCCCACGAGGAATCGGTTGAGTACCAAAGTCGGTCTCGCCCACTAGTTCAGTCAACACAATAATTGAACGTGGTGACTTGTCGATCACCGGTTCTACAAACTAAATATGCACAAAATGAAGATTTAAAACTATATAAAAGAGATAGCCGAGCTATGATCCAATCTACTACTATCTAACCCTAACTCAGAACGTAGTGATTTCGATATACTACAATGTTCTTGGCATTGTTAAGGATGTCGTCTCCTATTTCGAAACTAAGCGCCAATTTCAACAACCTAGTTTCCTATGTCGAATTCAACAAATCCACCGACCGGATTTTTAAGCGACTCAACACGGTCTACGCTCACATGAGACGCTTCGACAAGTCGATACAAACCTCAACGAAACCGAGTCCGAACAACTCGGTCGGTTTTACACAGTGATCCTAGAACCCCTTTTCCCGTATCCTCTCGCAAAATACATATGTAAAGAAGACGCGTGAAATACGATTATCGAGTCGCGAGTTCAATAAAAGTCATTTACGAATAAGTTCTAGAACGATAACAACACCGAGAATCTAACAATCATAACATCAAAACACTTCAATCAACGAGCTAAGGATTCGATTTCATAGACTATCACATAACTCAAATATCGGGCTATTAGCTACTCATTCTAACAACAAAAACAACAAGAAATCAACAATAAATATAACAAAAACAAAGATTGAAAGCAAGAACAAGAAAGGAAAACGAATTACCAAATATATTATGTCGTAGAAAATCGATCCACCGAACGAAAACCCGTCAATAACGCGTCAAGCTATCTTCGAGATCCTCCGGATTACAACAATCTACAACTAATCTAAGCTAAACTATGTACAAAATTGATCTAAGCTAAGAAAAACACAGAAAAACTGAAGAAAAACGAGTTGGGGAAGAGAAAGTTTGGATCTAGATCCAAAATGAGGGTATTTATAGTGTTTTATGTGTTCTGGACGCTAGGCGTGCACCTAGGAAAGTGTAGGCGCACGCCTATGATGATAAAAACACGTACTGAAACTTCTGGCCAAAATTGACTGCTAGGCGTGCGCCTAACATTTCTCAGGCGCGCGCCTAGCCGACACACCTTCAGAAAAACAGCCATAACTTTGTCTGTAGACCTCCGATTTGAGTGATTCAAGATGCGTTGGAAAGCTCATTCAATTGTCTACAACTTTCATGAAGATGTCCAGCCCAGAAAATTCCTCTAAGTTGGATCAAAATGCAGATCAATGGAAGGTATGGTTGTAGTTCCAACACGTTTTGATCCGTTTGAACGTTTAAGCTTCGGGCACATGTTCCAATCCTCGTATCTCGCCTTCCGGACATCTCAAACACCTAAGTCCTGTACAAAATCACAACAAATACCACACATAATCCCTACAGGACACTAGGGTGACCGAGAGTATAGTAAATTACACCGAAAAAGACCGAGGAACCCGGACTTTACGTCCTAGGTCCCGAAATGATAACCAAGGTGTAAATACATCAAAATACAACCAAATGTCTCAGATAACATATAAAACGAGGTATAAACGGGGTATAATTACATAGAACATGATAGCCAATTTGACTCTCATCAACTACCCCCTACTTAGCGTTTGCTCGCCCTCGAGCAAAAATGAGTGATTCAAAAATAAAGATGGAGTCAACATTGCTATCATACATTTAGTCTAAAAGAATTGAAATGGTAAAACAGAAGTAATTGACACAAATGCATATTATTTAAGTTCTACCTTGCATTGAGAAAAAGAATATGTGTGTGTGAATAGCTTCTTCAACATTTATCACCAATGACCGGTCTAGATTATAGACGTATAATGTACCGAGGCTAAACCATAGGCTTATACGTCGTAAACATCTCCACTAATCGAGGTCAATCAAAGTCTAGTAGGGTCAGGCAGGACTTGAAGGGTTATAACGTTAGGCAAGGGTTGGGGCTAACGAAAGGGATATTTACGATAAAATAGAAAGTAGAAAGTGCAAGTGAGCTTAATCAAACATCAAACACTAAAACCGAAGCTCTTCCCTTCGTAGCAACGGAAGACTCAACTCCTCATAAGGATGCTCGTTCGAATAGTACAAACCATCAAACGAATTTTGACCTATAATTCATCCAACCTTCCACCTCTCCACATCATTCCACAAGCTGGAGACATACGTCGTATCCAAGTCTAGTTCATACCTAAGCTCGTCAACCAGAACAAACCACTTCGAACACAACAACATCTCCTTCTCCGTACTAGATTAGAAGAAGTACCCTTCACCAACATCAACACAACAAAAATCAAACCCCAAAATTGGCATTCCAAGAACTCTTATATAAATATATACAACTTTTTTTTTTTTTTTTTCTGCTTTCTTTTCTCATTTTTTTTTCAAAACCACAAAACGATCAAAGGCCGAAAAGCCATAATATTCCACCTCCTCCGGGATATATACTCATTTTACCAACACCACTGAGAGATACGTTTCATAATCACCCCACACCATATCGTAAATGTGAAAACAATAAGCTCAATATTGCAAGGTGGTCAAGGAAATGTAGACCGTAATAAAAGCTAAGGGCATTGGTAATTATGAGTTAGTAGCACAAAGGTTAGTTCGGGTGGCGGTCTAACCACCCTACAAAGGCTTAGAGGGAGGCGAGGATATACATATAAGGGATGGAATTTGGCTCGATCGGGTCAAAGAAATGCCATAACCGTCATCCCGTACTAACCAAGACCGACCTTTCTATTTCGCCTCGAAGTTACTAATATAAGTTCTAGGTAACCAGGTCATTAATAGCTACCATAATCGTTCACTAGTCAAGGTGATTCATGAAGTCAAAGCTAACGTGATAGAACTATTCCATTCTCAATACAAGATCCCAACTCAAATGAAATGCATCTATACAATAACTAGATGTTTAATCAAAGCAATACTATAGGCTCAATGTATCAAAATCAATGTCAAAGCCATCAAAATTCTCAGAATCTGACTCATTTAAACTAAAGGGATAACAATCGCTAAGTATAACTCGTTCGACATGAATACGGGACATTTAAGCTAAACTAACCACCCCTTACTTTAAAACGAAACACGAAGGATAAGGGTAGAAAAGTTAGCTTACAAACGGAAAATGGTGCGAAGTACGATCACATGGCATCCGTAGAAAGTCCTCCCGTGGTACTGTGCTAATATCAATGAAACAACAACTATACGAGACACACAGGTATGGAGATATCAAAATGAAAAATAGACGGATCACCATGATTCATCAAAAACTAAAACACCACACTAACCCCCAATAATACACACTACTTTCGGGTTATATCACAACAAAATTTACCCGAATACACACTAAAGAAACACGGTGAAACACGAGGGGAAAGAAAAAGCAATAAAAACACATTCTGAGTTTGAAGTCCTCAGCTCGACTTTCTACCCCCAACTATGTCAAGGATAGCTATACCAAAGGAGAGCAAACCGTTGCTTCTCCCTACCAAAATCATAGGAATTGAGCACCCTTGAAAATGAAACAAAAGAAATATGGGGCTCAATCCCCACCACCATGAATGGTTCGATGAATCCGTTGCACAGAACAACGAATTCACTTTCCCCGAACTAAAACATATCCCAACTAACAATGACTCTAGCACCAAGTATGAACAAATAGGCTCAACATCAACAACAAACTCAATAGGGTGCACCCCCGAAGATATAACAATAGGGCTAAATGAAGACGGAACAGGTGACTCAATAGATACAAGAGTCATACCATCCTCGTAGTGTTCCTCCGGGGTGATTTCAATCATACTTTCTTACTCTCTCCTCTCAAACTCCTCAAACAAAGAGTTGCACTTTAAGCTCCAAGTTTCGTATGGCTGTTTGCATTGCGATCGCCATCTCGAAGCTCATTATGGTGCTCTTGGACCACTTTACTCAACTCTTCAACAGTTTGCTCAAGTGCCATCCGTTGCTGTCTTGAGGTCTCTCGATTCGGAGGTAGAGAAGTATCGAGTTGTTGATCAAAGTAACTCGGGCATTATCCCACTCATTTCCATAAGATGCGGCGTATGGGTTGAACGATAAAATGGTTGTGTTTGGTAACCCATAGCACCGTAATTGTAATATCCGAATGGGTAAGGATAGGAGCCGTAATTGTAGTATGGATTCATTATCGCAAGCAAACAGGAAACAACACGAACACAATCACGGTAACTTGTCACTACCACTACCGAAGTAAATGGTGTGACACTTCAACAACAACAAAATAAAACAAACTATACATAAATAAAAAAAAGAAAAACGACCTAATCCTAAGAACTTAACTAACTTACAAGATATCAACCCGATTCCCGGCAACGGCGCCGTAAAACTTGATCGGCCTTTTCTAAGTGTCCAATCTCACCGGCAAAGTGTACCGGGTCAATCAGAGCCTAGAATTGGTGAGTCAAGGTCGTATCCACGGGAATCGGTTGAGTACCAAAGTCGGTCTCGCCCCTAGTTCAGTCAACACAATAATTGAACGTGGTGACTTGTCGATCACCGGTTCTACAAACTAAATATGCACAAAATGAAGATTTAAAACTATATAAAAGAGATAGCCGAGCTATGATCCAATCTACTACTATCTAACCCTAACTCGTAACTGAAGTGATTTCGATATACTCTAATGTTCTTGGCATTGTTAAGGATGTCGTCTCCTATTTCGAAACTAAGCGCCAATTTCAACAACCTAGTTTCCTATGTCGAATTCAACAAATCACGACCGGATTTAAGCGACTCAACACGGTCTCACGCTCTATGAGACGCGCTTTCGACAAGTCGATACAAACCTCACAACGAAACCGAGTCCGAACAACTCGGTCGGTTTTACACACGATGATCCTAGAACCCTTTTCCCGTATCCTCTGCGCAAAATACATATGTAAAGAAGACGCGTGAAATACGATTATCGAGTCGCGAGTTCAATAAAAGTCATTTACGAATAAGTTCTAGAAACGATAACAACACCGAGAATCTAACAATCATAACATCAAAACACTTCAATCAACGAGCTAAGGATTCGATTTCATAGACTATCACATAACTCAACTATCGGGCTATTAGCTACTCATTCTAACAAAAAAACAACAAGAAATCAACAATAAATATAACAAAAACAAAGATTGAAAGCAAGAACAAGAAAGGAAAACGAATTACCAAATATATTATGTCGTAGAAAATCGATCCACCGAACGAAAACCCGTCAATAACGCGTCAAGCTATCTTGAGATCCTCCGGATTACAACAATCTACAACTAATCTAAGCTAAACTATGTACAAAATTGATCTAAGCTAAGAAAAACAGTAAAAAGCAAGAAAAGCGAGAGGGAAGAGAAAGTTTGGATCTAGATCCAAAATGGGGATATTTATAGTGTTTTATGTATTCTGGACGCTAGGCGTGCACCTAGGAAAGTGTAGGCGCACGCCTATGATGATAAAAACACGTACTGAAACTTCTGGCCAAAATTGACTGCTAGGCGTGCGCCTAGCATTTCTCAGGCGCGCGCCTAGCCGACACACCTTCAGAAAAACAGCCATAACTTTGTCTGTAGACCTCCGATTTGAGTGATTCAAGATGCGTTGGAAAGCTCATTCAATTTTCTACAACTTTCATGAAGATGTCCAGCCCAGAAAATTCCTCTAAGTTGGATCAAAATGCAGATCAATGGAAGGTATGGTTGTAGTACCAACACGTTTTGATCCGTTTGAACGTTTAAGCTTCGGGCATATGTTCCAATACTCGCATCTCGCCTTCCGGACATCTCAAACACCTAAGTCCTGTACAAAATCACAACAAATACCACACATAATCCCTACAGGACACTAGGGTGACCGAGAGTATAGTAAATTACACCGAAAAAGACCGAGGAACCCGGACTTTACGTCCTAGGTCCCGAAATGATAACCAAGGTGTAAATACATCAAAATACAACCAAATGTCTCAGATAACATATAAAACGAGGTATAAACGGGGTATAATTACATAGAACATGATAGCCAATTTGACTCTCATCAGTGTGTTGCCATTGTCCGCAAGGAGTTCATCCATTTTCTCCACCTCAATCACAATACCAGAGTTTATCAATCTTTGATCTAAAGTGGTATGGAAGTCCATCAAATCTGGCAAAGCAATAGAACGCACAGAATCGAAACCGGCCGACCTCGGCCTATTATCCGTATGTCTGACTTTGTCTTCTTTTACAAGTGATTGATGGGCAGTTTCCAATATATCATCATCATTAAGCGACTGCAAAACATTGAAAGAGTTGTGGTTATCTTTGTTTGAAGTGGTTCTAGGGCTCAAAGCCGGAGTTGGAGTAATATCATCTGTAGTGAGGACGGGGAGAGTATTTGTATCATTTCCATTAATCAAAGGAGTTTCAGTAGTTGATAAGCGGATTTTCTACGGTCCGGTCGATCAAGTAAAAACTCGAAACCTTAGCAAAATCTACTTTCTAACCGGCAGTGGACCGGGTTGATCGTAGGATAGTGCTTGAGGGGTCCGAGGTCGAACCCACAGAGATTGGTTTTTGAGTACCACAGTTGACTTAGCACTCAGTTCAGGTCAAACAGATAGAAATGAAGTTATACTATTGCATAACAGAAAGATTACACTACTCGAATTTCTAAACGATTAAAAGAAGTATGGCCGAACTATGATCCAACGGATTACTTTACCCTTAAATAGATTACCCCGGGAGTGTGCCTTACCTTATTTCACCGTCTAACGATAACTCATAGGACAAAACCCGTATTGGAATTGGACTTGATGACTAGGGCGTCAATCTAGTACACGGGTAGGTGTCAAACTACCTTTCAAATCCAAAACTTCTACGGTCCCGAAACCCCGTTCCCACACGTCACCGCAACATACATTTATAAGCTACGTGTGTGCAACAATGAACAAAGTTTTCAATCTCATTCAAAGCTATTAAAACAATCAAAACAAGTTTCGTGATGCGGATTATCAATTAGAACGTTTATTTACGCACTACACTACCTCCCGGTTCATCAATCTAACGGCGTTTCACCCGCCCTCACATAGTTCAACCATACAAGGAATCTAGCTACTCATAATCGAATCTAGGCAATAAAAACGGAAGAAACACATCATGATAACAATAAAATAACAAGAAAACATACTTACTTTACTCAACTTGAAGGAGGTGCCAAATGTGCTTACAAAAGATCGAATTTTTGTCAAGTGAAAAGTTACGGATCGAAGCTAAAAGTTAGTAGATCAAAGAGAGGATTGAAAGAGGATTCTAATGATATATAACACTTAGTCTAACTCTAAAAGACGAAGAAAATCGCCCAAAATCTCCAAAACTATCTAATATTATCGCCCCTCTTTTTCTACTTGGCTGCTGTGAGAAAATGAGCAGCCTTATATAGAAAAGCTTCTGTCCGTCCGGATGTCCTCAATGTCCGGCCGGACTGTTCTTGATTCTCCAGGTGTCCGGACGGATGCATAGATGTCCGTCCGGATGAGATGCTCTTGTCCGTCCGGATGATGATTACATCCCGTCCGGACGGGTTCTTCATCAAAGTTTTCCCGAAAACCAGTGAGTTAGCCGTCCGGACACAACATCTTGTCCGTCCGGACAGCCATTTGCAGCCAAAATCTTCACTTTTTCACCTTCAACCTTCGTGTTTCGCCTCGCACGCGTCTAAACTTCATACTTCTCGCCTTTCGGGCTCTCGAGACACCCTAGTCACGCATCCATATGAAAACAACAAGCAAACACATAACCCCGCAAACTACGGGTGCTCGGGAAAAACGAGTATAAAATGCTAGAATAAGGTCGAGTTTACGGAAAACCGGCGATCACTCGCCGTACAATAAAACCTCATTTAATACTCAAAATAGGTCTAAACTCACCCAAAACATGCGAAATGTGATAATCGTGGGGTGAATCAGATGAGAAATATCTTGTAAAGTTGGTTCCTATCACCACCCCACACTTAGCCTTTACTCGTCCTCGAGTAAATTAGGCGTTCAAACAAACCAAGGAATCAACTTTACGGTACATGCATGCATTTCAAAATATCGAGGTGAAAAGAACTTAGTTAAGTGAATGCATCACTTTGACTCTACTGGGTCATGACACGGAGTGAGTGTGTGTTGAATGACGACGACTCATGCTTAAAACGATTTCGGGTTTGGAATACCGGACAAATGACTTTACACAATCCTTCCCTTCCTAGAATCTCCATTAATCGGGACTAACCAAGGTTAAACACGGTCCAGCAGGACTTGAATGGTTATAACGTTAGGCTAGGGTAAATTCGGTTAATCGAAAAGGGCAATTTGGGAAACTGGAGAAAAGGAGTACGAGTGAACATAATCCAAACACGTACCACGTCTTATTTACTATACAAACCATCCAAACTCCTTTTTTTGATCATTTTCAACACTTTGGGAACTATAGGACACTAAGATACCCGAACTCATTACCAAACTCGACTATGTTTCAAGTGTCGTGAGGTGAGCTCGAATACTTAGTACCTATCTGACTATCCCAACCCTAACATTATCATTGCTTTAAGATCATTGCCTTTTTCAACCCTTTAATTCTATATACAACACAATTATTTGATTTGATTTTTTTTTTGGAAATGAAACCCGAGCATCCAGCCCCAATGAGCTCCTCCTCTTCTTATAGCTCTAAAACTGAGGAAACAACAACCCGACTCAAAAACAACATCTCCCCCCACCTCACACTTGCCTTGGCAAGTGTGGTTTAACAAGAGACTAAGTCCACTCGTAGGGTCAAATGAAGGGAATGTGACCAAAATACGGCTCAAGGGTAGGTTTCGACTAAGTGTGAAACGGCTATAAAGCGAATGGTGGTCGGACCATTCTATCAAAGTGAGAGGGGCTACGAAGGTCAAACATTCGGCTCAGAGGCTTATTTGGCTAAAGTAGGGTAAAAAAGAACGCCAAAAGCTGTCATCCCGTGTTCTACCAAGGCCAATCCTTCTATTTCGCCTCGAAACTAGAAGTGCAGTGTGTAAAGTAATCGTGATAAGCATAACCGTCGTCAAACGTGTACTAAAAAGTGTTCCGTATCATGACAATATAGACTCACTGTGAGACATTCACAAAACTAAAGACCCTTCACCACTCAATTGTGAACAACATGCATGTAACGTGGTGTTAAAATCTTGGAAAATTTTGAAAAGCGGCCTAAAAATCGACTCGGAAACGAGTAAAAACCAAGTTTATCACATCAAGGCATAATACTTTTAAGAACAAGCGAATAAGCTAAGTCGTCCCCCCCACTTAAGTGAAGCACCGTCCTCGGTGTGTGAACGAGAAGGAAAAAGAAAGACTTAGCTTATGAGCCCGGCAAAACGGCGCGATCAAGTCCCGTAACGGTCGTGAAAGTAGTCCATCCCGAATCCCTAGTCATTGAAAAACATCCAAGAAATACATGCACGGGACATGATCCGCGTTCCAAAGCATATAATATGGGGAGAATGCGGGGGTGATAAAAATAAACGACCTCGTCACGTCAGAAGACTTGAACATATGGCATAGAGATAGTCAAAATACGAATCAACCATACAATAAACAACCAACACGTTTAAACGTGCTCAAAATAAAATCTTAACCCAAGTCAAAACCAGTGATATATCCGGACGGATGGGTATGTTTGTCCGTCCGGACAAGTGAATGCCAAGATCATTGTAAAAACCAGAGATCCATCCGGACGGATGGGTGTGTGTCCGTCCGGACAAGGATAAAAACAGAGGAAAAGTGAATTTTAAGCATGAAGGCCCCTCGGGATCATCCGGATTCAATCCTCAACACCAAAACACAAGAAAGCGAATTCAAAACCGGCAAAAAACACAGAAATGATGGGTTGCCTCCCACCGAGCGCCTTTGTTTTATGTCGTTGGCTCGACATAGTGACACCAAAACGGACTCAAACCATAAAAGACTCAAAACAACAATTCAATTATTTCATTTCAAACAAGTATCATCAAAACCATCAACCAAAATCCGAACTCAAAAAGATCAACAACTCAAGAAGAATACAAATAGCAAGCATCATGAAAACCGAGTTCGTTAGAAACTTACCTCTCATAGCCTCGATGCAACCTCCTCCCAACTCGGGAATCTCTCTTCTGTCAAAACCTCTCATCATCTTCTTCTTGGAATCACCCCTCCACCGTGGTCTTTCCTCTCTATCACCTCTACGTGTGTCTTCTACCCGGGACCCTTCGAACTTAACCTCGTAGAACTCATCCGCATGAATGGAAGGAGTAATAATCCGGGACCGGTATATCAAAGATGACCAATCTATCCGGGGGTGTCAACATAATGGGCTCATCCACATGACCTCGAACCACTAGCGAGCTAGGCGGCAAAATGAGTTGTCCCATCTTCTTCTCCGTTTCTAATCCCACCGGATCGACAACCTCAAATAAATCTATCGCACCTCTCGTCAAGGTGTCATGATGGTCATCGTCGGGATGTGGTATGATAGAACACAGTTCCACCTCCCTTACTTTACAATCATGGGTATCCTCCATGTCCCGAGCATGGCAATACCAAAAGCTTCCGGCTCACCCAAAACTGAGGTAGGCTCCATTACAAGTGGCTTGGCATCCTCATAAAAATTCTCCACCGACTCGAATGGTACATCATCAACTAATGGAGTGATGGGCGATCCCATATCAATCTCTTGCATCTCAATCTCTGGCTCAGAAATCTCCTCATAGAAAGCCGATTCATCAACCTCACTCTCCACCTGAACCCTCTTCACCGATGACTTTCTCTCGGCCCTATTTCCATCGCGAATTCTCTCTCTTAACTATGACTAACTCCCTTTTCCTAGCTTCCAACTCAGTTTGCATCACGGACTCTACCAAAACATCATCATTTTTCAGCTCACTATTCGGGAGTTCACCCGGGAGGACTTGGAAACTCATATAATCAAATACTACAATGGGGGGTGGCGGTGATAAAGCCAACTCAATCACTGAATCCTCTGATGACGGTCAAATTATACCCGTAAAAGTCATCAACGTTGACCTTAAATCGAGATTAATAATATATATTTCATATTAAATCACATGTTTATATTTATTATTTAATGTTAAGTGATTATTAATATGATATTTGGTATTTAGCCGTTTTCATTATTAAAAGCCGATTTATTGTGCGATAAATCTCGATTTTGTAGATCACGACAAATCGAGAGGATTAATGTCATTCAATCAATGGTCTCAAGATAATAGAGGAAGAAAATCGAGCATTAAATGAAAGATTAATCAGATCAACACGCAAGGCGTGCGGTGGGAACAAGTCGGACAAAGAGACGCGCGTTTAACACGTGTAAAAGGGCTCGGTCGACCGAGCCTATCCATTCGATCGACCGAGTATGTCGGCTCGGTCACTTTTCGGATTTTTTCGTATTTACCTTCTAGATCCTTCATAAGTCGGCGAGAAACCCTATATAAGCAAAGACTACGAGAAATTGTAAAACACACCAACATATCCCATCATCCTTCATTCTTTCTTTAATCTTACAATTCATAATACAACTTTGATACAATGTAGAATAATTTGAGGGTTTCCAAGCAATTTAAAGGTTTGCAATATGTAAGCCTTTATTTTCTTTCTTTCTTTTAAGTAATTAATCCTTCCCAATTATGCTTTATCGTTTGAATTAGTTAATCATAGCTAGATGATGTAGATCTAGGCTATGACGTTAGGGATGTGGCGACTCCTTGTCTATGGGGATCCCATAACCTACGTCATACACTTAGTATTTATTCATGAATCTACTTGACTTAATTAATGCGTATCTCATGTTAGTTTATATGAATACTGCATTTAATTCTTGTTTAAACTGCTCGTATGATGAAACGGTGAGAGATATGTTCAGGGATGTAATCTGGGGACGAAATTGATTCGGGTGACCGAATGAGTTCACTCGGTCGACCGAGCCCACCTATTCGGTCGACCAAGCCCTGTTTTATCCGTTAAATAGCCACGTCTTTATGGTTAGGTTAACTTAATAGAATTTATCATCTCAGTAGGTATGGCTACGGCTACGTTGCTCGTCTGTTTTAATTAGCGTATGATTAGGAAATACCAATATAGGGCTCCTAGGTTGGCTCATGAATGATCTTCCGGGACTTTCAGCGAGATCTAGGTAGGTTTTGTATTTGGGAATTGAGCTCACCTAGTTATACGTAAATCGTAGATTAACATGAGACCGTGCAGGTAGATGTTAATAGGACAGAGACTGATGCGATCGTTTAGGAAGTACGCCTAACCACAGGAATGTTGCCTAGACGAGGTGTGCGATTAATATCGGCATCCTTAGAGTCGTAAGCGTGTGAGTTATATGAGATGGAGGCACTAAAAGCGAAGTCACGTAACAATATCACGTTGATTTAGTGACTTACCGGTGCTAAGTCAAGTTAAAGAGGATGACTCCCATAGCCAATCTAAGATAGATACAAGCGGATTGACAGTTAATAAGTTCGATTTATTATATAAATTATCTAGGTCCAAACGATAAAGACTATAATTGGGGAGGTTAATTACGTTGTGTCGAAAGTCGTGTCTTTACTTTTCTTGTCTTATGTTGGTCGTAGACCGCCTCATGTCCTTGACATGTTTAATTAATTGTTTGTATATAAGATGATCCGCAATTGGTTCCCTGTGGGGTCGACCTTGATTCACTATAGCTATACTACGATGGGCCCAGTCATCTTGCTAGTATTGGTTTATGGTGGTCAAGTATTTTATTACTTGATCTACGTCATCAAGTTTTTGGCGCCGTTGCCGGGAACCAACGGTCAATTTTATATATAAATAATTTTCTTATTCATGTCAAGTTTTTCGTTTTTAGAGTCTGCATTTTGAGTCCTCCGTTGTCTCGCTATGTGTAAAAATTCTAGAATCTGGAGCAATTTGGTTTCGCTTCCCAATGAGATCGCTCTCGTTACTGCCGAGCCTGGTTCTATTTTTCGGGACTTCGCGTGTCTGTTTATCCCCGATGTTTAATCCGTAGGTCCGATAGCAAAGCATGGGAAACCATGTTAAAATCGTTCAACGGTCTGTTTTGTTTTTCTTACATTTGCGAAACCAGGGAAGCAATAATCAGAGTCGCAATTTTCGCAGCGGTGAGAAAATAACCCAGCAAACATGTGGAGCTACGAATCTAAGATGGGAAAAGCGATGGAAGCAATACCTTTAAAGCACCAAGATGGCTCCGAAAAAAATTTAAAGGCTTAAATTCTTCGTGGTACAATGTTGAAGGCAAGGTACTACCTTTTTTGCTTATGTTTTACTACCTTTTGGTTTTTTGAGCATAAGTTAGCCTATACATGAACCTTAGTATGAATCTTAGCCCGGAGTTGGTTTGCAAGAATAATTTTATTAGTGTCGAAGGTTTTGCCCCATATCTGTCTCATCTAGAGGGTGTAAGGAAACATGTAGTCGTTGAAAGGAAGCAGTGAATAAAAAGTTCCTCATAGTTCTGTTAAAATCTCATTGTCCTATGCATGAGATTGCTTCTACTGGCCATGGGAGCAACAAATTGTGTAGTTTAAGCATTCAAAATCTAAAGAAGACGTTGAGTTTTGAGAGAACACAATCTTCTGCTTTCGTTGAGTTTTATGGTGATGGCTTCTCGGTGAACCCACCTTAAACAGAAACGAGATTACACTTTGGGTGACAATTTAGAAATCGAAGACTCTTAGTACATGGGTTGGAAATGGTCTAACCATGGTCGGGCGAGTTCAACCGAGCTTCGGCTCAATCGACTCCCCCACGTGTGATGTACGTTTACAGCCAGTTCAACAAGACTTAGCATAGCCGATAAGCCTTCAAGGCTAAGCGGGGCTTAATCTTGACGGATTGGCCTGAACTGTCACATATGTTCCAACGAATAAGACGGCGTAGGCTTGCCTACATAACCGACCTTATTCGGAGTACTTAGATTCATTGTTTCTTATTGTCAAGGTCAAAACCATAATTTTAGCCGAGTTTCTTAGAATTCACTAATTCCTTAAACGAGAGCCGAGGTAAGAGCTTTGGATAAATGGTAAGGATAAATGTTGTTTCTAGGTCTCACAACCAAGGGAAGGGTATTAATCCATAAAAGCAACAAGCCCACCTCTTATAAGGCGCTGAAGGGTCAAAGTCCAGCGATCCAAGAATGATAATTGACAAGGATAATTTTTTTGGAACGTCGAAAAGTGAGGACTTTAAACTCGTAACTACTTTAAAACCCTTAGGATTTCTTTTTAGGATTTTAGTCAAATAAAAGTAACGTGACATATGTTGAGGTTTTTTATTTTGCCGTGTTCGATGGCCATTGGGCTAAGGATGTGCAAAACTTTTTACTCAATATAGGCCACGTGAAATAGAGTTCAGTAGGAGAGTCGAAAAATTGCTAAAGAAAAGGAAATTTAGCAAACAACCTTAAGATGGAAGCATTAAGAGAGCTTGAGAATTATTGAAAATGTGAGAGAATGATTGGTGCGAACAAAAACAATTTTGGTTAACTTCCAAAACCTTTTAGAATGGTGATCCAAGTAAAAATCCAAAGTGATGTGCAATTCATTCTCGCAATTTTTCACCTTCAAACTTTTCGATCCTCTCACCAATCGCCCGGAAGTTCACATTTCTAACCATTCTTTCATCGCTCTCTTTCTTTCCATCTGCTTCACTCTCCCACCCAATGTCAATGCCTTAACCATTTTCAACCCACCCATAAACACAATTTCTTACCCACCCTTTATCTTTTCTTCCCAACCTTATGTGTATCTTTTTCTAAACCCATCATACTCTCAACCTCCATTTTGTTTACAAAATACCTTTGTGTTGCGGAATTTGAAATATTGCTAAGCTTTAATGATTATCTTTTATCATTTTGATTTTCATGATCCTAGTTGGGGTAAGTGTAGCTCTGACCCTAGCTAGATTTTAAAGGTTTTTGGTTCGATCAAAGTACAACTTATCTTTCTACCGGAAGTTTTAAATTTCACATTTTTTTCCGTTTATTCCGGCATTTATAGATGATCAGTTTTGTTCTACATTATCACACCGATCAGACCTTGTTGATGACGGTTATGACTTTTACGTGATGCATTGGGTTATTAGTAATTTCAAGGAGTAGCTACATCTCCCTAAGTTCTTGATATCCAATGCAAGTGAGAATTTTCTGCGCTAACTGTTTGATTTTATCGTTATCCTCTAAGTCGCATTGCATCTGTTATACCTTACCAAGTTTATCTTTTATACTGGAATAAATACATAGTGAGCCAGTCCACCTCGTGTTTTCCCACATGGGGTTATGCTTTTTGATCTTTGTCTTATCCACCTGGTTTTTAGGTGAAGACCACCATCTTTAGTTGCTTGTTTATTTTTCTTTCTATTTAGTATTTTTCTTTGTGGTTTCCCTTGTCATTGGTTGTATAAAATAAGTGGCTTAAACTGTTTTTAGGTATTTATACCTAATTACTGCCACATTATTCTATAACTTCCATAGACATGGTGTTATTAACGGTTTCGTGGAGTTTGTGCGCTTATCTGAGGTTTTCACTTGCTTCTCCACAACGTCTTGACATTTACTCGATATTGTTCCTTTACTTGAGAGCCGTTTCAGAGCTAAGTCTTTTCTTAAATTCTCATTTATTTTTGTCATTGAGGACAATGCCATGTTTAAGTGGGGGGGTAGGAGACTTAGCTATGTTGTTATGATTAAAATTTGAATGAAACGGTAGAAAAATTGAAAAATTGAAAATTTGAATACATACTATATTATTTATCTCGCACTTTAGAATTGTGAGTTCCTAGCTAAGAATTGATAGGAAAGGAACCAAGTTTCATGAGTACGTGATCATTTTATACATATGTTAAGTAAATTTAAGGATATTCATGCCCGTTTTTGCAAGTAGTTATTTATTATTCAATTACTCAATCTGTGAATCGAGTATACCGCGTAAATCATAATAACTGAAGAAATTATGTGTACATTGCATAGATGATTGGTTATGTAAACTTAGTGTCAATATCTATCTGCTGATGCATTCTTATATTTTAGCCATTAAAGCGGAGTAATAAGCTTGAGACGTACCTGGTTTGACAATGCGTTAAAACACTTGGGCTTGTAGTAACATTACCAAAGTAGCCCCCCGCTTGTGGTAATATTCGATGCTATACATGATCTAAGATGGGGATACTCTAAAAGTTTTCTTCCTTGAGTAGTATTTGAAAAATATGAAGTTATGAAAAATATTCAACTCTTTAAGAGGCTTTGAGTAGTACTCGGTCTCCAAGTCCAAAATCCCTATAGATACGCTCTTGCTTATTGCTCTAGTGCTCTAACCATTGCGAGGCATAAGAAGTATGAATCTTTGAGGTTGGTAGGTTGAGATTGCGAAGTTAGCATAAACTCGATCTTGCCACGAATATATAAAACTAAATGCACATGCACACATCACTTGATTCATAGTCGGTAGTGAATAATGGATATCTTATGAGCATGACTAGTATGAGTTGACTTGAGTTTCTTGTGTAAGTATGATTTGACCATAGAAAATGTTGTCTTGGGAATGACTTATTGATGCTTTGTTCGGGACGATCAAAGTCTAAGTGGGTGGTAGTTGATGACGGTCAAATTATACCCGTAAAAGTCATCAACGTTGACCTTAAATCGAGATTAATAATATATATTTCATATTAAATCACATGTTTATATTTATTATTTAATGTTAAGTGATTATTAATATGATATTTGGTATTTAGCCGTTTTCATTATTAAAAGCCGATTTATTGTGCGATAAATGCTGATTTTGTAGATCACGACAAATCGAGAGGATTAATGTCATTCAATCAATGGTCTCAAGATAATAGAGGAAGAAAATCGGAGCATTAAATGAAAGATTAATCGAGATCAACACGCAAGCGTGCAGATGGGAACAAGTCGGACAAAGAGACGCGCGTTTAACACGTAAAAGGGCTCGATCGACCGAGCCTATCCATTCGATCGACCGAGTATGTCGGCTCGGTCACTTTTCGGATTTTTTCGTATTTACCTTCTAGATCCTTCATAAGTCGGCAGAAACCCCTATATAAGCAGCAGCTACGAGAAATTGTAAAACACAACAACATATCCCATCATCCCTTCATTCTTTCTTTAATCTTACAATTCATAATACAACTTTGATACAATGTAGAATAATTTGAGGGTTTCCAGCAATTTAATGGCTGCAATATGTAAGCCTTTATTTTCTGTTTCTTTCTTTTAAGTAATTAATCCCTCCCAATTATGCTTTATCGTTTGAATTAGTTAATCATAGCTAGATGATGTAGATCTAAGCTATGACGTTAGGGATGTGGCGACTCCTTGTCTATGGGGATCCCATAACCTACGTCATACACTTAGTATTATTCATGAATCTACTTGACTTAATTAATGCGTATCTATGTTAGTTTATATGAATACTGCAAATTCTTCATTCGCTTAACTGCTCGTATGATGAAACGCTGAGAGATATGTTCAGGGATGTAATCTGGGGACGAAATTGATTCGGGTGACCGAATGAGTTCACTCGGTCGACCGAGCCCACCTATTCGGTCGACCGAGCCCTGTTTTATCCGTTAAATAGCCACGTCTTTATGGTTAGGTTAACTTAATAGAATTTATCATCTCAAAGAGGTATGGCTACGGCCACGTTGCTCGTCTGTTTTAATTAGCGTATGATTAGGAAATACCAATATAGGGCTCCTAGGTTGGCTCATGAATGATCTTTCGGGACTTTCAGCGAGATCTATGTAGGTTTTGTATTTGGGAATTGAGCTCACCTAGTTATACGTAAATCGTAGATTAACATGAGACCCTGCAGGTAGATGTTAATAGGACAGAGACTGATGCGATCATTTAGGAAGTACGCTTAACCACAGGAATGTTGCCTAGACGAGGTGTACGATTAATATCGGAATCCTTAGAGTCGTAAGCGTGTGAGTTATATGAGATGGAGGCACTAAAAGGCGAAGTCACGTAACAATATCACAGTGATTTTGTGACTTACCGGTGCTAAGTCAAGTTAAAGAGGATGACTCCCGTAGCCAATCTAAGATAGATACAAACGGATTGACAGTTAATAAGTTCAGTTTATTATATAAATTATCTAGGTCCAAACGATAAAGACTATAATTGGGGAGGTTAATTACGTTGTGTCGAGTCGTGTCTTTACTTTTCTTGTCTTATGTTGGTCGTAGACCGCCTCTATGTCCTTGACATGTTTAATTAATTGTTTTGTATATAAGATGATCCGCAATTGGTTCCTGTGGATCGACCTTGATTCACTATAGCTATACTACGATGGGCCTAGTCCTCTTGCTAGTATTGGTTTATGGTGGTCAAGTATTTTATTACTTGATCTACGTCATCATCCTCCGGGACGAGCACCTCATTATAGCAACTTGACTCGTCAATATCACTGTCTACCCGGACCGTTTGTGTGCAAGACTTTTCATTTTGATCCGGCATCCGGGCCGTCATGAGAGACATGATATCCTGAGACATCCAACATAGCCTGTATCTCATATGGGGCCAATCTTCATTGGCTAGGCAGGTCCTATACTCCCCGCTGGAAAACTTGTCTTGCATCTCCCCAGCCCGTTTCAAAGCATCCTCGGCCTCTTTATATAACACGAGCATCCGGTTCAACCAATCGATCAATTGATGTGCCGACACTTCCTCATCCATAGCCATAGAAACCCTTTCCATCAGCTCCTGAATAATACCTACTTCTCGTTCCTCTTCGGCATAGGCAAGGTCAATCTGCTGTAAGTGCTGATTTTGAGAACTCCAATTCCAAGGGTTGTTCGAGTCATAATTCTGATTATTCCCTTGTCCTTGATTTGGGCTCCAATTGTAGTCATGATGGCTTTGATTGCCTCCCCAGTTTCCCGGTTGATTCTGGTTCCAATTTCCTCCAAAATTCTGTCTATTATAGTTCCCCTCATCATATCGATAATCGTCGTCCATTCCACATCCCATGGACGCACCTCGCTCTTGGTCATAAGGTTGATAATCATCGATTTTGACCAAGCTCTCAGTGCCCAAGGTTGGTAGGTGGATTTTTCTTCATAAAAGTTGTATTGTTGAGAGTATCCACCCATTTATGCTCAATCTGCAAAATCACATAAAACAACACGAAAACAATCACAGTGCCTCGTCACCACCACCTCATCAATAGGTGGTGTGGCACTTCAGCTGCAAGTCAAAACAAAGCAACAAGAAAACAATAAAAACGACCTAAGCCCAAGCTTTCGGTCAACTTTTGTGATATCAAAGCATTGCCAATCCCCGGCAACGGCGCCAACTTGATAAGCGGATTTTCTACGGTCCGGTCGATCAAGTAAAAACTCGAAACCTTAGCAAAATCTACTTTCTAACCGGCAGTGGACCGGGTTGATCGTAGGATAGTGCTTGAGGGGTCCGAGGTCGAACCCACAGAGATTGGTTTTTGAGTACCACAGTTGACTTAGCACTCAGTTCAGGTCAAACAGATAGAAATAAAGTTATACTATTGCATAACAGAAAGATTACACTACTCGAATTTCTAAACGATTAAAAGAAGTATGGCCGAACTATGATCCAACGGATTACTTTACCCTTAAATAGATTACCCCGGGAGTGTGCCTTACCTTATTTCACCGTCTAACGATAACTCATAGGACAAACCCCGTATTGGAATTGGACTTGATGACTAGGGCGTCAATCTAGTACACGGGTAGGTGTCAAACTACCTTTCAAATCCAAAACTTCTACGGTCCCGAAACCCTGTTCCCACACGTCACCGCAACATACATTTATAAGCTACGTGTGTGCAACAATGAACAAAGTTGTCAATCTCATTCAAAGCTATTAAAACAATCAAAACAAGTTTCGTGATGCGGATTATCAATTAGAACGTTTATTTACGCACTACACTACCTCTCCGGTTCATCAATCTAACGGCGCTTCACACCCCTCACATAGTTCAACCATACAAGGAATCTAGCTACTCATAATCGAATCTAGGCAATAAAACGGAAGAAACACATCACGACAACAATAAAATAACAAGAAAACATACTTACTTTACTCAACTTGAAGGAGGTGCCAAATGTGCTTACAAAAGATCGAATTTTGTCAAGTGAAAAGTTACGGATCGAAGCTAAAAGTTAGTAGATCAAAGAGAGGATTGAAAGAGGATTCTAATGATATATAACACTTAGTCTAACTCTAATAGACGAAGAAAATCGCCCAAAATCTCCAAAACTATCTAATATTATCGCCCCTCTTTTTCTACTTGTCATTCTTTGGAGAAAATGAGCAACCTTATATAGAAAGCTTCATCCGTCGGATGTCCTCAATGTCCGGCCGGATCGTTTTTGATTCTCCAGGTGTCCGGACGGATGCATAGATGTCCGTCGGATGAGATGCTCTTGTCCGTCCGGATGATGATTCATCCATCCGGACGGGTTCTTCATCAAAGTTTTCCGAAAATCAAGTGAGTTAGCCGTCGGACACAACATCTTGTCCGTCCGGACAGCCATTTGCAAACCAAAATCTTCACTTTTTCACCTTCAACCTCCGTGTTTTGCCTCGAGCACGCCTAAACTTCATACTTCTCGCCTTCGGGCTCTCGAGACACCCTAGTCCCGCATCCATATGAAAACAACAAGCAACGCATAACCCCGCAAACTACGGGTGCTCGGAAAAAGCAGTATAAAATGCTAAAATAAGGTCGAAGTTTACGGAAAACCCGACGATCCACTCGCCGCATACAATAAAACCTCATTTAATACTCAAAATAGGTCTAAACTCACCCAAAACATGCGAAAAATGTGATAATCGGGTCGAATGCATGCGTGAAATGTCTTGTAAAGTTGGTTCCTATCGATTAGTCAATAAGGTACCGCTTTCTTTAACCTCGATAAACTGTTGAGGTTTGTTTCGAGTGGGACCGTTACCCCTTTACCATTTGAAGTTGAAGCTCCTCCACCCGGGTTGGATTTCTTTCTAGTATTTTTGTAGGAGGTTCTTCCTTAAACATTTTTCCTCGAATGGCCAATCCGAGAACAAAAAGTGCAGTAAGCCGGCCAATATTCAAAGCATGAACCTCTTGCCGGTGACTTATGAACATTTTCACCTAACCATATTCTAATACATAAAGGGTACATTGGTAGTGCACATACCATTTCCGTTTTATTTTATATTTTGATGTGGAAACACGGTCTGTGCGTGATCATAGCTCATGGGTTGCATATGATTTAGACGGTTGCAAGGTGGTATCAGGCTGAAGGACAGGTCCTGGAGGGACCCCTGGCGGGTCCGCCATGGCAGCACCGTGACCAACTTGGTGAGCAAGAAACCCAAAAACAGCAAAAGACGAAGAACCCTAGGAAAATCTGAAACGTTGAACGAAGAGTACCGAAGAAACTAAAACCTGTAGTCACCGAACCCGAAAACGCTGAAGAAAAAGCGTGCGAAGAAGAAAAAACGAGCAGGAGCAGAAGAAAAAGTGGAACTTTAAGCAAATTGACCAAAAATCAACACAACCGCTGGTGATTAAAATTGAACCCAATAAGCGAAAAGAGAAAAAAGCAACAACCAATAGAATAAAACAAAGTTATATCATGGATTGATGCACAAACATGAGGTTATTACACCAAATCTGCGAAGAAAGAAAGAAATTTATCAAGAAAACCTAGAGCCGCCATTCCCCAAAACCAATCATAATTTGTTACTTTGATTAGTGATTTCGTATCTAAATGTGGTGCAAGAGCGATCTTAAAGTAGTAATATGTAAGTATGTTTCATTGTTTTGTGTATACGTATGAATTTGGTTTTTGTTTCTAAATGTACTAGAAAACTAAGAAAAGACTACTTTTGTAGGTATGTTTTGAAGCTATGAATGAATTGAATTATGATCTACGGATGTTAAAAACATGATGTTGAAGTATTATTTTAAAAGTATTTTTTCGAAGAAAAAAAACTTCAACTTGAAAGCACTAATTCGATGAATAGCCTGCGGTAGAAAATACTACAAGCGCCGCCATATATGCCGTCTTCTTATGTAATCATGACTTGGTCATTGTGGAACTTAAACAATTGGCAATATGTCGCCTTCTTATGTAACCATGAGTGTAACCATGACTTGGTCATTTTTCCCAGTAAAAATAATAAAAATACTACCATTCCAAATATAAGTTATATCCGAGGTGTTTTAATACATATTAAAAAAGTGGTTGAACGTCATAAATTTGATGGTTAATGTCTAAAATGCCCTCGACTATCATTAAAGAATAGTTGTTAAGTAATGAAAAGTTGTTGGATTATCGTAGGGTAAGATAGAAAATGGTAATAAATATCAGATTGATGATGCATGATGACTTATACTACCTCCGTCCCAAAATATAAGCCACTCTACCTCTTTTTTATCATTCTCAAATTATAAAGTCATTCTATATTACCAATGAAATATTTATTACTATTTTCTCTATCTTATCCATAATTTATTAACAATTCAACTACTTTTTAATACTTTATAACTATTTCCACAAAAAAAAAAAACTTTGTAACCATTTCATTAATTATAGTCAAAGGATATTTTTGTCATTTCTACTTGAAATTTATGTCATTAAACCATTTTCTTAATCTGAATGAAAATACCCAAAATGACTTATATTTTGAGACGAAAGCAATATTGTGGTAAGTGTCGGATGACTTATATTTTGGAACGTGTAATAATAAGCTAACGTGACAATAGCATTTTCCTGTCAACTGCATTTATTTACATCTTGATAAGAAATGAAGAAAATCAGCAGTCAGCAGTCGATTTGTTCAAGTCAGCACAGCCTGTCGCAACGTTAGTCAACGAAGTAAACATAATATTCTCATTAATAATTATAGATTCTACTTGTACAAAACCGACTGCAAAACACGAGAAGGCCAACTTTTCCATTGTAGTTTTTGTACATCACCTGTTGCTTGAATTGTGCGTAAACTGATTGAATCTTGTAGTATAAATATTTTTTTTTTTCAAAGATTCTTCTTTTATTAATTTTTTTTGAAAAGAATCTTGTAGTATATTTTGAATCCCTGTTTACTTATGAGTCAGTTTGCTATCATCTTTATATTAGCAGACGATTTATCTGTTCATGTATCTTTTGATTTAATTTTTTTTTTCTCATTCTTCAAGAATTTCAACTGCAACCCCCTTATTGCACTTTTTCATTCTATTTAGTAGGCTTTTCATTTATTTGCGGTTTTTTTTTATTTAATAATTGTGTTTTAGTGACGAAATTAGCAATGGATTCCTTTGGGAAGTCCGAATTGAGAGATTTAATGGTCATTTTCTCGTGATAGGATTTGTTGGGATTTTGATAATTCAAAAGGAAAAAGGGCATTATTATCGAATCAATAGAAGAAGAAGATGTATGAGGTGGAGAGTAAAGGAGGGGCCATAGCTTGCATGTTTCTTGCTCTGTTTTTCTTAGGGACATGGCCGGCAATTTTGACTCTTTTAGAAAGAAGAGGTCGTCTTCCTCAGCACACTTATCTTGACTACACAATTACCAATCTATTGGCTGCTGTTATTATTGCTTTCACTTTTGGTGAGATTGGAAAAAGCACTAATGCCAAGCCAAACTTCATTGACCAATTATCTCAGGTAACTATTACCTACTTTTTTTTTTTAAATTTATTTTGGGAAAGGGGGAATGGGTTTTTTATTCTGGGCGGGATGAGAATTGAGCCCTGGTTTTCACAATGAAGTGTAATGGCTTGTACTATTAGGCCGGATTCGATTCCCGGCATGATACCTACCTTTATTTATTTTTTTTTTTTTTGAGAAGAATACCTACCTTTATTTTAGGGGGCCTTAAATTGCACCACGGTGGTTCTACCAGTGCACCACACTACCTGTGCTTCACAGGAGAATCGATCTTGTGAAAGTCAGCTCTTGAGCCAAAAACCGATTTCTCATAGGTGCATTATGAGAATCGATCTTGAAAAAGTCGATTTTTGGCTCCAAAACTCTCACAAGGTCGATTCTATGAAAACGGCGTGGTGCACCGGTAGAACGTGTGGGTGCAAGTAATAGCCAATTGTTTACATTGACACCACTTTTTTACCATGACTCAACAATGAAATTCTCCTTTCATCATGAAAAGTGGATTGGACTTATTAAAAATCGATTTCCAGCGTTTTTGTCGGATAGGTGTGGTGCAAGATTAGGTTCATTGTGTTGCCTTTCATAGGTCTCTAACTTAATTGGTGTTTAACAATGAAAGAACTGCTTTCCGGACTGTGATAATCGACTAGTAAAAAGTCGATTAAACATTTTGAACATCGTTTTTTAAACATGGTGCCACATAGGTGTGGTGCAATCTGTGTTGTTTTAGTAATAATTGGTTCACCTGTATCATATATTTTCTTTTCAAGCCTTCCACGTGTAGCCCTGATTTAGGTGTGTGCACGCGCGCTCGTGTGTATATATATATATATATATAGATACATATATTATGTAAGTGCATACTTTGGACCTGTTCTTGCACTAATGCTTGCTTTACGTACTCTACTTTAGCGCTGATATTCATAGTTTTTCGTCCTACGTTCTTTTTTCTTTCTTAAAAGGATAACTGGCAAAGTGTTCTTTTTGCAATGGCCGGTGGTATAGTTCTAAGTCTTGGAAATCTAGCTACTCAATATGCCTGGGCATTTGTAGGTTTATCAGTGACCGAGGTCGTAACTTCTAGCATGACCGTCGTCATAGGTATATATATAGCTTCTTCTCCTTGAATAGTTTCTGTTTTCTTTTACAATTTTCATGACCAAGTGACTGTTTTTCTGAGACCAGGCACAACCCTGAATTACTTCTTGGACAACAGAATCAATAAAGCGGAAATCCTTTTCCCGGGCGTTGGATGTTTCTTGATTGCTGTTTGTTTCGGTTCTGCTGTCCATGCATCTAATGCATCTGATAATACATCAAAACTCAGTGACTATTCCGATTCAATACGTGAGTATCAGTGTCTTTTCTCTTTTAATTACTTTTCCAGTACCGGTTTTTATCTTGCCATGTTCAAACTTAACAATGATAATAATAATAATACCCTTTTGGCCCTGAGATACATAGGTGGGCAAAGCAGTTTGGAGAATGGAACAAAAGACATAGAAAAGGCGAAATTCGGTACTGCACATTTTCTTCTAGAGCTTGAAAACAAAAGGTCAATTAAGGTTCGTAATTCTGAGCATATGTTTCCGCTTCTTTCCACACGAAGCGAACTTTTCCAAGTTTTGGGAACATATATCTTCATATGATAATCGGTTTCGGTTCATTCTTTTTGCGTGATCTGTTAGGTATTTGGGAAGAGCACTTTTCTTGGTTTGGGAATAGTTTTCTTTGCCGGAGTTTGTTTTTCTCTCTTCTCTCCGGCATTCAACTTGGCTACTAATGATCAGTGGCATACTTTGAAAAAAGGGGTTCATCATTTAACTGTTTACACCGCTTTCTTTTACTTCTCGGTCTCTTGTTTCGTGCTTGCACTTGTACTGAACATCGGTTTCCTCTATCACCCTGTACTCAATGTACCTAAGTCCTCTTTTAAAGCATATCTTTCAGATTGGAATGGAAGAGGTTGGGCTTTTTTAGCTGGACTGCTTTGTGGTTTTGGGAATGGCCTCCAATTTATGGGCGGCCAGGCAGCCGGATATGCTGCAGCCGATGCTGTTCAGGTGAGACACCTCCCCCCAACCCCCTCTCCCTCTTGTTTTTTCACTCTGGTTCTGACAACAAGGGTACTAGAGGAACAACCCTTCGATGTGTCCTACGTTCATCAGTGGGGTCCGGTCCACTGTTATCCTTTTACAAAAGCATAGTATTGTGCGGGTATTGTCGTAGAGATTTCATATTAGACGACAGTCGGACGACCGCCACGCGTGCATAAACAAAACAGTTTTGTTTTTCTACACACGCCACTCATCCGATCGTCTGCTCTAATGTACTCTCAGACGTAATTTTCCGTATTGTGCAGCATCTATCCTTTTACTAAGATTCTGACAACGAGGAATTACGTCGTGCTATCTGTGTTTTTGGCTGAAAAAATGCAGGCTCTTCCACTTGTAAGCACTTTTTGGGGTGCTAATTTTTGGAGAATATCGAAGATCATCGAGAAAACATACACATTACTCGGTTGCATGTTGTTTATGTTCATTGTGGCTGTTGGAGTCCTTATGGCATCATCCGGGCACCGGAAATAAATCCCGAAGGTTAGAGTATTATTCTCATGAAACACAAACTCCAAAAATTGCAGAAAGTTTCAACCAACATATTGTGGCCGCCATTACTGCAACTAATTGATTTTTATTATTGTTCATACATAATCGTTAAGATAATACGTGCAGCTATTGATTCAACAATGGCTGGCTAGTTTAGGAGAGTTTGTGTTTGTGTTAAAATTTGGGCTTTTGATTCCTTAATGTTGTTCTCTAAGCATATTTTGGAATAATAATTAAAGAAATATCTACACTTGTAAATAGTTTGAATCAATTTTACCGTACATGTTTCAGGCTGTCATGTTTACCGTACATTTACAACGAAGAAATGATCCGACCATATATTTATCTTTTTGTTGCAAGTCAAAACGATATCGTTTTATCAGTGATAAGTGTATTAATACACTTACCACTTTACCCTCCACTCGAGGAAGCCATTTGAGAGGATCCTGGTTCCAAGGGAGGGTTTGGGTTCGGGTTCTCTCTCTCATCCACTCTCACAAACCCGTCTCTTACTGCATGCAATCGCATCAATGCATCTTTTATTTGCATTCTTTCTCTTGCTAATTGAGCTGAACACGAAACCCCGATTCGAAAAACCGAAGTCAAGCAATTCACAATTGTATGACTGTTCTGTCTTCCATTTTCTGGGTTGGCTAAGAGCTGAGGATCAGCTATCTTCATCACATGATCAGGAACAGCCATCTTCACGTAATTACGAAGAGAAAAGTTATGTTTAAACATGCTGTCTGTCGGTCTTTTCCCTGTAAACATCTCGAGTAACAGTATGCCAAAACTGTATACATCACCTAGTGTCGACACTCTTCCACCCGTCCCGTATTCTGTAAATTTAAAAACCGACAGGTAGTTAGTTTATCAAACCAGATTCTAGCATATATATAATAATGGAGGTATTCGATGATGATCACCTAAAGCAATATATCCAGGTGTTCCGATAATTCCTATCGTGATTGAACGGGTTCGTGCCGTTGTTTCGTCAATAGGGAGTAAAACAGATCTTGCAGATCCAAAGTCTCCAACCCGAGCACGAAGTTCATCGTTAAGAAGAATGTTGCTTGGTTTTATATCATGGTGAATAATCGGCATATTACAGCTATGATGTAGATAAACTAATGCTGAAGCAACATCGATTGCAATGTTAAACCTCTGAATCAGATTCAAATTCTTAGGCTGTTGTTCTAAGTCATTCGATGTAGGATGCAACCAGCTCTCTAAGTCCCCATTACTCATGAATTCATATATCAAAGCTTTAAACTCATTGCGATTGAAATCCGTGCTTGAGCAAGAAGTAATAATCTTTACTAAATTCGTGTGGCGGATACTCTTTAAAACTTCACACTCGGCCAAAAAACTTTTTTCGGCTCCTCGTTCTTGAAGGTTGATTACCTTTACTGCAACTACCTGTTTACTAGAAAGAACGCCTTTGTAAACCGAACTGAATCTTCCCGTACCGATCAAATTATTCGGAGAAAAACAATCAGTGGATTTACGAAGTTCAGCATAAGAGAGTTTAAGATAGCCTGGAGAATATGAAGGTGGCTCAATAGTCTTTGGCCAACATTGAAAGATAAAGAAGTAAGCAATTAACATAAGAATTATAACACCAACAGATGGAAGGACTAACACTATGGAAAACTTGACCTTAACTTTTACTGATTGACATTCAGATAAATGTAATGAACTTATACCTCCACATAAATTTTCATTCCCTTTGATTGAAAATAATGTAGCATTAATAAAGAGACCTTCTTTCGGCACTTGTCTTTCCAAGACATTAAAAGAAAGATTAAGGAACTGTATGAATGGAAATGAGGTGAGATTTGTAGGGATTTGACCGGAAAGATTATTACGAGAAAGATCAAGAAGTTGAATGTTTTTCAGTAGCCCAAATGATGGTGGAATGCTGCTATTAAAAAGGTTGCCCTGAATGCTGAATAGCTGAAGGGTCACACATGAACCGATTGAAGATGGAATCCCACCAAAGAAGTTATTGTGAGAAATATTGAAGCTTATTAGATTAGTCAATCTACCTATTTCAAATGGTAAAGGTCCAGTAAGAAGATTATTCGACAAATCGAGATAATACGCCAGTGTGAAAAGGCTAAAAATCAGCTTATTAACAGTACCGGTGAGCCTGTTATATGAAAGATCCAATGCTAGCAATTTTGTACAATTACTCAAAGAAGCAGGTATGCCTCCTCCCAGCATGTTTTGTTGCATTTCAAGAATACTTAATGGAGTAATGTTACCAATGGAAGATGGGATTTCCCCAACAAATCTGTTGTTTGATAGATAGAGGCCCTGTAACTTGGTGAGCTCCCCGATCGATTCATGTATAGTTCCCGTGAGACTATTCTCACTCAATTCCAATCTCTCCAGGTTATTGAAGCCTTTCCAGACTGATGGTATCTTTCCAGAGATGTAGTTTCCGTCGAGCCGTAAAGACACGAGCGTAACAGAAAGATTTGCAATAGAATCAGGCAAAATACCACTATGATTATTGTCATTCAAGTGCAAAACTTTGAGGTTAGTACAATTAGTTAAGGAAGTAAGGAAGTTTAACCCATTACTTGTAAGAGAACTTCCACCAAAATCCAATCTTTGCAACTGTTTAAGATTTCCCAAGTCCATAGGTATAAGCCCAGATAAAAAATTCCCACTTATGTCCAGAATTTCCAATACTGATATGTTGCTCATAGAAGCAGGAATAGATCCATGAAAATGGTTTTCTCCAAAAGAAAGAGTTTGAAGATTTGGGAGGTGAAAACCGAATTCCCATGGTAAAGAGCCACTTAATTTGTTGGAAGTAAGCACAAGATGCTGAATGGAGGTGATATTATAAAGCAGCAAAGGTAAAGGACCAGAAAAACTGTTAGAGGATAATTGAAGAATCTGCAAATTGGAAAGCTTTCCTAATTCTTGTGGAATTATCCCTTCAAGATTGTTGAATGATAGACTCAACACCCTTAAAACAGACAGATTCCCAAAAGTAAATGGGATTGTTCCACTCAAATTATTTAGAGAAATATGCAGTTCATGAAGATTAAACAATGAACCAATTTCAGCAGGAATTGTACCAATAAGACTGTTTCTATCCAAATCAATAACACTAAGATCAAGTAAAGAACTAAAATTTCTTGGGATTTCACCCACAAAAGAATTATTAGAAAGTACAAGACGCTGCAGATAATAAAGCTGACTGATTTCTTGAGGAATTGAGCCAACAAAAAAGTTGTTCTCAAGATTAAGATCCTTGAGAAAAGTAAGGTTGCCAATGGAAGAAGACAAGGTACCTCTAAATTCCAATCCTGATAAGTTTAGTCCCAAAACACTTTGGTGGTGTTCATGATTGCAAGAAACACCTGTCCAATTGCAGAAATGGGAGGAATTATTCCAGGAAGCAAGAATTCCAAATGGGTCTTGAGAAATTTGATCCTTGATTGAAAGCAAAGCTTGCAATTGCAGGTCTTCTCCAGTTAGAGAACCGAGAAAATGGCTGCCTGCAGCATGTGAATACCATAACATAGAGATGAAAAAGAGCAGTATAGGGAAACACATGAAAGAGACTGGAATATTCACTTCAAACTTCATACTACTTTAGGTGGGACGAGAGATAAGGTAGTGATGGTATATTATTATATTTATTAATTTTAAATTACAAACACATTCTATGGTTTGAATATTCCGGTAGGTAACGATACATACATAATCATTCAGGTATAACAAATGACACAATTTTCATTAATTTGTGCCACTGATTAAAAAGGGTGTGGGTGTATATTATAATCAAGGATGCATACAGAGATTGTGTCGTTCGTTGTGGAAGAACCGATGTGCTCATTCCGGTATCACTACTCCCAAAACCGAAATAAATCGTATTTTTATTGTATAATATGTTAGCATATGAACCACATCATCTTCTCCTGTGCTTTTATATCTCTTACAAACAAGAGGGAAAAAAAGTAACGGCAGATATGCAAATAGATATTTTCCATACGTCGGTAAAATGCAAATAAGAAGATCTCCTGAATCAATTACATACATCTTCACTATTTGTCAAGAAATTTCATCTTAATTAGAAGGGGAATGAGGGAAGGACAAAAATATTTCATCAATTGAGTAGAAGGACGGTTTTGAAAACTTTTGATAAAAAGACAAAACTATTTATTCATCATTTAAATTCACTTGTGTTGAAATTCATTTATTTAAATTCATCTTTGAAATTCACCGTCGAAATTCACTAATTTTCAAAATTCATTATCGAGATTATTTGATTTTGGGATTCATTGTCAAAATTCACTATCGAAATTCACTGATTTTGGGATTCACTAGGAAGATTCACCGATTTTGGGATTCACTGTTTGTCTTCTCGCTATAAAAATATACGATTGTCCTTCTCCCTATAAAAATATGTAATTGTCTCCATTACTTAAAAATATTCCAGATTATTGTTCTTATCCCTAATTTTCCATAATTAGAATGGTGCATTTCTGTCTAATTTATTATTATTATTATTATTATTATTATTATTATTATTATTATTATTATTATTATTTTTATAATCATATAGACACAACCAATAAAATCAAGGAGGAATGAGGAGAAGGGACGAAATATTTCATCAATTGAGTAGAATGACGCTTTTTTGAAACTTTTGCATAAAGGACAAAACTATTTATTCACTTGTTTAAATTCACTTGTGTTCGAAATTCATTGTTTAAATTCACTCACCAAATTCATTGTCGAAATTCACTAATTTTCAAAATTCATTGTCGAGATTCACCGATTTTCGGATTCACATCAAAATTCATCGTTTAAATTCACCGATTTTGGGATTCACTAGGAAGATTCAATCGATTTTAAGGATTCATTGTTTGTCATTCTTCTCGCTATAAAATTATGCGAGTTGTCTTCTCCCTATAAAAATATGTAGTTGTCATATACTTAAAAATATTCTAAATTGCTATGTCCTTATCCCTAATTTTCCATAAAATCAATGTGGTTGTAGTATATATTATAGATAATAACAAGTATTGTTTGAAATAATGATAGGAATGGTTTGTTAGAATAGAGTTGTAAGGGATATATTTGTTCGCTTATATCTTTATCCTTAATCAATCTATAAATATTGTACTTATTGAATAATTATTATCAATGCAATCTCCTATTTTATTCCTCTATTACTAACTTCTTTTTTGTCCCGATCAGTCTTTACGGAAAAGTTTCAGGGTGGGGGTTTGTAACATTCATATATATTATCAAACTGTGATACCCCGTATTTTCACAAAAGGGCATAAGTGTCATTTTGTATTTTACGGAATATTATAATCATTTTACCCTTTTAAAAATAAAAGAATGGAAGGGTAACGAGAGTTGGGTTAAAGAAGGGCAGAATGGGAAATGCCAATTTCCCCCAATACCCCAATACCCCAAGCCCCATCTCTTCTTTTCTTTCATTTGCAAGTTTCAACTGAGTGAGGGAGGGAGGGAGGGAGGGAGAGAGAGAAGATCAAGGATTTCTAATAAATCAAACATTTGGATTTGTAGATTCCTCACCCCAAAATGAACAAGAAGATGAGGAGCTCATGGAGGAATAAGCTTTCTCTCCATTAAAAGTAAGATTCTTCAAGGAGGTTCGTGTATCAAGAAGGGTGTCCACCAACCGCCGTTTGGAGAACACATCGGAAGATCTTGGCTTCTCTTCCTACTATTGGTAACATGATCTTAACCCCCTTGTAGTAGTTTAAGTCCTTTAATTATGTATTGTGATATATAAGTCGTGATCCATCCGCTGCGCGTAGATCTAACTCGTTTAGATCTAAGAACCTGCATCCTTCAGTTATGTCATATGAGCTTGAAAGGAATGACTGTGGTATAAGAAATTTGAGTCTATCCTGAAGGAGCAGGGTTACCGGAAGACTACTTCAGATCATTGCGTGTTTATTAACAGATTCTCAGAGGATGATTTTATCATTCTTCTACTCTATGTTGATGATATTTTGATTGTTGGCAAGAATGCTTCAAGGATTGACGGGTTGAAGCAGCAGTTACGCAAGTCTTTTTCCATGAAAGACTTGGGACATGCAAAGCATATTTTAGGGATGCAGATTACTCGTGACAGAGAGGCCGGGAAAATGTATTTGTCACAAGAGAAGTACATAAATAAGGTGCTTCAGAGATTTAGCATGAGTGATGCTAAAGCAGTGTCCAGTCCACTTGCATCTCATTTCAAGTTGAGTATCAAACAGTGTCCTTCTAGCGATGATGAAAAGGAAAGTATGTAGAAGGTCCCGTATGCTTCAGCAGTGGGTAGTCTGATTTATGCCATGGTATGTACTAGACCAGACATAGCTTATGTAGTTGGAAAGGTTAGTCGTTTTCTTTCTAATCCTGGTAGAGAGCATTGGAATGCTGTGAAATGGATTATGAGATATCTCAAGGGTACTACGGATTTATGCCTTACTTTTGGTGGTGAAAAACCAGTGTTGGTTGGTTTCACTGATTCTGATATGGCTGGAGATGTTGATTCTTACAAGTCAACTTCAGGATATTTGGTTAAATTTTCAGGGGGAGCTGTGTCATGGCAATCGAGGTTGCAAAAATGTGTTGCACTTTCAACTACTGAAGCTGGGTATATTGCAGTAACTGAAGCATGTAAAGAGTTGTTGTGGATGAAGAAGTTTCTCCGGGAGCTTGGTTTGAAGCAAGATCAGTATGTGTTGCTTTGTGATAGCCAGAGTGCTATTCATCTTGGTAAGAATGCAACCTTTCATTCTAGGACCAAGCACATTGATGTTCGTTATCATTGGATTCGGGATGTGTTGGAGTTGAAGTTGCTAGCACTTGAAAAAGTGCACACGGATGACAATGGTGCGGATATGTTGACAAAAGCGTTGACAAGGGAGAAGCTTGAGATATGTCGTTCTATTGTGGGAATGACTAATTCCTCCACAATGTCGTGAGGGGGAGATTTGTTGGGTGGATCACTCTTTTGTGGAGCCCAAGCCACTAAATAATTGGAAAAATAATAATCTGTCAAGTAGTATTTAAAGGAACAAATTAGGTTAATTTTTCCCTAATCTTCACAATCTTTTACAACAAAAAGAGAAGAAATTCACAGCAATTTTCTGTGTTGCAGCAGCAACTTTATGGCGATGATTGGGCATCGAAACGGACTCCGATCGGCATGAAATTTTGAGTGATTGTTCGTCTCTCATTCTTCTTCAATCCGAACGGTGGAATTTACGTTCAACGGTTCAATTTCCGGAAATCTTCCGACGACTTATTTGACGTTTGCTGCTGCGTTTTCGGTGATATTTTTCAACAACTCTTGTATTTTGCATTCTTAGTTGATGCTTTGGTGTAGTTGAGTTGGTTGATGTGTTTGAAACACTTTTGTATCATCTTTTGCTGATTAGTGGTGTTTTGTGGGACTCGGCCTCGTGGTTTTTACTCTCTCACATTGCGAGGGGTTTTCCACGTTAAAATTATGATGTTGATTTTCTTTGTGTTTTGTTTCGCTTTATTTGTGATTTGATTTCGTTGGGGCTGCCTCGTTTAATTCCGTTGCGTGTAAAGTGGAAGACTCTGTGGGTATTTGTGATACGAGTGGTATTGCGGTTGTTTGTTTTCCCAACAACGAGACCCGGGGTCTGGGAGCGTTAGAGAATGGTATCAAATCAGAGCTGACTGCCATACGGAACTAAGTGCCACATTCTGAGAGGCGGTATGGGTCATCTCTAGAATCCTATGGTAGGGACGAACTAAGGCAAATCTTGGCCGTCCTGACGAAGACTCCGGTCCCTTATAAGGGAGGGGGGAGGGGGAATGTAAAATCCCATATCGGTAAAGTAAAGTCTTGCTCACCCCATATAAGTGTGAGATATAAATGTGTTGTCAACTCAAGTTAGCCCTTTAGACCAAACGAAGAAGGCGGTCTAAGCAGTTGACCGGACCATTTATGACTAATTTAACGCTAGGCGCAGGGTTTAGGGGCGTTACAATTATGATTTGGAAACAAGATTGAGTGAACTGATGGTAATAAACATGTTAAGAAAGTATGGACAGATTAATGTTGTTTAGAAACCAGGTCTACATGGTTAAATTTATAAGCGAAAGGTTAGGCTTGAGTATGCGTTGAATTGTTCTTAAAGTAACCTTAATGATGTTAAATTAATCACGTTGGTATATCGAGGATCTACACTAATAAAAATTGTTGGTACATTTGTAAAAAAAGGGGTTAAACCCTAATCGAAAGGGCCCCACTCCCCTGTCCCACAGAATGAGTGGAGATGTTAATCGGGTAACTTAGTGGCTCAGAGTCATGGGCTGCCATTATACTAAGATACTGAAAGAAGTCGTCCCTTTACGGGATTCGAACCTCCACACTCCAGCTCCCGGTCCAACTGCCTTTACAACACCCTAACCCTTTACCACCAGGTCATGTCCTGGGGATTAATGTTGGTACATTTGTACTCTTATCTTCAAATGGTAGAGAGCATGTTTTAGGGATAAATATAAATAAATGCTTCCGCGTTAAAGAAACAGGAAATGATGTAAGAAAGAATAGCATGCAATGTGTTATCCTATGATGTGGTAACTTGAGCATGATAAATAAAGAACGAAGAGAACATGGTTACGAGAATGAAAGAAAGAAAGTACAGACAACATAATTTATGGTTAAGTACTAGACAGTAAATGGACAGTGAACTCTTGAGGGTCCCCAACATCAGGCCCGGCACCCTGGATAAAATAGGGAGAACATGCTGGAGCCGGCCAGGCCCCGTCCACGAGATAAAATAGCGGACATTTCCGGTTTGTCACTCATTTCAGTTAACAGGCTCTCCACATTGGGATAAAGTAAATGTGGTGTTGTACTCATGAACCAATCAAGTTAAAGTTACAGTTACAGAAATGATACAATAAAACTATATTAACAGTGATTATTCAGTAAATCACCCCAATGATATGCATGGTAGAGCTAGTTTAAATTGTATAGTATGATATGATTATTTGTTTCTATTCAAGATTCATTTTGTGTTTACTTGACGTAAGTAGACCTGATAAATATTATGGTTTTAGTATATTTATGCATTCATTTTGTGAAAGAGAAACTGGAACTCTTGCAGAATAAACTCAAAGTTAAAGCGGAAGCTGTAAGGACTTAAGGGAACTCGGCATGCCAAACATACTGATAGGTCGGCTCCGCCAT
Source organism: Gentiana macrophylla (assembly GCA_026214975.1). Lineage (NCBI taxonomy): Eukaryota > Viridiplantae > Streptophyta > Magnoliopsida > Gentianales > Gentianaceae > Gentiana > Gentiana macrophylla. The sequence goes on along the minus strand of CM047806.1, from coordinate 101,898,815 downwards.
CCGGACCGTAAACCCGCATACTGACCTGGAAGAACCCTCGAGGGATGTACGAGCGGGGGCCGGAGGGCCAACGCGCGACGAGGCCCGCATGCAAGGCATACTTCTTTTCCTATGATGGGCCTCGAAAGCGAGCCCATGGTGAATAAGACAGAAAGATGTCCAACTTGCCCAAACCCAAGGGTGTCGGATCCGCCAGAGATCCATCCTCCCCCATAATTGGAGAGCAGAGACCGACACCGCAACCAGCCGATTGAGGACTGTCACGGATTTTATCAATACAAAACAAACAAGTAATATAATTTATAATCCGGTATCTCCCCAAGTATAAGGATCGTAGTATAGCGATTGATACCGGAGTCGATCACAGGGAATCGAGGTTGTTTAATCTAGTTTTATTGATTCTTCCTAAGAACGTCACAACACAAAACAAAACTAAAAGCGAAAACAAACAAATAAACCGACAGAGGATCAACAATCCAAAGCCGGGAAAGATCGCTAAGAACCGGACTAACTAAACTAATTGTAATCTATAAACTAAGGAAACAACTCAATTAATTTAACGAAGAACAAGCAATGATCCACCTATCTCACAACTCTCAACTTCTACCCTAGATCGTTTGGTGAAGATTAAATAAAGGTTGTGGTTCACCTATCAAAGGTATGAACTTCTACTCGTAGATAATCCGCCTATCAATCTCTCATCTCTCGATCTATAAGATTGATGCTATCAAAACAAGGTGTAAGATCTCTCAATCTAGCAACCTAGAAATTCAATCTATCAACTCTCGTTATATATAGGTTAAAAGTCTAATCTTTCCTATGGCGATCTAGGTTTACATCGATTTTCATCATATAGTAAACATCAACATGCAATTTATCTCTCGATTTCAATTGCAACATAACAAATAAACATCGAAAGAAACAACTTTAATTTAAATACTCACAAACATCCAAAGATTGAAATTGAAAACGTTATGGAGATTGGCTTCACATGCTTGTTCAAGGAAGCCTTAGCTTCTAATCATCACCGATATCGATCAACAAAATAAAAGGAATAAAAGATGTTTTTGATGAAAAGAAACAACAAAAGTCGCCCCAAGGGGCTTGTGGCGCCTAGGGTCGAAATATGGTGATTAGGGTTGGAGAAATCGCGCTATTTATAGGTTTTTAGGTCGGTTTCATTGAGTCGGTGCCATGGACGCCCGTCCACTAGCTTGGACGCTCGTCCAGCCTCTATGAACGGAGAATGAACGCTCGTTCAGTACGCGTCTGAACTCTCTGAATGTAAATTACGATTCTGGACGCCAGTTCACTTTTATGGACGCCCGTCCACTACCTTGCTCTCGTATTTTGCTCATAACTTCACTTCTAGGGCTCCGAATGAGGTGATTCAAGATGCGTTGGAAAGCTATTTAAATCCTCTACAACTTACATCAAGACAACTTTCCCTGAAAGTGGCTACAAAAGTGGACAAAATTCCCATGAAGTGCCTGGTTCCGGTTTCTTCAATAATTCTTCACTTAAACATCTTTCAACTCTTCCATCTTCATGTGATCATCGTTTAAGCTCCTTACTCATCATGAAAACGTATCTAACAACATGATAGAAACATGAAAAATGTAACATCATACGAATAAACATAAAACCAGCAATTAAACACATAATTTAATCACTTTTGCAATTAGACCCTTAAAAACATCACTCGCTTAATATTTCAATATAAAGGCCAATTCCTATGCAAATAATGTAAATACGGGGAAAATCATCGTAAAATATATCGTTATAAAACGTACAAAATCACCCTTAACAAGGACATACCGCACCAGCCCCCGGATCCGCACCGCCATCTCCCCGTCGCGGCCTGACTATCCGCTGTAGATTTAGTGGTAATATGTCATCAATTGTAATTATGTTGAACTTAGTCGGTTCTCACCCTATAAATAGGGATCCATGTACAAATCATAGGTTAAGCTGAATATATACAAAACAAGGAAAAACTATGCCCAATTGATTACTCTCTTTCACTTGTATTACACCACCATATTCACCACCACAGTCTCTTACAGCTCCACCGTGAGCTACTATCTTTACACCACTATCACAGCTAGATATACACTACAAATCCACCGCTGAACACCTTAGATAATTTCAACATTATCAATTGGCTCCGCTCTCGCGAAAAATCAAAAGCTTCAGCTCACCTCAGGTGTACGGCTCCTTCGCGGCGACCGAACAGACGACGGTTCCATGAAGAGCTTCATTTTCTCCAGGCCGTTCTTACAACATCTTCATCAAAAAGCTCTTAGCTCTCATTTTCTTACGTTCAAATCTCCAATTCAGTGCCAAAATCATCTCGAAGGAAGGTAACCTCCCCAATTTCTTGTTCAAGATCATGAACGTGCGTTTGAATCATCACATTTCTCATGATTTTTGCACAAAGAAACCCGTCGGAGTTGGCATTGTATGTTTCCTGGACGGAAACTTCATTTCAGAGCTTTTATTACGTTGATTGTAACTGTTCATCCATGAAAAGGACTAAGGATACATGAATTTGTTGAGTTTGCTCTTGAGAAATCGACATCCTCGGCATCTTGTCATTACGAAAAGAGCCAAGGTCACACTAGTTATTTTGGTTATTGTTATACCGTTATATTGATCAATATCGTTGTGCGTACTTAAGATTTCTGGGTGTTACGTCAAAGTAGAGCTCGTGTTTTGTATATGCTGTGTTGTCTCTTTGAATATGGAAAAAAGACACGCCGGAATCACTAAGATACCGGAATTTTGGGGCCTCACGCTTGAGAAATCACAGTCACTCCCTAAATTCCGATATCCGTACACGGGCACCGCCATTGGATCCACTGCATAAGTCACTTTCGACAATATCCCCGACATGCCGTCTGAACCCTCAGACAGTACAGGGTTGGTGAGTGTCAGAATGGTTTAGAATCAGAGTACGTTTTGGTATCTAGCGCCGACAACCTATCAGAGTTCGACATATGGCTGGGACAAAGGACATTGTCCCTATGCCACACATTCCAGGAAAAGGGACCCACACGGGATCCCCTCCACTAGGACAACTTGGACATAATGCACGAAAATCCCACCGCATGATGGGATAATTGTCAATTGGAGGACAGATCAAAGCTCAATGTTGATGCTATAACTATTTTAAAGCAAAGGAGATCCAGATCCAGGGATTGCGCCGCAAACTCAATATCGGCCCGCTCTGGTCCTGCGCGAGAAGAACATAGAAAGGACCTCAAAGCAGTATGAGAACAGAAAGGCAGTCCTGGAAAAGATTCTGGGGGTAGAAGAGGCTCCAGTAGCCAAATCCTCTAAGGCGAAAGCAGCGTTAGCCTACGTTGAATATGTTAAATAGATGTATGTGGCAAACTTACGTCTAGCCACATGTAATCTTCCCCTTGTGCCAATTGATGAGAAGCTCTCCAATCTGTCTGAGAATGAGGCTAAAGTTCCACCTAAGGGTCCGCCAGTCCCCACGCATGAACATACGAGAATTGAGATAGAAGGTAATGAGTACTCGTCAGCGGGCCAAAAGAAGAAGCACATGCCTGAGGTAAGTGTAGAAAGGAGATCAGCTCTGGAACGGTTGGGCCACCCTAAAAAAAGAACTCTGCAGCTTCATATGGGTCCTATCCACCCCGAAAAGAATGTCGTTCCATGCCACGATGTCAAAGACCTCCGTGACGTATGCGATGCATTTTAAACGAAAAGAAAATGGAATAGAACGTAGAATCAGTTTACTATGCGGACTCAGAGGACGTCATCCAAAGAAAGTTCATTCCCGTTAAGAATATCGAACGCATAAAAGACGACAGGTTGGAAAAAGTGGAGAGAGAGATCTCAGAGCTGAAAAAGGCCAAACAAGATGGGAAACCTGAGCCGACTCAGGGAATTGTTGTTCTCTCGGATGATACTTGATTCGCTTCCTTCCAGAGGTGTGCAATATTCGCAATATGTTTACTACAAAGGGACCAACTGCCCTCTCGAGTGGATAGATGCATTTCAAATTTGAACGCTCTTCGCCACCAAAAACAAATCTGCTTGGTGTGTTGCGTTCGTGGGAAGCATGCAGGAGCGAGCCGCAGCTTGGCTCCGAAACTTGCCCCACGGTTTGATCAGGAGCTGGGAAGAGCTAAGGGTGAAATTTCTGAAGGAGTTTGAAACTGCAAAGCAGCCATAGAAATCTATTGAAGATTTCTATGAGGTCCGTCTAGGAGAGGGAGAATCATGCAAGCTATAATGACAGGTTAATGAAAATATATGAGCAGACAAAGAACTTACCCGAAAATGAAATTTAGAGAGGTTTTCTGAACGGTATCGCCAAGGGGGCTATGAAAACACATTTTTCCATACACCCTCTTGCGAATTTGCGTGACCTTTTCAACCAGGCTCGCCGGTCTGATTGAGGCGGCTCCCTCACCTTCCGGGAAAGGAAAAAATTGAAATGAATCCAGACCATCAAATGATGAGAAGAGAGAGGAGCACAGAGACGAGCGGATAAACGATCGGAGAAAGGGAAATACTTTATGAAATCCGTGAAATCCGTGTTCATCCCCATCAATGCGAGCTTATCCTAAATACTTTATGAAATCCATGATCGGATCGAAAGACCGAGACCTTTGAGGTCCGATCCCAAAACAAGGGATGAGACAAAATACTTTGACTTCCATGAAGATCACGTCCACATCATTGATTAGTGTATCACCCTGAGAAAGATAATTGACAAAATGATAAAAGATGGAGAATTGGATAAGTACAAAAGCACGGAGGGGACAACAGAAATGACAGGGGTCCTCGTAGATACCAGAATGAAATCAAGGTGATCATAGAGGAATTTCCCAGCAATCATCAGCTTAAAAGCCAAATTAATGCAATCAATATCAGGGGAAGAGGGAAGCCAGTTATTCTGGATCCGAACGAGCAGGACATATCCTTCACTCGAAGAGAACTAGCATGACCACCAGGAGCAATGGAACTACCAATTGTGGTGCAGGTCGGAATCAATGATTTTGGAGTCAACCGCATACTTTTGGACACGGGGGCCGCCAGAGACATCATCTACTTGGAGACTCTAAAGCTGTTAAAGATTGGGACTTCCAGGCTAAAGCCTTATCTGGGAGTGTTGTCCAACAAGAGGGAGGTACAAGAGACCTCAGGTCGAATTGTCCGAGTCGTCATCCCGACGGGTTCGCATAGACATGATCGAGGAAATGGAAGCTCGAATGAGCCGAATCTATCGAAGAAAGCAATGGCAATTGTCCAAGAAGGGAACGTCGAGCCTAAAGAGGTTGTCTACAACACCCTTCAGATAAGAGTTGAGTCTGATTTTACTGTCGAAGATGAATTGATTGAGGTTATCATAAATGAGAGGTATCCTGACCAGAAAGTGAAGATTGGGGCCCGAATGGCAGAAACAGAAAAAGAAAAGCTGATATCGTTACTCAAGGAGAATTTGGATGCATTCGCCTGGGTTGTGTCTCGAATTTTATCTAAGCAAAATAAACAAGTAATAAAATAATCCGGTTTACCCCAAGTGCAGGGATCGTAGTATAGCGATTAAAAACCGGAGTCGAATCACAGGGAATCGAGATTGGTCTAGTTCTTAATTTTTCTAAAGGTTGTCACGAAAAATAACTAAAACCGAAAACGAAGAAACAATAAACTGGACAGAGGGTTGTCAATCCAAAGCCAGGAAATATAGTTGCGGACCTAAACTAACTAAATAAATCTATTCTATAACTAAAATGAAAAAGAAAATTCTAAAATATCAACGAAGACAAGGCACAAAGATAATTTCAATTAATTTTAACGAAGAACAAGCATTGATTCACCTATCCCGCAACCCTCAATTTCTACTCTAGATCGTTTAGTGAAGATTTAATAAAGATGTGGTTCACCTATCAAAGGTATGAATTCCTACTCTCGTAGATAATTCGCCTATTAATCTTTCATCTCTCGATCTTAAAGATTAACGCTTCCATAACAAAGGTGTAAGATTTCTCAATCTAGCAACCTAGAAATTTAACCTAGTAACTCTCGTTAATTAGATTAAAGATCTAATCTTTACTATGGCGATCTAGGTTTTAACATGATTCTCATCAAAATCAAACAATCACACATGCAACAATCCATCGATATAAATTGCATAATCAATACAAAACACAATAAAGAAACAACTTTAAATAAAAACTCACAAAACCATCCAAAGAGTTGAAATCAAAACGTTGCATGATTGGCTTCACACGCTTGTTCAAATCGCCTAACCTCTATCCATCGTTCTACTAGTTGCAGAAATTATAAATAAAAGAAGTAGATGAAATTATGTTTATGGGGCGTAAAAACGCAAAGCAAAAGCTGCCCCAAAGGGCCCATGCCAAGGATCGACTCGTGTGTATTAGGTTTGAAAAACGCGACTATTTATAAGTTTTGAAGTCGGTTTAAGCCGAGGCGGTGGCTGGGACGCCCGTCCAAGGATCCGGACGCCTTGATCCAGATGCTTTGAAATCTTCGAGTCGGGCCGAGTCTTCTCAAGCGCCCGTCTATGCAACTCAACGCTCGTTCAAAAAATCTGAAAACCTCGAATCCGCACACTCTCTCCTGGACGCCAGTTCAATCTTCTGGAAGCTAGTCCACTGGACGGATGGAGCAAACGCACGTCTAGACTTCTAAATCTTCATTTCATCTTCGACTTGCATCCTCTTCCTTCCATTTAACCTTCTTTTAAACATCGTTTAAGCTCATTCCCTGCCATGCTCGGGTACCCACAAGATAATAGAAGCGTGAAAAATGTAGAAACATATATATTGATGAAAAAGCACTAATAAAATCACGCAATAAGCTCGATTATGCACTTTAATGATTTCCATACGCATTCTTTCAATAAATCGATTAAACACCTAATTTTCTATAAAAATTAGTAAAACACGAAGGAAATTGCTATGAAATAATATCATATATATCGTAAAAATCACCGTCAACAACTCCCCCACACTTATCTTTTGCTCGTCCCGAGCAAAACAAGACAAGATAAAGGCTCGGAAAAAAAAAGATAGATACTTCAGCAAATATAACGCATAGTCAATAAATTAGAGGTTCACCCCGGTGTGTGTGCAAAGCCATAGCAAACTTCCACTAAGTCCAAACTTGAAATTTATTCAAATCAACTAGCCAATACCCCATTTAAACTAGAAATAAATGATACTTATAACATGCACCCTACAAAACGTAACATATCCCGAAAAGGATGATAAAATACATTTAGGACCTTTCTGACATACTCAGAGGATAATCCCTACAACATATCTGTTAGTTTATACTGGGGATAAGGTAGACGATAACTAAGTCTTTTACTCATTCATACCAGATTCCTTATATAAGTTGATTCAATAATTTCCATATACAAACACACATCAGAATGAGCTATTGCCCTGTCATAGCAGAATAGGATATTCGAGATATACCCTACCTTACTCAAATCATAAAGCAGCTTTTTCTGACTGTTGTGAGCTTTTGGTCATCATAGTGGTATAGGACATTTGAGATATGACCTACCGCACTAAAATCATCGACCAGCTGTCGACACACCCGATTAATTCATCATCTTTGTTTTTAAACATACTTTTTAAAGAACAATAGTTACGTTTCACTTATCGCATTCAAACCTAAGATATTCACAGTATGTCATACTCCGGCTCTAAACACAAACTATTATAATTCTCACGATACATACATTAGCACTAAGCACACGATACTTATAAGATAATCAAAAATTACTAATCCAAATGGGTATAGCTTTATATTTTAGCTCATCGTTCAATACGGCTCGTGAGATGTATGTCGCGTGAAACAACTAACTTACTAAACATACGGTACACAACATCAATGACTATAAAAACTGAACAAAAAATATGCATTGCTTACTCGGGACAAAAACAAAAATTGAAAAATTTTAGCTCATTTCTCAGCATAGAATAATAATAAATTAAGCAAATGATAGATACACATAACTATCCCCCTCCCCCACACTTAAACCACAACATGTCCTCAGGTTGTGCAGAACGTAAAAAGAAACAAAATACTTAGCTGATTCGTATAGATACTCGAACCGTTGGTCAGGCCGGAGCATGAAAAGGCCAACGCTCTCAACGCGATGTAAAAGCTAGCTCGACAAAACAACTAGAAATATGCCTGCACGACTCGACAAACACGGGAAAATCTCGGGGAAATTATACCATAATGAAAGAAATGAAAGATAACGAAAGGATAAGGTAAAATCGAATTATATCAAAAGATAAAACATTCAATACAATGAAAATCGAAAGCATAGTAATGTCAAATACAAATGAAAGTACGAAATGCCTTAAGGCTTACATGATTCATCGAGAAAAATATAGCAACGAGAACCGACAGTAGTTAACATGAAAAGTACAATGAATCAAGTAAGGAAAAGTAGTAGGAAAATACAATCATCTCATCAAAAATACAGAAGCTAGAATCAGAAACATAAGAATCAGGTCTGCCCCGGTGCTGTAGAATCACCAGCAGGAGGTGCTCCATCCGTAGGAGAATCAGTATCAGTAGTAGTCCTTCCCACTGTGTCAACTTGCTCCTCATCAGAAGACGACTCAGATTCATGAAGAACATCCGCAATATCTTGCTCGATGTCGTCAGAGAAAACGTAATCCATCATGCTTGCATTGTAGCATCTCTGATCCCTCAGAGGACGGCCCTCACTCATGCAACGTAAGATAGTCAGGATATTGTTCTGGGATGTTCTCATGTCCTCCATCCAGTTCCGTATACTATTAGCCATATTCAGACGCATCCGAACCGATGGAGACAAAGAAGGAAGGGAAGATGCTGGAGGTGGTACGGAAGATGATCCAGGCCCATGTGCTGCCTCAACCTCAGTCTCAGTCTGACCAGAAGATTTCACTTTCTCCCGCTGCAAGTACCTTGGAGTATTAGGTTTGTGATCAGTCTTGTACTCGGGAACCCTAGCATCAATGCATAAACTGTGGATCAGATGGGGGCAAATCAAACACCTAGCATATACTTTCTGATTCGTTGCTATCTCGTCAAAAATTGCTTGTCCGACATCAACATTCAGCTTGAAGTTTAACGCATACAACATCCCGAGGTCACCAATGTGAAAATGAGTCAGGTTGTTCTTTGGTAACAACCTGTTCTGAATAAAACGACATTGGACCTTCCAATCCTCCGTCCAACTCGTCGTGACCAACTCCTTTCTATCTCCGCCCGGTCTGAGTGTCCACGGCACATCCGGGCACACTAACAATCTTAAATCCTCCAACGGATCCTCTCCCGCATCCTGCATAGCTTTTATTGCTTCTTTATAGTCGAACCCCTCAAAAGGTGCCAAGTTGTACTTCGTTTATAACCTCAGCGAACGGCACCTTTACTCCTTACCATCACAACTCCGGTTTGCAAATTCGTCTCCGAACAATTTGCATAAAATTCTCGGACTAACGTAGCATTAACCGGAGTCCTCGGGGTTCTCATCAATGCCCCCCACTTCCTATCCATTAACAGTTTAACAAAAGAGGGATCAACCTTGGTTTCAAGGACGGCTCGCTCTATTAACATTGTTCTTGTCAAATAGTGCTTATTATAGACCTCCATCGCCTTAAGGTTCACAAATCTCCGTGCAAATGGAATAGGGATAGGGGGTCTCACATTCTGTCTAGCCGGCTCCACTCTCTCAGTTGCTTCCTCGGTTCTAGTCCTAGATTCATTTTCATCTCTCTCAACTTGAGCCTCCGACACCCTAGTCTGCTTCCTCACTAATGGCTCATCATCAGTTTCAGATCCCGACTCAGACTCATCTCTTAAAGGAACCCTAGGTTGACCTTGAGCAGCCCTAGGAGGATTTTGACGTTCACCAATACGGATGCCTTGGTTCGGATTTACTAAATTGGGGTCTGCAACCTTTTTCTTCTTAGTAGGTTCATTGGCAACCCCCTTACCATGCCGTTTCCGAACCATTGCTATACAATCTAAACAAACAACAATCCCAAACCACAATCCAATTCAAAGCCACCCGTTTATCGTCCAAACGAGATTTCCCAAACAATTTAACACCAAACCAACATCAAAACCACAATGCAAACCATCCATTATCATCCATTACCATCCCAGATCAGCAACAAAGGAAGAAAGATAAACAAAACAAGAAGAAAAAAAACAATAAGGTGAATTTCACGTAAAAGAATCGACTCGAAGATCGAACTAAAAAAAAACATGAAATAATCTAAGAAAAGTTTATAAAAACTTACCAAGTGTGATGAAGGGATGATGACTATAGTGATTAGAAGCCCTAACAGTGCAAAATTAACCCCAAAGATCGAATTTTTCGTGAAAAAGGCCGCACCAACTAGGTCACTAAATCCGATGAATGGTTGTTTGTTGGAGGATTTGGGTTGAAGAATTGAAAAGAGGGGTTTGAGAGGTGTTTGTGGAGCTTTGAATCGCTCAATTTGGTTTAGAAACAATGAAATTAGGGCAAAAGGGGACGAAAAGTCGGGTTTGCTATTTTAAATTTTCTGATGCGAATAAAAATTGGGAAGCAGGGGCATTTATAGATGTAGGTCCGAACGGGCGTCCAGGAAACTGGACGAGCGTTCAGATGGAGAACTAATGAACTGGACGGGCGTCCATTTAAACAGATGCTCGTCCACTTTTCAAAACGAATACAGAGTTGGAGGGAAATGTGCAGACGGGTGTTCAGTTAAAGTGGACGCTTTTCCAAGGAAAACACAGATCAGACGGGCGTCTCAAGGCATGGACGCACGTCCAAGGCAGAATTCAGCAAAAAATTAAAATTTTCCATTCAAATCAAATTCAAACTCTTATTTCATCAAAAAAAATTTATACAAAACTTCAAATAACAAATAAAACTGGAAAACACATAAAAACACTAGAAAATAGTGGGTTGCCTCCCACCGTGCGCTTTTGTTTTCCTTCGTTTGCTCGACGAAAACCCTAATGAAGCCAGTCCTCATAAATCTCCGCCCAATCCACAATCCGGATCAGACGACGGAGCATATCAATCGCGGGAGGAAAATCGTATTCATCTTGTAGGGCCCAGTCTTCTCCAGCAACATCCACTCCTCGGAAATGTTCGGCACGCAGCACTAGCAACAAGTCAGTCAGCATCGGATCATTGAGGATTGTATACGGTCGTCCTAAAGCACGTTGAAGGTCCTCAGTATTAAACTCTCCACCTCCCAAAGCTTGGGGTATAATGATAACATAGGTAACGGTCCTGATGCGGGTGCTAATGTCATAATCTACATCCAGAATGATTGTCCCTCCAGGTCCGTCATCTAAAGTGATAAGTGGAATCCTACTAATGTATGGGAACTCGTGCGGCAGAACTCCGTAATCCATTTTAAAAACAAAGCTAAACTGAGGCATATTCAAACAAAAACATAATTAGGCTTAAAATAAATGAATCAAAGAAAAGAACAAAAACGAAAGTAACTAAAATAGAAAAGGATATCTAGGATGCCTCATAGTGGCGCTTTGGTTTATGTCGTTAGCTCGACAATCTTTCACTTTAGCCTGGATCGTGCCACTTAACCTTTCTCCAGCCCACTACATCGTAAGCTCGATCAAGTGGTGTGGCTGCTGAAGCGAGATCTAACACATGGGGTCAAGTTTCGATCGCTTTCCAAACGCTTTTAATCCTCCCCATTGTAGACTTCTTCTTTCTCTGTCTTTTCTTCAACTGTCGCTCCTTTTCAAGCTCTTCCATATCCCAACTACCAGCCAGAACTTCCTCTACTGGACCACTGCCGTCATCCTCAGAAAACAAGTCGGGTGAAAATTCGTCAAACTTATTGACTTTAGGTACACCACACCCGAGGATGTCGAGGAAATGAACAATCAAAGGTTTTTCCTTGGTTTGACCGATATAATGCTTGCACCTTTGACCATTCACTCTGAACGGATGGTCACCATGACCTCTTAGCTCTAAAACACCTCCAGGAATGATTTGTAGAACTTCAAAGGGGCCGGACCAACGTGTCCTCAACTTTCCAGGAAACAGATGTAACCCGGAATTGTACAATAAAACTTGCTCCCCAACTTGAAATTCTCGCTTCTTGATTTTTGCGTCATGAAGGAGTTTCATCTTATCCTTACTAATCCTGGCATTTTCGTAGGCTTGGAGTCTAAACTCATCTAACTCATGCAGCTCGCCGCAATGGTGTTCACTACATGATTTGGCATCAAAGTTTAAGAACTTAATGGCCCAATACGCTCTATGCTCTAATTCGACTGGCAAGTGGCATGATTTTCCATACACCATCTGATAGGGTGATGTGCCCATGGGGGTCTTATAGGCAGTTCGGTATGCCTATAGTACATCATCCAATTTAAGACTCCAGTCCTTTCTGTGACTGTTGACTACTTTTTCCAGGATCTTCTTCAAGCTTTGATTGCTTCTCTCGACCTGGCCACTAGTCATAGGGTGATATGGTGTGCCAGTTTTATGCCGGACACCATATTTCTCAAGTACTTTTTCTAATGGTCGGTTGCAGAAGTGTGTCCCTTCATCACATATCAAGGCACGTGGACACCCAAATCTCACGAAGATGTTCTTCTTAAGAAAATTCATGACCGTTTTGTGATCATTGCGAGAAGTGGCTTGAGCCTCCACCCATTTCGATACATAATCTACACAGACTAAAATGTATTTATTTCCACAGGAAGATGGGAACGGGCCCATAAAATCAATCCCCCATACATCGAAGACTTCACATTCAAGAATGGGCTTCAATGGCATGTCAAAAGCGCCTTGTTAGAGCTCGGTTCGTTGGCACCTATCACAAGCTTTACGTAAAGCTTACGTATCCTTGAAGATCGTGGGCCAATAGAAACCGATTGAAAGATCTTGGCAACGGTTTTCCAGAGGACCAAAGTGACCACCGGTAGAGTCCACCGTGGCGATGCTCAATAATGTCACGTTGCTCAGATTCGTGTACACATCTCCTTAGCAATCCATCCTTACAAATCTTGAAGAGGTAAGGTTCATCCCATACAAATGTTTTCAAATCGAGAAGAATTTCTTCTTCCCGATATGAAAATTCGGATTAAGATATTGGGAATGAAGGTAGTTGACGATGGAAGAATACCATGGAACATGTGGAGCACAATCGTCTCATCAAAGATGACATTCTCAAGAGGAAAGTAAAGATCTATATCGTCACGGTCTTCCTTTTCCTCATTCAACATTCTCGAAACATGATCACCACTACGTTTTTAACGCTCTTTTGTCTTTAATCGGACATCAAACTCTTGTAGGATCAGTATCCAACGTAGTAAGCGCGGTTTAGCCTCCTTCTTTGTCATGAGATATCGCAAAGCAGCGTGATCAGTCCACACAATCACTTGAGCACCCAACAAGTAACTACGAAATTTGTCCATAGCGAAGACTACGGCTAGTAATTCCTTTTCAGTCGTCGTGTAGTTTACTTGGGTAGGATTTAGTGTGTGACTGGCGTAATAGATAGGCTGGAATTTTCCCTTAATCCGTTGTCCTAAGACTGCACCAACAGCATAGTTTGATGCATCGCACATAAGCTCGAAGGGTAGATTCCAGTCAGGCGAGATAAGAATCGGTGCAGAAATTAATCGACTTTTAAGCTCCTCAAACGCTTGCTTGCAACTATCATCGAAATTAAAAACAATGTCTTCTTTGAGCAAAGTAGATAGGGGCTTGGCTATCTTGGAAAAGTCTTTAATGAATCTCCTATAAAAACCGACGTGTCCAAGAAAACCTCTAACTTCACGCACATTTCTAGGATAGTTCAGCTTCTCGATAGCTTCAACTTTTGCCCTGTCTACTTCAATACCTTTGGCTGAGATTTTGTGGCCAAGAACTATTCCTTCATCTACCATGAAATGGCTCTTTTCCCAATTTAGGACGAAGTTCTTTTCCACACATCGGGATAACACCTGGTCAAGATTATCGAGACAATCATCAAAGGATTGACCAAAGACCGAAAAATCATCCATAAAAATTTCCATACACTTTTCAACTTACCCATCAAAGATGGCCAAGATACATCTTTGGAATGTATTTGGGGCATTGAAAAGACCAAATGGCTTTACCAGTGTAGCGAATGTACCATAGGAAAAAAGGTGAAAGTGGTCTTTTCTTGGTCAACCGGATCGATGGGTATCTCGGAAATATCCACGAGTATCCATCCAGAAACAAGAGAATGCATGTCCCGCCAGCGCCTAGCATCTGGTCAATGAATGGAAGGGAAGTGATCTTTCATTGTAACCTCATTGAGCTTTCTATAGTCGATCTGAGACTCTATAACGATGAACGAGCCTCAATGCTATTTCTTCTCCCTTCTCATTCTTCTCAATAGTAATTCCTCCTTTCTTGGGAACTACCTGAGTAGGGGATACCCATTCACTGTCAGCAATTGCGTAAATGATACCCATGTATAAAAGCTTGATAATATCCTTTTTGACCACTTCTTGCATATGAGGGTTGAGCCTTCTCTGGGGCTGTCTAACACATTTTGCACCCTCTTGAGTCTTGATTTTATGCATACAAATGTCAGGATATATCCCTCTAATGTCTCCTACTTGCCAACCAAAGGCTTTCTCGTTCTTTCTCAAGACGTTTAACAATTTCATCTCTTCCAATCGAGATAGCTTGGCAGAAATAATCAACGGAAGCTTGTCACCTTCTCTTAAGAACACATATTTGGATGCTTAGGTAACGGCTTGAGCATCAGATCCGCAGGGGTCTTCTAAACTTGATTTAAGATCTCCACTTTTCAACTCAACATCACTGAGTTTACTTAGTGGTCCCACTGCCAAAGCCTCTCCTTTCAATAATCCTTTATCAAACTCACTTCTAACTGTTCTAGATTCACCACACCATGATTATTGATTCTCAACTAATCGCGTCAGATTCGATCGCCATGACCATGACTTGCTTTTCCATGTAATCATTGAAATCATCCGACATATCCTCAATGGAGAAGCGGCGGGTAATCAGAGGGTCTCGAATAGCTTTGGAGACACTATAGCTCACCTCCCGATCACCGACTCAGATAGTCACTTGCCCACCATCACAGTCAATGAGGGCTCTGGCTGTAGAAAGAAAGGGTCTTCCAAGTATCAAGGGGACATTCTCATCCTTCTCTATGTCTAGGACGTACCAGTCAACCGGAAAGGTAAATCTATCAATTTGAACTAATACGTCCTTTAATATTCCCCAGCTTTCTTGGAAGATCTATCAGCAAATTGAAGGTTCATGGTTGTGGGTTCTAGAAGATCATTCAATCCAAGCTGTTTATGAGATAGACAATGGCATCGGACTTATGGATGCACCAGGTCACATAAAGAATTTGGGAAGACTAAGCCTCCCATCGAAGAATGTGAGCACAAATTTCCTGTGGTCACCCCTCTTGATTGGTAGATCATCATAAGTTACCATAGAGCAATCCTCACCAATCAACCGATCCATGTCTTCTAACTTCTTCTTAGAAGAAACAACATCCTTGATGAACTTGGTATACTTAGGCATCTCAACCAAAACATCGAGATAGTGGAAGATTAACTGAGTATTTTTTGAAGATTTAGCACTTTTTCGTATTTCTTATCCTCATGCAAGGGATGTTGCTTTTCCTAGGTGGAAATGGAAGTTTCTTCAAATCATTCTCGGAAAAGACTTTCTTCGAGGATGAACTGACAGCTTTGTCTTCCAAATCTTTCCACCTCACCACTTTCTCATTTTTCTTACTAGTGGGGATCACCACCGAGGTCCTTCAAACTCTTTACTTTTCAGGGATCACCACCGAGTACTCTCTTGCGAGAAAGGGAACGTAGGTGCTCGACTTCCCATCCTGCCTTATCACTGGTAGGAGGGGTTAGTGGTTTCCCTAGTTCGGGGGACCACTTAGTTGAGTACCAGATCTCAGATTCACTGCACTGGCCTCTTCTCTACCATACGGAATTGAAGGTACCAGGCCGGTGCATTGGCTATGATTTAAATCGGTCCGAGCTACCCGACCGCCTCAGGGTTCTTCTCCGTAAAGCTAGGCAACCGCCTACGAGGGTGCGGGACGCTTAATCGCCGGCCAATTGCCCGATTTGCCTCTCAAGATTCTTCATTGTTCTATTTTGCTCCTCCCGAAAGGAGTCCCACTGAGCTCTGATATCATTAGAGTGCGAGGGGCCTTGAGAATTTTGGAAGTTCTGGGGAAAAGGCTGGCTAGACCGACTCTGCAATGCAGGATTAGAATTGTTAGGTCAATTCTAATTGAACCTTTGATTCTGATTGGAAAAATTAGTATTCTGGTTCTGATTGAAACTAGGGTTTCTATTGAAATTCTGACTTTGGTTAAAATTCGAATTTTGATTGAAATTTTGATCATGATTGAAACCCTGGTTTTGAAGATTACTTTGGCCAGAGAATTGATTATTAAATCTCTGGTTTTGCTGGCCAAAGAAAGCGTTTACTTCGGCATTCTGTCCATTCATAGGACGAAACGAGATGTATGCCCCATATTGTTCTGATTCGACATGTGACTTGATTGTACTCGCCCATAATCATGAACAACATTAACTTGATGACTAGAAGGGAAATGAATTGACATGGCCAACCATATGGCGGTCGACAAAGAATAAATTACAATACGTAACTTGAGAGTTACGTGGGAATGATAGATTCTGGTTAATCGGATTAGAAGACATTTGTGAAGCTTCCATCTGCTTTTGCAGCATGGCGATCAGACTTTGCATATTCACCTCCTCGATCCTGGGAGGAGGAGGAGGTGCTTGGATAGCTTGAGAGGAGGGGGCGTAATTATACTTGGCAATATCCTCAAATAGTGCCCATCCCTCTTCAGTGTCTTTCTCAAGAATGCCCCACGGAAGAACTATTGACCATGCCCTTAGTGAGCTCGGTCAATCCACTGAAAAACGTATTGACTTGCCTCTGCAAGTCCAAACCATGATGGGGGCATTTACGAAGAAGAGACTTGAACCTCTTCCATGCATCAAAGAACGATTCGTTTTCCTTTTGGCAGAAAGTGAAAATATCACTTAAGCATTGAAATTTGTCTTGGATGGCGGGAAATATTGACTTAAGAACTCTTTTTCTAGTCCGGCCAGTGTGGTAATGGATTCGGCGAGGAGAGAGTTGTACCACTCTTTTGCCTCCCCTTCAAGGAAAAGCGGAAATAGTTTCGATTTAATCGCATCCTCACTGACTCATTGGATGCGAGTCGTACCACATATCTCCAGAAACGTGTGAACGTGTGTATGAGGATTTTCAGATTGAAACCCGTGGAAGATGGATGCATGTTGTTATGGGTGAATTTATACGATTTATATTGATATATTTTATGATAATTTCCCTCATATTTGTATAATTTGCATAAGAAACGAGTGTTTAATGGAACTATTGAGTAAATGAGGTTTTTAATGAGTTATTCGCAAAATAGGTTAATTTTGGTGTTTTAATTTTGATTTTATGATTATTTGGATGATATTACGTTTTGCGATGTTTTAATGTGTTATAGGTACGTGTTTGATGCTCAAATGATGATCAAAAAGAGATAAGAGTCAGATTTAATTAATGATAGAAGAGATAATGATGATTTGGATCGAAGAAGAAGAGATAAGTATGGAAAAATCAAGATTAAGTCGATCCTGGGTGGCGCCCGAATCTTGAATCAAGGCGTCGAGTGGACGGCGTCTCGAAGAAGTGGGACGAGCATCCGGAGAGGGAAGTTGATTTGAGTTGTGAAGATTTTAGTGAACGAGTGTCTACGATTTAAGAAGGGCGGGCGTCTGATCGCGACTCGGCCCGATTCGAAGATTTCAAGCAGAGTGGACGGGCGTCCAACACTCTGGACGGGCGTCCGCGGCCGACATGCTGGAACCGACTTAAAATTCTATATATAGCCCCATTATCTCAACTCATATCATATCAATTCGACTGCAGCCACCAGAAAACCCTAAATTTCGAAAAGTAGTAGCTCGGTCGGCAGAGCCTTGTGCTCTGTCGACCGAGGGTTAGATTAGTTTTTTTTATATTTTATTTCTTTCCTCTTGTTCGATCTTGATGATGGCTTGAAGCTGTGCAACCTTGAGCAAGCATGAGAAGCTTTTCAGCAGCGTTTTATTTCTTCCTTTGGATATTTTGTGAGTATAATTTAAAGTTTGTTTCTTTTCCATGATTATTTGTTATGCAATTTATATCGAGAGATGGTTGCTATTGATGTTTGCCATATGATGAGAGTCGGTGTAAACGCTAGATCACCATAGGAAATAATAGATCTTTTTAACCTAAAAATACGAGAGTTGATAGGTTTGAATATCTAGATTGTTAGATCTAATAAATCTTGCACCTTGGTTTGAAAACGTTAATCTTTAAGATCGAGAGATAAAAGATTGATAGGCGAATTATCTACGAGAGTAGGAATTCATACTTTTGAGAGGTGAATCACATCTTTGATTAAATCTTCATAAAATAATCTAGGCATGAAATTAAGGGTTGCGGGATGGTGGATCATTGCTTGTTCTATGTTAAATCGCTATAGTCATAATCTTGCATTTTATTGTTTTATTGTTTTTCTCGTTTATAGTTTAGTTATGTTCGCAACGATCTTTCCTGGCTTTGGACTGACAATCCTCTGTCCAGTTTATCTTTTCGTTTTGTTATTTTAGGTTTTAATAGTAATAGTAACAATCTTAGGGAAATTAATGAACTAGATACCCCGATTCCCTAAGATCGTCTCCGGTATTAATCGCTATACTACGATCCCTACACTTGGGGAATACCGGATTTATAAATTTATTACTTGTTGTTTTCATTAGATAAATCCGTGACAAGTTTTTTGGCGCCGTTGCCGGGGAATCGGTGTTTTTGTTGAACCTAATTGAGTTAATTTTTTTTATTTTGTTACGATATATATTTTTTTTTCTTTCAATAAAAAAAGTACCGTTGAATAAATTGAGGTTTTTTATTTTGCCGTGTTTCGATAACCATTGGGTTAAGAATGTGCAAAACCTTTTTACTCAATTTATGAAACGTGAATTATATGTTTGTATGTAATCTAATCTAACCCTCTGTGCTATAATTTGATGGGGCTGCGGTGCTGTGATGTATGATGTATGTTCTGGTTTGTTTTGAATTGATGATCTTTTAAGCTATTTAGGTTTGCTGTGTTTTTCCTGCGTTTACATTTGCAAATTCGATGTTTGAGCGGGCGTTCAAGGTAAGTTAACGCCCGTCGATCCATAACATGCGTGAACGCGCGGGTCGAATTGTTGAACGGCGATTCAGGCAACCAGACGAGCGTCGGTTTAATCCAGGCGCCCGTCGGTTCATAAATTCGAGTGACGCCCGTTTGAAAGAAGGAACGCACGTTCAGTTCCAAATTTTTCTTGACTTGATTTTTAATGCTTTATTTGACGTGGATATTTTCATACGAGCTTCTGTGGCTAATTATTTTCACGTAGATGTTCTGAACTTGCATGTTTACATCTTTCCATCTACTAATCCATGTTAAATAATTGATTAATTTTTATATACATGCTTCATTAATTGACATGGATGTTTTATTGTGAGCCTCTGTGGCCTTTGTATATGCGTAGATGTCCTGTTCTTTCACCGTTATGGTTTTCTTTCCATCTATTGCAATCCATGTTGAGTAATTCACCTAGCTAGACGTGATTCCAAATTTGACTTATGCTGTACCTTTTGTCGTCTATCTAGGGTGTTAGGGTTGTTTAGGGGTCGTTTGTTTTTGTTGTCCCTTACTTGATTCATCTGTAGCTACTATCGGTTTTCCGTTGCTACTTCCTTTTTGATGGATCTTGTAAGCTTTTAGGGCCCTCTATTCGTTCATCTTTTATTACTTGATTCATATGTGCTTAAGTTTGAGCTACTGTCGGTTTTCCGTCGCTTTCACTTTTAGATGGATCTTGTAATCCTTAAGACCGTTTACACTTTCAATTTTCTTTTCTATATGATTTATATTTGCTTTAGTATAGCTACTGTCGGTTTTCCGTTGCTATCACTTTTTGATGAGTCTTAAGGCACGTCTGCACTTCACATGGCAAGCTTCTGTGGCTTTGCATAATCAAATTTTGTTACGCTTCTGTGGCGTTATTTAGTAGACGTTTATATTCTTGACTGTGCTTAGATTAGGGCGACATCTATGGAATTAGTTAGGCTAGTTTATTTTCTTTATTTTCGTTTTGCCTTTTTAGTATAGTTGCATTGTATTTTATTCTGTTTTTTCTTTTTATTTTTATTTATCTTTTTAGTGCACCCTGCTACTTTGTAGTGTCCTCTATCCTTATTTCTGTATGCACATGTTGGGCTTCTTTGTTTTGTAAAGCTTCTGTGGCTTTATTGATGCTTAGGTGTCCTGTGTTTTCCCTGTGTGGTGATTTTTCCATCTGAGCCATTATATCATGTGCTTATTTCTTGTCTTGCATTATATTTTTGCGCGACATGTTGTATTCCCCCGTGTTCCCCGAGATACTGCCATATTTCTTTGAGTGGTGCAGGCATATTTTTAGTTGTTTTTGTTAAGCTAGCCTTGGAAGTGAATCTGGAAAGGAATACATATGACATCTCGTGCCTTGGAACCGCGGATCGATTATCTATCCTTCTTCAGCCAATCTTCATATCATTACCAAATTAGCTAAGTATTTTTATCCGTTCTTTAAATTCTGCACAACCTGAGGACACGTTGTGATTTAAGTGTGGGGGAGGGGAATGGTTTGGTGTTTCTACATATCATTTGCTTGATTTATTATGTTTCTATGCAAATGAGCTAAAATTTTCAAGTTTTTGTTTTGTCCCGAGTAGGCAATTCAATTCAATGTTCGTTATTTTTATAGTCATTGATGCTATATATCATATGTTTGACAAGTTAGTTGTTTCACCTGAGATCTATTTTTCACGAGCCATAGTGAACGATGAGCTAATATATAAAGCTATACCCCTTTTGGACGAGTGATTTCTGATTTTCTTATAAGTCATGTGCTTAGTGCTACGTATATATCTTGAGATCTATGATAGTTCGTATTTAGATCCGGAGTATGTTATACTGTGAATATCTGAGGTTTGAATGTGATAAGTAACACGTAACTTATTGTCAAATGAAAAAGTTGAGTTTATAATGAAGTAATTGGGTGTGTCGAAAGCTAGTCAATGATTTGAGTGAGGTAGGGTATACCATGTATGTCCTATACCACTATGATGACTAAAAGCTCACGACAGTCAGAAAAAGCTGCCTTATGATTGGAGTAAGGTAGGGTATATCTCGAATTTCCTATTCTGCTATGAGGGCAAGAGCTCATTCTGATGTGCGTTTAAAAGGTGAACTAGTTAAATCAACTAATGAATTGTTATGAAATGAATGAAAGACTAAGTTATCGTCTATCTTATCCCCAGTAGAAATTGATAGATATGCTGTAGGGATTATCCTCTGAGTATTTCAGAAAGGCCCTAGATATATTCGATCATTCTTTTCGGGATATTTTACGTTTGTAGGGTACATCTTATGAGTGTCATTTATTGCTAGTCTACGAGGGGGTATTAGCTAGTTTTGCTTTGAGTTTCTCAAGTTTGGATTTAGTGGAAGTTTTCTATGGCTATGCACACACAGTGGTGAACTTCGATTTAATGGATCTATGCTATATTGTGCGAGATGCACATTTTGTTTGAGAGCCCTAATTTTCGTTTTGTTTTGCTCGGACGAGCAAAAGCTAAGTGTGGGGGAGTTGTTAAGGGTGAATATATACGATTTATATTGATATATTTTATGATAATTTCCCTCATATTTGTATAATTTGCATAAGAAACGAGTGTTTAATGGAATTATTGAGTAAATGAGGTTTTTAATGAGTTATTCGCAAAATAGGTTAATTTTGGTGTTTTAATTTTGATTTTATGATTATTTGGATGATATTACGTTTTGCGATGTTTTAATGTGTTATAGGTACGTGTTTGATGCTCAAATGATGATCAAAAAGAGATAAGAGTCGGATTTAATTAATGATAGAAGAGATAATGATGATTTGGATCGAAGAAGAAGAGATAAGTATGGAAAAATCAAGATTAAGTCGATCCTCGGGTCAAGCGTCGAATCTTGAATCAAGCGTCGAGTGAGCGGCGAGCGTCAAGAAGTGGACGGCGCCCAGAGAGGAAGTTGATTGAGTTGTGAAGATTTTAGTGAACGAAAGGCCTCGATTTAAGAAGGGACGGGCGTCAGATCGCGACTCGGCCCGATTCGAAGATTTCAAGCAGAGTGGACGGGCGTTCAACACTCTGGACGGGCGTCCGCGGCCGACATGCTGGAACCGACTTAAAATTCTATATATAGCCGCATTATCTCAACCCTAATCATATCATATCAATTTGACTGCAGCCACCAGAAAACCCTAAATTCTGATCAGAGGCAGGCTCGGTCGGCAGAGCCTTGTGCTCTGTCGACCGAGGGTTAGATTAGTTTTTTTTAATTTTATTTCTTTCCTCTTGTTCGATCTTGATGATGGCTCGAAGCTGTGCAACCTTGAGCAAGCATGAGAAGCTTTTCAGCAGCGTTTTATTTCTTCCTTTGGATATTTTGTGAGTTTAATTTAAAGTTTATTTCTTTTCCATGATTATTTGTTATGCAATTTATATCGAGAGATGGTTGCTATTGATGTTTGCCATATGATGAGAGTCAGTGTAAACGCTAGATCACCATAGGAAAGAATAGATCTTTTTAACCTAAAAATATGAGAGTTGATAGGTTAGAATATCTAGATTGTTAGATCTAATAAATCTTGCACCTTGGTTTGAAAACGTTAATCTTTAAGATCAAGAGATAAAAGATTGATAGGCGAATTATCTACGAGAGTAGGAATTCATACTTTTGAGAGGTGAATCACATCTTTGATTAAATCTTCATAAGATAATCTAGGCAGGAAATTAAGGGTTGCGGGATGGTGGATCATTGCTTGTTCTATGTTAAATCGCTATAGTCATAATCATGCATTTTTATTGTTTTATTGTTTTTCTCGTTTATAGTTTAGTTATGTTCGCAACGATCTTTCCTGGCTTTGGACTGACAATCCTCTGTCCAGTTTATCTTTTCGTTTTGTTATTTTAGGTTTTAATAGTAATAGTAACAATCTTAGGAAAATTAATGAACTAGATACCCCGATTCCCTGAGATCGACTCCGGTATTAATCGCTATACTACGATCCCTACACTTGGGGAATACCGGATTTATAAATTTATTACTTGTTGTTTTCATTAGATAAATCCGTGACACATGTTGCATCATTTGAATGAGCCCAGGCTTGAGTTCGAAGGTCTGTGCATTTATGGTTGGTAGGACGATAGCCGGGTTGACCTTGACTTCGCCAGGCATGGCGTAGTCTGCCAACGTACGTCTATCTTCAGCAGCCATAATGATGAAATCTTCGATCTCTTCAGCTAAGCGATCCTCAAGGTCTTGATCGGCCCTGTTAGAAAGAACCGTAGAACGGATTCTCCGCCTGTTTGGTCGGACTATGGTCCGCTTGAGGTCAGGGGTATAGAGTAGTGGCCCCTTTTGACTTCGAGTTTGCATAAACCGAAACCAAAATCAAGTGGTTTAACCTTTTAATCAAAGGTTAAAACCAAGAAAAGATTTTAAAGAAAAGAGGTCAGACGGGCGTCCGGATTAACTGGACGGGCGTCTACCTGAAGAACTAGACGGACGTCCGGATTAACTGGACGCTCGTCTGATTTCAGAAAAAAAAACGGAAAACGAAAAAAAAAAAAAAAAAAAAACAGACAAGAAAATAAAAACTAGACAACCGTCCGGTTCCCCGGCAACGGCGCCAAAAACTTGTCTCGGATTTTATCTAAGCAAAATAAACGAGTAATAAAATAATCCGGTTTACCCCAAGTGCAGGGATCGTAGTATAGCGATTAAAAACCGGAGTCGAATCATAGGGAATCGAGATTGGTCTAGTTCTTAATATTTCTAAAGGTTGTCACGAAAAATAACTAAAAACGAAAACGAAGAAACAATAAACTGGACAGAGGGTTGTCAATCTAAAGCCAGGAAATATAGTTGCGGACCTAAACTAACTAAATAAATCTATTTTATAACTAAAAAGAAAAAGAAAATTCTAAAATAGCAACGAAGACAAGGCACAAAGATAATTTCAATTAATTTTAACGAAGAACAAGCATTGATCCACCTATCCCGCAACCCTCAATTTCTACTCTAGATCATTTAGTGAAGATTTAATAAAGATGTGGTTCACCTATCAAAGGTATGAATTCCTACTCTCGTAGATAATTCGCCTATTAATCTTTCATCTCTCGATCTTAAAGATTAACGCTTCCATAACAAAGGTGTAAGATTTCTCAATCTAGCAACCTAGAAATTTAACCTAGTAACTCTCGTTAATTTGATTAAAGATCTAATCTTTACTATGGAGATCTAGGGTTTAACATGATTCTCATCAAAATCAAACAATCACACATGCAACAATCCATCAATATAAATTGCATAATCAATACAAAACACAATAAAGAAACAACTTTAAATAAAAACTCACAAAACCATCCAAAGAGTTGAAATCAAAACGTTGCATGATTGGCTTCATACGCTTGTTCAAATCGCCTAACCTCTATCCATCGTTCTACTAGTTGCAGAAATTATAATAAAAGAAGTAGATGAAATTATGTTTATGGGGGCCGAAAAACGCAGCAAAAGCTGCCCCAAAGGGGCTGGGGCGGCCAGGATCGACTGTATTAGGGGGTTGAAAAACGCGACTATTTATAAGTTTTGAAGTCGGTTTAGGTTGAGGCGGTGGTGGGACGCCCGTCAAGGATCTTTGGACGCCTTGATCCAGATGCTTTGAAATCTTGAGTCGGGCGAGTCTTCTCAAGCGCCCGCCCTATGCAATTCAGCGCTCGTTCGGCAAAAATCTGAAACCACGAATCAGACACTCATCACTGGGCGCTTGATTCAATCTTACGGGACTTGATCCTTTGGACGGATGGATCAAACGCACGTCCAGACTTCTAAATCTTCATTCCATCTTCGACTTGCATCCTCTTCCTTCCATTTAACCTTCTTTTAAACATCGTTTAAGCTCATTCCCTGCCATGCTCGGGTACCTACAAGATAATAGAAACGTGCAAAATGTAGAAACATATATATTGATGTAAAATCACTAATAAAATCACGTAATAAGCTTGATTATGCACTATAATGATTTCCATACGCATTCTTTCAATAAATCCATTAAACACCTAATTTTCTATAAAAATTAGTAAAACACGAAGGAAATTGCTACGAAATAATATCATATATATCGTAAAAATCACTGTCAACAGGTTGCCACAGACATGAGAGGGGTGGAGCCTGAGATCGCGTTGCATCATCTCAACATCGACCCGTGCTTCAAACCTATACAACTGAAGGCCGCCAATTTTCCAAAGAAAAGGAAAAGGCTATCAAGGTCGAGGTTAACAAGTTGGTCGAGGCCAGGATCATCAAGGAACTCCAATATCCCACCTGGCTGGCCAATGTGGTGATGGTCAAGAAACACAACGGGAAATGGCGCATGTGCGTTGACTTCATTGATATGAATATGGCATGCCCGAAGGATCCGTATGAGAAGCCCAGGATAGATAGGATGGTCGACCGAATCGCCAGATTTGAAATGCTAAGCTTCATGGATACATACTCTGGATATCATCAGGTGAAAATGGCGAATGAAGAAAAGGAAATGACCGCTATTAAGGCCGCCGGTGGAATGTTTTACTTTGAAATGATGCCATTCGGCTTGAAAAATACTGGATCCATATATCAGCGAATCGTCAACAAGGTTTTTGGTTCCCAGATTGGGAAAAATATGGAGGCTTACATCGAAGACATGGTCGTCAAATCTACCCGGACCGATCACCTAGCGGACCTGCAAGAAACATTCAACAATGTCAAAATGCGCTCCATGAAGTTGAATCCTGTAAAAAGAACTTTTTGTGTTCAAGCTGGAAAGTTTTTGGGTTTTATGGTCACTTAAAGGGGGATTGAAGCGAATCCGGAGAAGATACAGGCCCTGGCAAACATGAAAGAGCCAACTTGCGTTAAAGAGGTGCAGAGGCTGAATAGAAGAATCATTGCTCTGGGAAGGTTCGTCTCCAGATATGCCGATAAGTGTTTACCTTTCTTCACGATCCTTGAAGGAAACAAAACTTTTGAGTGGACAGAAGAGTGCTCTCAAGCATTCAAAACAATCCAGACCTACTTGGCAAGCCCACATTTGTTGGTTAGCCTGATCTTAGAAGACAAACTCTTTTTGTATTTGTCAGCTTCGAATCGGGCCATTTCCGCCGTTCTTGTCAAGGAGGACGGGACTCTTCAAAAACCCGTCTATTATGTTTTAAAAGCCCTCAGTCCCGTTGAGAGCCGCTATCTTAATGCATAAAAATTAGCCTACTCATATTGTTATTGCAGCCCAAAAACTAAGGGCTTACTTTTCTTCGCACACGATCGTTGTATTGACAAACAGTGCACTACGACAATTGCTACACAAGCCAGACCTTTCAGGCTGATTTTTATGATGGGCTTTTGAATTGACTGAGTTCGACATTCGATACGAGCCCAGGAAAGCAATCAAGGCACAGTCTCTGGTAGATTTCATAGTCGAAACAAGCTTCAACCAGGAAGAATTCACCGGACATCCTAGTTCGCCGAACGTCGACAAGTTAAACACCCGAATAGTAGTCACGCCGCAAAGGCCGAGTCACTATTGGTAGATGTATATTGACGGGGCCGCGAGCCGAAATGGCTGTGGAGCTGGGATAATACTCTTTGGAGCTGGGCTCGTTTGAAGAGATTGAAAAATCCTTGAGGTTCAACTTCACTGCCTCTAACAATCAGGCCGAATATGAAGCAGTTATAACCGGGCTGGAGTTGGCCAAAGCCATGAACGTGGAAAACATATAATTTTTTTGTGTTTCAAAAGTAGTAGTGTGCCAAATCAATGGCATATTCGAGGCATGAGATGCAGTATTGAAACGATACCCCAATCTTGTGAAAAAATTAACGAGCAATTTCAAGTATTGTGAATTCCAGAACATACCGCGTGAGCGGAATGAGCGAGTGGATTACATGTCCAAGTTGATCCCCAAGGATGAGTTCAGCGACCCCGTGGTCATGTTTGAATACCTGGCAGAGCCCGCTGTATGTCGGGCCGAAATAATGGATATTCAACCTTCGGTCCCACGTTGGATATATGAGATCAATGCGTACATCAAGAATGGAACGCTACAAGAAGACCCAAAGGAGGCTTAAGCTCTGAAGAAATGAGCAACGCGTTACACGGTCCTGAATGGAATTCTATATCGAAGGTCTTTCTCGAAGCCAACGCTGCGTCCGGCCGAAAGAGGTCCAAGGAATCGATGGGGGCTGCATGAGAGGGTGTGCGGAGGCCACCCCTCCACCACACTTTGGCCCAAAAGGCTTTGTTAGCAGTATATTATTGGCCAAAGTTAGTCGAAGACTCTGAAAGGTACGCCAAAAGCTGTGACAAGTGTCAGCGCTTCGCCGACATACCCGGGCTACCTTCAGTAGAGCAAATCATCGTCATCGCCACATGGCCTTTCGACATGTGGGCGATCGACCTAATCGGTCCGCTCAAAAAAGGCCGATCAAACTGTGAGTATGTGGTCGTCGCAGTGGACTACTTCACGAAATGGATCAAGGTGAAAGTTACTGGAAAAATGCATGCCAGGGGATATAATATAGTTTTTGCTTGGTCAAGTTTGGACTCAGTTTGGGGTGCCACGGCGATAGTATCTGATCACGGGCCACAGTTCCAAGATACGTTTAATGAATTTTGCAAGGAGCACAATATCAAGCAATCGACAATCCTCGGTATACTACCCACAAGGAAGCGGTCGAGCGGAAAATGCCTACAAGCAAGTGTTAAAGGTGTTGAAGAAAATCTTTTGGATGAAAAGGCCAAGAAATGGGTAGACTATCTGCCCGAGGCCCAATGGTCACTCTGAACGACCCGAAAAGTAACGACCGGGGAAACGCCATTCGCCCTACCGTATGGATCGGAGGCCATGGCACCTATCGAAATGGCACTACCAAGTATAAGGGTCTCTCATTTTGACGAGGCCGACAATACCGTCAATCGGCTGATCGAGCTGGACCTTGCAGAGGAAAAACATCTGAAAGCCCGCACTTAGTTGGTCAACTATAAGTAGGCCGCAAAAACGCACCATGATAAACGAATCCGTGATCACTCTTTCACAGTGGAAGACTTTGTCCTGCGCAGGCCAAAAAACTGACGAAGGAAAGCTGGCTGAAAATTGGGAAGGTCCTTGGCAAGTATCTAGGATAGTCAAGAAAGGAACTTATATCCTTAAAGACAAAGAGGGTCGTGAATTCAATCGACCTTGGCACGCCGAAAACTTGAAGCAATATTACCTGTAAGAGCGATAATCTCAATTTGTTTCAGAACATCTTTTGTAAAGGCATTGAGCCCGTTTCATCACAATCAATGAAATATTTTTCAAAATATAAATATCTATCAGGCAGAATAAATTCTGTCTCCGACAAGCAAAGCTTGTCTGAAAAAGAAAAAGGGGGAGACAGACCCCCTAAAAATATGCACCCATTAGACACGTTTGCGACATTATCGAAGGCACAAATTTGCAAAGAAGTAAAGGGAGGGAGCAAGAATCAAAACAACCAAAATAGGAAAATGCGATTCGTTACAGAAGAGGAGAATTTTTTTTACAAAGTTTGCCACAGAGGGGCAACAACAACAAAAACAAAACAATCGCTACTCGGCTCTTCATTCATCCGCATCAGGATAAGCGTAATATCTGTCCGTGGTTGGACAAACTGGCATCCCCCCAACTCCGGATGCACATGTTGGAGACCATCCAAGCGAAAGGCAAGATAGTCCTTCGGTCATCATAGTGGCGAACTTGATCGCCTCATAGTGAATCAAGCTGCCCCAATTGATCGTCACCTCAGGGATCGAAATGGCGTAAAGAACAAACGCCTCGGCATCATTGACTTCGTTAAAATCTGGAAGACGGAAAACCCGGGTGAACAACAAGCATTTCCACTCCCTCTCCCTCAAATCCAACATGGCCGCCGTCACACTCAAACCATCCTTCCACTCATTAGGAAGTAAAAACTAGAAGGCATCGTGTAGATGAGCGTAATACTCAATCGGATCGTCAAGATTCCAAGCAGAATCGTAATCAACAGCCGGGTCGGGAAGACCATGATAACGCTCTAAATGGTACAAATAATTAGACCCTTATTCACCCCGAATTCTGCTCAAGAGAGGATAGATAGGCTCGTTATTATGTGGAATACATGTTAAATGATATGTGCCTGTTTCCAAGATCGTAATTCTGCATCTATGTTATTTTCCCGAAGATTTGGTACTGTTTTGTCTCATTTTGTATGTTTTATAGGATGTACCAAATCTGGAGCATTGGAGAATGGATCTGGACCGAAAGAAATATATTGGGCCACGTGATTGAAGTCCAAGAAGAAGTCTGCTGAAGAAAAAGGAGAAAAGTCGGCCCGGTTTACCGGAGGCCATGGCTGGTAAACCGAGGCCTTGTTGAACATGAAACTGATTCTGCCGCATTATCTAGGTCGGTTAGGGTTTTAGAGAGTCTTAAGTCGGCTATTGTATCTATATAAGGCCGCATATACTGAGTATTACATAGTCTTTGATAAGTTTCATAAATTATTATTAATTCTTCAAATACATTACATAGTTTAATGAAATAAAGTTATTCAAGTTTTGAAGGAGTTATTTCTAGTTTTCTCCATTCTTCCATCATCTCTAGCTTGAGTAGATCGAGCTAGATCTCCATTGTTGAAGGTATGAAGCTTTGAACGTTCCTTTTTGTCTTCAATATGGTAGATCTGTTCGTATTTATGTGTTTTAGTTAATCTGCATGTTTAAAGACTCCATAATTTACTTATTATAATCATGATTGATCAATGTAGATCCAGGGATAGGAAAAGCTGACCCCGG
This sequence comes from Gentiana macrophylla, assembly GCA_026214975.1. NCBI lineage: Eukaryota > Viridiplantae > Streptophyta > Magnoliopsida > Gentianales > Gentianaceae > Gentiana > Gentiana macrophylla. The sequence continues at coordinate 101,868,701 of CM047806.1, read as the reverse complement.
TAAACCGGCGGTCTATACCGGTTTACCGAGGCATTATTTAGAAAACCTAAAACTGGGATTCACTACAGCTACGTTGATCGACAAGTTTAATTAACAGTAGGTTAGATCTGGCCAATCTGCTTATTGTAATCTTAAACTGGCATGAAATACGAATAGTGAAGTGCTAAGTTTGGACATAGTCTAGAATGGACCCACAAGGCGTCTTTGATCAATGTCGATCGTTGTCAGGCGGAGTTAGTTTGTATGAGTTAGCGCTCGATATCGGCAATTCTAGTTCTTTATGCGTATGGGCTATTACGGACCAATTAAGGAGGGTAGCTTGCGTATAGATTGTCTACTACTATTGTCGGAGTAAATATGAGTAGGAGTTGCACCCGTAGCTGATAATGATAATGATAATTAAAACTAAGCTCGCGATTAATTTATGGAAATTATGTTGGGAAGTAAACATAACGATTAACTAATCCAAGTTAGCAGCTCGGTGAGAAGAGGGAGAGAAATACCAAGTTTATTTTTTGTTTATTGTTGGTCAATGACCGCCTCTATGTTGCTTCTTAATTAGGTTAGAATCGTTTATACTTATAGTTGTATTTTCTCTTTGTGATCGACCTTGACTCGCATTTACTATACTATGATGTACCTAGTATTCTTGCTAGTAATATCGACGTTAGTGACTTACACGCGATCAAGATTTTTGGCGCCGTTTCCGGGGACACTGGCCAATTTTAAATATAAATGTTTTAATTCTGATTAAGAAATCATTTTTAATTTATTTTATTTTATTTTGAGTCTTGAGTCGTTCTGTATCAACCCTGCACTTGTTAAACTGCCGAAAAGAGAAATTTCAAGGCCGGTTTACCGTGGTTAACCCCCGGGTTACCGAGGCCTGAAAAATCAATTTCTATACAGCCTTTGTTATTCTGTGTTATTCCCTGTTGATTTTAGTTAGTAGATCCGCAACAGCTGGGATCACACCCAACTGAAGCGGAAGTTGCTAACCTTTTTTTTTGTTTTATTTTGTATTTTTGCTGGAAGATCAGAACACTTTAGAGATTGATCAAATCGGAGTTGAAAAAAAGAGCAAACAAGTCAAGCAATATGCCTAGAACGATATTCAACATCACCGATTTCCATGTATCTTGGATCTGCTGTCAGGGAGCAATACGCAGCAGATAAGAAGCGGTTGGAAAAAGAGAAAGAAGCAATCAAGCAAGAGCCTGAAGAGAACTTAAAGGAGTATAGCACGTATCGTCCATGTGAGTTCCCTTGTGATTTAATTGACATATCATCTTCAGATTGCGATTCTGATGATCCTGAAGAGGATCCGGACATGATGTTTTCTGAGCCTGAGGATTACCGAGACTCAGATACCGTGGTGAAGTTAGGAGACCCTGGTATGTTCCGACTCCCGATTTTTGGTAATGGTATATCAGTAGGATTAGATCTCTGTGACTCTGGCTCGAGTTGCAACATTCTACCTTTTTCCCTCTGTCAATAGCTTAAGCTTCCAGTCGTAATGAATCAAACCAGGACCATGACCTTCATCGATAGAACAAAAGATATGCCTGCCGGTCTGCTTAGGAAGTGTACGAATAAGGCAGAAGGGTTCAGTTATCCAATTGATTTTACGGTGATAGACGTACCAGAGGACCCCAGTGACCCAGTTCTGTTAGGGAGACCTTTCTTAGCGACAAGCAGGGCAGTCATGGATTTTGTTAAGGGGGAGATTACTATGAGGTTGAATAATGACATTGTATCTTTTAAGATCTTAGAGCCCCTAGAAAATAGACCGGAGAGTTGCAAGATGACGTATGCTTCAGGAAAGGTGGAAATTATGGAGATATGGGGGCATAAGCATAGAGAGGTTGTAATAGAAACCGTTGAGCAGGAATTCATGAGACTAATGCTGAGAGAGAGAAGAGAAGGACCACGACAAGATGCTCACGGAAGCTAGTCCTTCCGTGTTGCGTAGTGAACAAGTTGAGCTTAAAGAAGAGAATGTGGAGTCCTTGGACCTAAAGTCTAAATCTCGACACAGAGGCAGACCTAGTATGCAAGCTAAGAGAGAGAGGCATGCTAGTAAGAGAGCTCAAAAAGGTTCTGTGAAGGTACAAACCTCTGGAGCAAAATTTTGGCGAGTTAAAGCTCCAACCCCTGAATGATCGGAGATCTGAAGAAAGTCGAGCTGGCGACTGTAAACTCAGAACTATTTCTTTAAACTCTTAGGTAGATTAGAAATGAATAAAAGTAGCCAGATGAAGGGGCGAGCTTTTTTTTTCATCCTACCGCACCCTTAGGCTTGAAATCGATGGTTGGGGAAAGGTTTTTTTTACTCGTTGTGGATTCTAGTGAAGTAGGTTAGGATTGAGTCGGAAATAACAACAAAGAGATTAAGAGGCTAGTCAATTTGAGGTCAGATTTGAGCTGGGACTTTGAATAAAGTGTGCATGATGGAGACAGAGAAATATAGGGAAAAAGAACCCCCGGTAAACCCTTGGTTACCTCCTGGTTACCGAGGTTGGATTTTCAGATTTCTTAACATCAGTTCATAAAGCTGAATTTTTAGAGACACGTGGAGGACACACGTTGCACCAAGCATCACTAGTCAGCAGAAACCGTCCTATTTTCCCCTATTTTCAAATTTTTCATCCTTTCCCACACTCCACCATAATTCCACCTCAATCCCATCAATCACCTCCTCAAATCCCTTACCCTAATAACTCCTATACCCATTAACCCACAAAATCCTTCCATCTTCACTCATTTTCCCTATTTAAACCACCCATTCACCACCATTCTCATCATTCCATCTACTATCTTCTTCTCAATTCACAACAATTCTTCAATTTCCTCTTCCTTCATAAAAATCGACCACCATCACCACCATTATCACCACCAAACCTCCACCAAAATCAAACATTTCTTCCATTTTTACCAACCAAAACACCTATTTTCTTCACCTATGTTGTTGTCTAGTGCTGTTCTGCTTGTAAAGTGCTGCAGTTCTTCTTCTTCCATTGTCAGAGGCACAGTCCCTGAAAGAAATCCAGAAAAATCAGGCCGGTAAACCCTGACCTACCTCCGGTTTACCGAGGGAACTTTTTCAGAAAAAGCTTCGGCATCAGTTCTTGTTATCTTCCAGTATGGGTCCAAAGCATAGCCGATCTTCTGTTTGTCCTAGCGGTTATCAGAGCATATATGGAGAAGCTAATCCCTTGGTAGATGGGGTTGAGCAATTCCATTCGTTGGAGATTTACGAGTCGTTCCGAGGGCATTGGAACGCAAGGCCAATTGCTCGAGAACGAGTGGTAGAATTGGACGATTGCGGATCGATCTTTCCACGAGCCTTACTAGAGCAAGATATATTGGACATGGCCGATTCACCGACTCGGTTCAACGCCACGGTGGTACGGGAATTTTATGCTTACGTTCGCATAACCCCGGAGTTACGTTTGCTATTGTCCGAGAGGTTAAAGTTGACTTTTCTATTCAGCAGATCAATGCTCATTTTGGGGTTAGACATCCACCAGTGGGCCCGATGAGTACACATCCTCGAGCAATATTGAAGATTTGGAGAGGATGGAGATGATAGCTGAGTTTTTTGGGGTGCAATGGAAGCGCAATCCTGCAGGAGTCCTCACCATCTTTCTAGAAAACGAATTATCCTGGGATCGGAAGATGATCAATATATTTGTTTGTGCCCGCCTTCTTCCGACCAAGCACACGGTCTCTGTCACCACTAAGAGGGCGGATATGATGTTTTATCTGGAGCAGGGATCTCCGGTCAACATCGGTCTTCTGATGCATAGCCGTATTCACGAACTTGCCGCCGCATCTGAGCGTGAGTTGTTGCCATACGGGCCGATGATTGACTTGTTTGCCTTAGAGGACAAGGTGAAAATTCTCGTCAGTGATGATTGGGAAGACCCTGAGCCGATGATCATTTCACAGTCGGTTCAAAGAGTTCCAAGATGAGTTGGTAGAGTTGAAAGGGAACGTACTTCGGTCCTCGGAGCACCCCGGACTCAGAGATCTATGCTAGCGGAGCACTCGCGAGAGATTGCGAGAATGCATCACAAAATGGATAGGATTATAGATTACTTTGGCATACCTTCCTCGACCCAACCACCTAGGACTGCCCCACATCACCGAGCCTCTTCTTCGGCCACTGCTACCTCAAGTTCTGGCCTCCCGGTTTTGAGCCTAGAGATGACTGGAGGGATATTCTGATGATGACTTGTTTTTATTTATTTTTATTGTTGTTTTCCATTTTCTAATTTTTATTTTTATTTTTCCTATCTAGTTGATGTTGCGGAATATTTTTAATATAATGATTTTGTCGGCTTAAATTGTTTTCGAGTTAATTATTTGTCTCTTTTACTACCGCACTTTTATTATACGGTTTCTTGTCACCGTTGTTCTTCTTGGTTTGTTTTAGTTACTTAGCGTACATTCTTCATAGATTACTTACATGAGCCCGATGATTTATACGACGATCCGTTTCTTCTTTGGTTCCGCCCTTAACCGAAGCTAAGTTCCTTTTTCGTTTTTCATTTTTCATCTTACACATTGGGGACAATGTTTCGTTTAAGTGGGGGGGGGGGGGGTAAGGGAACATCACTTGGCTTCTTAGCATTATATTCCATGAATTGCATACTTATCTCGATTCTCTTTGATGCACAATTCACCACTTAGAATTTGATTCATTTCGACGGAATTTTGAAAGAATTATGATTTCATCTTTGTTTTACTTTGTACGAGTAAAAGTAAGTGACCACTTCTGAAGTAGTGGCATATTAAGCGCATATTCTGTTATGAGCCACCATTTTAAGCATGTATGACTCACTTCCCTTGGTGTGTAGTCGATAAAATATTGATTTGACTAGAGTTGACCCTGGCTTCATCATGAATCATGTTCCAACAACGCTTATAAAGGCAAAGGAATTTCGGATTCGGTAGTTTATCATAAGTGGGGCCATGAGGATAGATAAATCAATGAGAGTTCACCCGCCAAGAAAGAGAAGTGCATTGAAATATATACATCTATATTCTCTTTGGCAAATATTTTAGTCAATGGAGCGTAAGACGCACCACTTTTGCATAGACCGATAAACATGAGCCTAAGAGTAATATATACTCGGTTCTCGATCCGCCTTGCCTGCTCAATTAATTAATAAATAACATGTTCGAGACTACTTAGTTCGACTACGGGTTGATGTAATGTGAGATTGTCTGCATTACTAAATGGTTGTGAAAGTTATTGCACACACACATTGGCTCATGACGTGAATAGTGTTTAATGCGTTACAGATGTCTATGAGTGGCATGATATTGATCTTGACTTAGTGAGGCATAGTTGTTTTTAATTAACTTGTATACTGATCAGAGTGTTGTTTTCTTTTCGCCTTTTTGCTCGGGACGATCAAAAGCTAAGTGGGGGGTAGTTGATAACGCTCTAAATGGTACCAATAATTATACCCTTTTTCACCCTGAATTCTACTCAAGAGAGGATAGATAGGCTCGTTATTATGTGGAATACATGTTAAATGCTATGTGCCTGTTTCCAGGATCGTAATTCTGCATCTATGTTATTTTCCCGAAGATTCGGTACTATTTTGTCTCGTTTTGTATGTTTTATAGGATGTACTGAATCTGGAGCATTGGAGAATGGATCTGGACCAAAATAAATATATTGGGCCAAGTGATTGAAGTCCAAGAAGAAGTCTGCTGAAGAAAAAGGAGAAAAGTCGGCCTGGTTTACCGGAGGCTATGGCTGGTAAACCGAGGCCTTGTTGAACACGAAACTGATTCTACCGCATTATGTAGGTCGGTTAGGGTTTTAGAGAGTCTTAAGTCGGCTATTGTATCTATATAAGGCCGCATATACTGAGTATTACATAGTCTTTGATAAGTTTCATATATTATTATCAATTCTTCAAATACATTACATAGTTTAATGAAATAAGGTTATTCAAGTTTTGAAGGAGTTATTTCTGGTTTCTCCCTTCTTCCATCATCTCTAGCTTGAGTAGATCGAGCTTGATCTCCATTGTTGAAGGTATGAAGCTTTGATCGTTCCTTTTTGTCTTCAATATGGTATATATGTTCGTATTTATGTGTTTTAGTTAATCTGCATGTTTAAAGACCCCATAATTTACTTATTATAATCGTGATTGAGCAATGTAGATCCATGGATAGGAAAAGCTGACCTCGGTAAACTGGCGGTCTATACCTGTTTACCGAGGCATTATTTAAAAAACCTAAAACTGGGATTCACTACAGCTAAATTGATCGACATGTTAAATTAACAGTAGTTTAGATCTGGCCAATCTGCTTATTGTAATCATAAACTAGCATGAAATACGAATAGTGAAGTGCTAAGTTTGGACATAGTCTAGAATGGACCCTAGGAACGTGCTGATCAATGTCGACAGTTGTTTAGGTAGGTTAGCGGTATGAGTTAGCGCTTGATATCGGCAATTCTAGTTCTTTATGCATATGGGCTATTACGGACCAATTAAGGAGGGTAGCTTGCGTATAGATTCTCTACTACCATTGTCGGAGTAAATATGATTAGGAGTTGCACCCGTAGCTGATAATGATAATGATAATTAAAACTATGCTCGCGATTAATTTAAGGAAATTATGTGGGGAAGTAAACATAACGATTAACTAATCCAAGTTAGCAGATCGGTGAGAAGAGGGAGAGAAATACCAAGTTTATTGTTGATCAATGACCGCCTCTATGTTGCTTCTTAATTAGGTTAGAATCGTTTATACTTATAGTAGCATTGTCTCTGTGGGATCGACCTTGACTCACATTTCTTGCTAGTAATATCGACGTTAGTGACTTACACGCGATCAGACCATAAAATCTATTTAAAGCCACTAGAGTAAACTCCACCGTTACTTCACGAACGAAAAACATCGGTGGTGCGCTCGGCATGGCCATTCTCTGACAAGGAGGAGTAAAATTCCTGAACCAGCGTCAAGTTATACTCTCCCGCCACTATAGCGACAATGTTATCCGAACCTGAAGCATGGATGGTATGCTGGTGGCCCAGCCTAACAAGGTTCAGGTTAAGCCTCCTCTCTAATAGGTGTTCTTGATGGCGGAAGTAGGTCGAAAAATTATTCATGGCCACCGGAGATGCGGTAAGCCGGAAAGGGACATAGGGCTCCTCAAAATGAAGGAATTTTCAGAGAGGATTGACGGAATTTTTTCAGAAAAATTATTGCAAGTGAGGAAGAAGAAGAAGACCTTCTCCTTTAATGACAAAAAATGAAAGGGCGGGAAGGCCAAATGTCACGCACATTCAAATCCGAATTTGAGTCTTCATACTAACCGAGCTGATGCCTCGAAGGAGCAGTCATAAATGCATCGGTTGGGTAGAGAGTCATGAATGTGTCGATTGAATGAAGAATCACGAGGCTTCATGATCTCCAAGGGCCAAACCCTCTTAGTCGAGTTCGACCGAAATCGGTGATCTCACTGAAAAAGGGGGCCGCTGTCGGACACGATAAAGTACAATTATATGCACCTTCAGCGATTTCAAAACCCAAGCTGGGCGCCCTTACCCACGATTATCTTTCATATGTCCTGCGTAAAAGCGCTCTCATCTCCCTCAAAGACAAGGGGGCCACAAGCCAAAATCATAAACTTGGAAGCGAAAATTGATGCAAGTACACGACAGAAAAGAAATCATTTCTTATCCAAAATGAGGCCGTCAAAGCCAAATCATTACAAAGAACACGGAAAAACAAAATCTAAGGTAATGGGAGTCACAATCTGTGGACGAGTCCGAAGCAATATGCTCGAGCTCGAGGTTCGTATGTGGCGGCACCAACATGTCGTCATGAGACGCGGGCTTCCCGAAAACGCCAGTACACAATCAATCGAGGAAAAAGATAGGGCGATGAAGGTCTATCGTGGCAGCGAACCTCAATATCTCCCAATAGATCAACAAACCCAGTCAACATTAACATCCTCATCGGCCATAATGATCGCGTAAAAAAGCAGCGATTCGGCCTCCGAGATCTCCTCAGAATCATACGAAGGAAACACGCAGGAGTTGATAATCCTTTTCCACTCTCGATTGACCTAAGACATCTCCGAAGCATAGCCTTCTAGCAAAGGGTCCCAGTCGCCCGGTATCAAATGCTTGAGGGCCGCAGCTCCATAAATATGCCTCTTCAACTCACTGCTAAGATTCCAAGCCATTTCATAATGTACATACGGAGGATGAACAGGTAGTTTGAAGAACTCCTTGATAATGGCTGGAGTAAAGGTGACATTAACCCCCCGGAGGGGAACGACAGTAACAACATCATCAACCAGGATAAGTGTCGACAACACAGAGTAAAACTCCCACACCATGGTGGCGTTTTATACCCCCTGAGGTGCCTTAGTGAGACCGTACCACCCCAACTTGATGATACGAACACTCGGCGAAGCTAATCTTACGACAGTTCAAACCCCTCATTACCAACAGAGGGAGATGGTTAAAATATGAAATGAATTGAGCTATAGCTAATGCAGATGCTGTTTGAAAGAAAGGAGAATCACCGAAATCAGCCATAATTATGATAGAGTAAGGACTGGGAAAAGATGTGTTTGAGAAGAGAGCAAAGCTCCCCCTTCTTATAGCAAAAAGCAAATGATCCAACGGATGGAATGGAACAAATCGAACGGCTAGGATGAAAGGCCTATTTGAATTTCAAAATTGAATGATCATTTAAGGCAAATCGGTTACCGGAACCGCCATGATTATGAGCATGATCCCCAAAAAATCTGAAACCATCAGAGAATAGTAACTGACCAGAGGTGGAAGCTTTATCTTAGAACGTGTCGAAAAAATCGGCAACCACTAGACATTACTGCTATCCCAAAAGCCACTTTGAGCGAGCCCGCCCACGGATATGGCCGGACCTGCACAAAGCAGGGGGCCGCAGCGGAAATTTTGAAGCAAACGAATAAAACCCCGTGAAGACTTTCAAGTCAGCGAATTAGGTAAGGTTTTGTTTCGATTCAGATCATCACTGCATGGCCTCGATCCTTATCGAAACAAAGGGGGCACATTGAATTTTTCGAACATAGCTATTATTGGACTCAACAAGCCTATGACTATGCGGAGTCAAGGATTGTCTCAACCAAGTTTGCCCTCAACCTCACATGAAACAAGGGGGCCGTAAGCCAAAATTTTTATTCAACAGTCATAGATTAAATTGAATAGGTCATTTTGGCGATCTCGACACAAAGGACAGTCAACCTCACCAAAATAAGGGGGTTGCATGCATTTAAATATTAAAGACAATCGAGGAATTTGAAAAACAGAATATTTCAAGCAACAAAAAAAAAGCACAAAGGAAAGCCAATTCAGCAACTGCAAAGCTACCATAGGTCTATTACAAGATTAAAATAAATCCAGAAAGACAGTCTAAAAAGAACGAGGCCAACAAAGTTCATGAAATCGCAATAAAGTGGCTGAATTCACTTGTCAGGGGTCAGAGTCAGAGTATGATTTCCGGTCAGGTTCAAAAAGTCATCGCCGAATTGAGGAGTGCCGGTCTCACCTGCGCTCTCACCCTTATCGGCGGCTCCATCCTCAGGCTCTCCTCCACCATCTTTAGCCTTGTCAACGATTTCCTCAGCAGCTTCTCTCTCCGCCTCCTCCATCATTGAATACAAATTAACCACTTTGACCGGCGGAGGGTTCCAAACAGGTTGATCGTCATTCCTACACTTGACCGTAAAATCAGATAATTGCGATTTGGTATAAGGAAGATCGGGATGATGAATTCGTAAAGAAGCGTCAAGTTGAGGCGTGAGATGCCAGTCAAGCAAGGTCTCCAGATCGATTACTTCAGCCCCGAAAGCCGACCTAAGGCACCGGGCCGCATGAAAGAATCCTTGATCATAGCTCTGTTCCCGGGCGACCCTCAGTTCTTTGAGATGCTTTTGCACATCTTTATCAGCATCTTTCAACTCATCCACGAAGAGATCGATCCTCTTTTGGCTCCGTGCACACTTAGAGACGGTTTCATCCCTTTGAACCTCAACAGAACTCAGCAACTCGCTAATCTCCTGAGCTTTCTTGACATTGGACGCATCCTCAATGCGATGTAGGGTAAGTTCGGCGCGATCGTCAGCGGACTGCTTTTAGGCCCCTAAGGCCCTCTCCTCATCCTTTTTCAACGCCACTTTCAAGTTGCAAATCTGTTGAAGGAGTTCAGTTTGTGCCCCGTCATGCTCATACTCGGCCTGAAAAAGCTCGAGTCCAAGCTGAAAAGAAAAGCGTCAGCACAATGCAAACATATAAACCAATAAGCAAAGCACTAACAAAACAAAAATTATTTGCCTCACTCGAGAAGACTCCAAGCAAACCGATGGCACCGGCCAGGCGTTGAGATCTACTCGATGAATCTACTATTGCGGTCGAAGCCACTACATCCTTCTGTACACAGTGAGAAATAATACCTCAGCCTATAACTTGTTGTGCTAGGTCGGGCAAAGTAAACTTCAATTTTTTCAGGGGCAACACGTCGGCAAAGCAAAGAGCTACTTTCCCAAAGATCCTCAACTCTAAAGGTTTTATGGCGAAATCCTTGTGCATCCATATGGCAGGTCGGCCTCAGGCACCGACAAGGCCCTTTTGTACTGGTGGTGGTTTCGGCTAACCAAGGTTGGTCGCTTCCCCCTTGCCCTTGCCAACTGGCTTGATTGGGCTATCAGTTATCTCAATCGCAGCAGAGGAGGGCAAAACCGCCCTGAGATCTGGATTTGCAGAAACGACATCAGAAACTTCAGACCTAGCCATAGCCGCGGCACTGCCATCATTGGTCTTCTGGCTCTTTTTTGGGACGCCATCTCCCAAGTCGGCATCCTCCCCCTCAGCGGACCCAGCAGAAGTTTTCGCCTTTGCAGCGCCTTTTTTCCTTTTTGGCTTGGGCATCGCAGTGGCCATCGAACCCTCCACCACCGTGCTTAAGGGTTTGTCAAGCGAAGCGGCATCAGTAGACAGTGTGGACATGCTCACTGTCTTAAGCCTCACCTCAAGATTTTGGGCCAACAAGGCCCGATTCACTTTCCTCCATTCGTTGATCTTGGCGAGCCGGGAAATCCTATCCTCAACGGCATCAACCATATTTCCTAAAAAGAGTAAAAGATTCAGTATCAGATCACAAGATAAGAAATAAAGCTACAAATAAATGAAATCCAAAATGATGAAGAAACCGAAAGCAAGCAAAGAAAATATATTACGACGATCGGTAGGCAGGCGCTTCTTAGGGTTTCCAAAACAGATCTGACATTTGGAGGGATAAGTTGTGGAATGGTGGCACTCCGCATACCAATCCTTATCAGATAGCAGCTTTGTGGTATCAACAACAACGGTCCCGTCAGGGGCAAAACCAGGAAGTCCCGCCATAGTGCTGTTAGGTTGGCAGATATCGACCAAAGATCTTCAACTAAACACCCTCTTCTGGTCCGCCCATCCCATCCGAGAAGTTCATGATTCTTGTCGACCAGTTCCTGCTCCCAGACCTCGAGTTTCTTAGGAACAGTGATCGAGTTCAATCTCTTCTCCGGTCGCACCTTAAATTTGGGAAAGGGCCATCCAACAGCGGATTCAACAACCAAACCATGTTTCTCCTAGTCCCTCACTTTTCTCGGGAGCCAATAAAACAGCCGACACGGGGAGTGAAGGCTCATACCTCAACATCCGGCACAGAACGATAAAGGCCGAAAGTATCTTAACCACACCTAGGCTAAAATCACAAGGCAGAGCAACCAGCTTGTCCATAACCTCAACAAAGAAGGGATCAAAATGTGGACGCATCCCCGCCACAAAATGGTCATAAAACAATATAAGGCCGTTTTCTTGAAGCTTCTTGTTCATATCTCTCATCAAAAGGCGCTATTCGATAATGTCTGTCTAGCAGACTCCCCGAAAACCCAAGTGAACATTCAAATATCCGCCTGGTCAACATCAGCAGCAAGATCACTCGACTCTAGGCTCTCTCTTGTTTGATCGGCGCCAGCGGTCACGCTGACACCAAAGCTAGCAAAAAGATAATCAGGAGAAAGATTACAGTTGGCAAAGGTCCCTAAGGCGACAAAACCTTTACGAACCTCAGGCCATTGGCTCTCAATCTCCTTATCCATAGGGGTCATCGACTTTTCTTCTTCCGTGGCTTCAAGGTTGTTAGGCTTGGGAGTTATGTTCCTCCTCGCCTCTTCCTCGTTGCTGCCTTTACCTGCTGCAACCTTTCGTGTGGAACCCCGAGCCCTATCAGCATCTAAGGCCTCTAAGCGTGGTCCTCCCAGGGGATCCAGCCCGCTCAGTAACCACCCTGTGAATGGGAGCTTTGCGAGGTCCGCCTTGTGACGGTTCAGGCCGTACCAGAATCATCTCTTCACTAACACTGGCCGTCCGGCTATAACTCGCCTCCTCGTCATTCCCCGAGGCATAACCGCGGACGTCATCATTTCATTATCACCGCTCTGAGACATCCTGCAAAACCAAAAGGACGAGGTTTATAAGCCATCACCCAATACAATTGAAGTCAGGTCAGGATAAACCACCACATCCCGACACCCCGCCTTTTCGTTTCACATTCAGATGTACGAAATCCCCAGAAACCGGGAGCAAAGACACTGAAAGGATCCCCCAAAGCCAAGTAACAATAACACGGGCAATATTAGAGGCTACAACAGCGAGAAAAGATGACTAAATTCTGGAAAATTTTAAGAACAAGGATAAAGGCAATGAAGGTACCTATAAATTCAAACCCAGAAGAAACCTCGACATACCAAGTTTCCAAAAGGCAATAAAGGCACATACGAAACAATCTACAAAGGCATAAGAAATCAAGAAAAAAGGAGAAATTTTACCTGACAATCGATAGGAGGTACGGAGAAAATCGAGAAAAATGAGTCAAACCCTTCAAAACTTCGCCGGAAAACCGCCTCGGCGGAGAAACTCCACTAGAAACCACCGATAGCCAATTGCCAAAGAAGTTGAAAATCCGGAAAATGTTTAGGTCTGGAATCTGCCCCCTTTATATAAGCATAGAGGTGTGGATCTGACGGCCACGATGACGATGATATTACAGATGAGATTAAGGGCAGGAATCCCAAATTTTGAATTTTTAAACTCCTAATATTAGGGAACGAGAAAGTGAATCATGTCGTATAGTACCTTAAACATCACATCCAATAGGAAAGTGAATCATGTCGTATGTCAAATCATTTAAGGACAACACATCGGGTCCGCTGAAGACAGCTGAGTTGACAAATGTGCTCCGGTCCGCATGTCTACCGGCCCGCACAATATAGCTGGGCCGGCCTCTTGACTCAAAGGACTTCAAAATTGGCTAGGGCTATTCGCCCATTAAAGCCACACCATGAAGTTAAGACTATCCGCCCAAATATAACTTCGACTCGGCTAGAGGCTAAGAAGCCCAAATAAGCCAAATCATTTGAAGTTAAGGCTATCCGCCCAAATATAACTTCAAATCGGCTAGGGACCAAAGATCCTAAAACGCCAAATCATATGAGGTCAATGACATCTACCCAAAACGACTTTAGATGGCCAAGGCTGTTCGCCCATTAAAGCTACCCCATGAAGTTAAGGCGATCCACCCAAATATAACTTCAAATCGGCTAGGGACCAAAGATCCTGAAACGCCAAATCATATGAAGTTAAGGCTATCTGCCCAAATATAACTTCAACTCGGCTAGAGGCTAAGAGCCCAAATGAGCCAAATCATTTGAAGTTAAGGCTATCCGCCCAAATATAACTTCAAATCGGCTAGGGACCAAAGATCCTGAAATGCAAAATCATATGAAGTCAAGGATATCCCTCCAAAACTACTTCAGATGGCTAAGGCTATTTGCCCACTAAAGCCACCTCATGAAGCTAAAGGACTTACTCCATACCCGACACCTCGTGATGTCACGGGTACGGAGTAGGGGGCCATTGATAGGGCGGCTCCGTCATCCGGCACGTAAACCCACATACTAACCCGGAGGAACCCTCGAGGGATGTACGAACGGGGGCCGGAGGGCGAACGCACGATGAGGCCTACACGCAAGGCATACTCCTTTTCCTATGATGGGCCTCGAAAGCGAGCCCATGGTGAATAAGACAGAAAGTTGTCATACTTGCCCAAACCTAAGGGTGTCGGATCCGCCAGAGATCCGTCCTCCCCCACATTTGGAGAGCAGAGACCGATGCCGCAACCAGCCGATTGAGGACATACCGCACCAGCCCCAGGATCCGCACTGCCATCACCCCGTCGCGGCCCGACCATCCACCACAGATTTAGTTGTACTATGTCTTCAATTGTAATTATGTTGAACTTAGTCGGTTCTCACCCTATAACTAGGGCTCCATGTATAAATCATAGGCTAAGCTGAATATATACAAAACAAGGCAAAATTCTGCCCAATTGATTACTCTTTTTCACTTGTATTACACCACCATATTCAACCCTATAGTCTCTTATAGCTCCACCGTGAGCCACCACCTTTACACCACTATCATAGCTAGATATCCACTACAAATCTACCGCTGAACACCTTAGATAATTTTGACATTATCACATACTGACATAAAATCCATACGAAAACATCAAAGTGTCAAGGTTTACATCAAGGTCACATACTGCTACTAATACAAGTTTTAGTACTATTAGACATAATATTACATAAGAGTACTTAAAGTTACAACCAGATTATTAAAATTCCACGACGTCTATGACTTTATCGTTCCTTATCACAAACACCACGTGCAAGTCATGAAAAACGACGTAATATGTATAGACACCCCAGAACCATGAGAAATCTACAGTAACTGGAATAGGTGGAGGTGCCATGGGAACATGAACAGCTAGAATGGCATTCACTGGAATGAAGGAAACCGGAGGAGGTGGAGGATCAGCCCTAACTCTCAAGTGTACCCTCCTGGATCTCTTCACATTGAAATTGTTCATATGATAAGATTTAATAACGAATGAGCTGCGAAGCTCAGTAAAGAAACGTTACATCAAAGGGAACTAATACCATCTACTAGGATCATGACAAAGTTCCAGTCTTTCTTTCGCAATTAAATGCATAGATATAATGCAACAATAATATTTAACAAATCTAGTAACATTGCTTGAACACAAAAGAAATATAAGTATAAACATATAGTCATTCCATACTACACAAAATAATCTACTTACCATTTCTTTACACTATAGCATGCTTCAAAACGGGCTTAACAACATGATTCCAAACTTCTAAGAACTTTGGCGCCTGCCAATAGCTTACAGGAATATCCTGTTCAGTTCTGGAAACATTGGCGTCCGCCAAGCCTTGTTGGCGCCTGCCAATAGCTAGCAGAACACTCTGATCCCTGTTGGCGCCCACCAAACTGCTCTTGGCGCCCGCCAAGTTATCCTAGAGCTCATTGTTTAAACTCAGAACCCCACACGCGCGCCACCGTCCGTCCGGCCGGCTCGGTTCGGCTCGGGCTTGAGGCAGACTCAGTATTAATATTTTTTGTCCATCTCAACATATGATTTTCTGAATCAAATCAAACGGGAAGGTTCAGTTCGAACCCATGAACAGAAGCATCTTTTCACCAATAGGTACATGAATCAAATGCCACCAGTTTATGGCTGAATTCTGTTGGTTTTTAACCAACAATAACTTCCCAAACTTCAAAATTCTGAAAGGATACTACTCTACATTATATGCCTATAAATACTTTGCAATCCAAAATGGAAACAGAGACAGAAAATCATTTGCATTCATTGTGACGCCCCGTTCCCGGACACCGAGTCCTTATCCGGAAACGAACGCCCGGCATGTATACTATTAAATATAATCTAATATTATACATAAGCCTTACGTCATATATCATAAACACAATGCGGAAACGAAACGACTCTGGGAAATAAATTCCAAAGACCAACTAAACCAGATTCAATGCTGCACTAAAATCCAAAAATGGAAAATGAAACGTCTTACATCAAATCCAAAACAAAAGAAGCCAAACGATCTAGTCGTACAACAAAGGCCACTAAACGAGCCAAATAAAAATAATATTCAATCTGAAATAACAACATAGTTTGTATCAAACTTGAAATAAAAGAAAGTTTCCAAAAGAACAACTTCATATAAAACATCTTCGTATCAAGACCTCAAACATCTTCATCATACTCCTCATCTGCATAAACCTGTTCATCTTCTCAATAAAACATTTAACGGGTAAGTACATACGTACGTAGTAACGAGTAGAAGCTATTGAAATCATGCGTTTTATAAAGAAATCAAGTAACCATCATCTTATTAATAAACCGTTTAAACATGATCTTACATCTAACTATCACGTTATATTCATAGTATAACATGAGGTCCCTAGGGTTACTAGCATAGCTTATCTATGTTCAAAGATGTTTGCGAGGGCACTACACTTAGTGAGATATGCACTAAGACAAAAGTTGCAACCCTATAGAGATAAATCTCTAGCGGTCCCGAGACAATCAATCACTTTAACTGGCTAGCACTAGAAGTCGTCCGGTGAATGAGTATTTCGTTCGTGAGGTTGTCCGGCGGTATGATCACTACTTTAATCGGCTTTGTCTAGAATCCGGCAAAGTGACCATTACCACTTTATCTGGCCAACCAACACATTGCCGATGTTGTACTGTGCCTATTCAAGCTCTCATGATGCTTAATCTTTTATCTAATCAATTACGTTTATTAAGCGATTAACTAGCCACCTAGTTTCATTCAGTACAAAAGCTCCCTACTCCCTCTTCTTAGACTTCTAGACTCAATCTAGCAATTACACAGATATTGATGAGTACTAATTCATCAAAGCACAAGCCTTATCATGCTCTTCCGACGGATCCGAACTTCAACTCCATTTAAGAGTACATCCGGTGCCGAAACTAAACGAATCGGAAGCTCAATCGAAGTTTGTTCGTTCTCATTTAAACATATCTAAGATCATTAATAAAAAGAAAAAAAAAACCATTCAAGCTAAGCATCAAAATAACACTAGCCACTAAAACCATCGTCTACCAATCATATTTATATATTACGAAAAGAAATAACACAACACAATAAACTAAACATTCAACTATACATTAATCATAATAAAACATCAATCATTCAATATGAAAACCCCGTTACCTTTTAAAAGCGAGCAACAACGATCCAACTCCAACAAATACCTAGCTCTCAATTCAACCTATACAAAAAAATGATTCATCTATCGATTAACAATCTACCAAGAATTCTAAACGCTGAAAACTACGACAGGAAGGATTTAGAACACATAAACTTGATCGAAACACGGGATTCCATAACTTGATAAAAATCTAACCTTCTCCAATGAAATTTGTATCCACACGATCCTTGCGTCACGTGGAGTCTTTTATCCTTGAGGCGTCTGCACAACCGAGCAACGGATTAGCTTCGATTATCGAAAAACTCTTCCCCTCTTTTCTTTTCCAAAAACTCGCGCCTCTTTTCTCCGTAACTGTTTTCTCTATTTTTTTAACTTATGGAAGTTAAATTCCCATTAATCCCATAATTACCTTTTCCATTAACTCCCATTAAACAAAACCATTATTTCCTTATTAATTTCCTCCATTAACCAAAATCATTAAATTTCTCTTTTCTTTTTTTTCCTTTTATTTCCAAAATTAAAATAAATATAATATTCCGATTTTTCGTTAAAAGACTGAAATGCCCTTTTTGAAAATCGGGATATTACATTCCTCCCCCTAAGAGGAGTTTCGTCCTCGAAACTTGAACATACTGGAAGATCCATAAACTCGGGAACTCATTTGTCATCACATCTTCCTCTTCCCACGTCGCTTCACTTGGTGAATGGTTGCTCCATTGCACCAATACCAAAGGATCATCCTTGTTCAGACCACCTTCTCTTTCCTATCAAGAATCTTAACCGGCTTCTCAACATAGGATAGATTATCTTGAAGCATTCTCGATCAAGCGAGATTCCACATCCGTAGAAGATAGACACTTCTTAAGCATGGATACATGGAAGACATTATGTACCCTAGACATCGATTCCGGTAACCGAAGTCTATATGCTAACTTTCCAATCCTTTCGATGATCTCAAAAGGCCCCACATATCTCGGACTTAGTTTCCCTTTCTGCCCAAACCTCTTAACACCCTTCATCGGAGAAGCTCGTATATACACTATGTCCCCAACTGCAAACTCTAATGGTCTTCTTCTGATGTCTGCCCAACTCTTCTGTCCGTCTTGAGCGGCTTTAAGATTCTTCCGTATCGGCTCAACTTTCTTTAGCTGCGTAATTAACTCGCCTCATCAATCGCTTTTCCCCAACCGTCCCAATAAAGTGGAGTCCGGCATTTCCTACCGTGACAAGGCTTCAAACGGTGGCATCCCCAAACTAGCATGATAATCGTTGTTATAAGCGAACTTTGCCACCGAGAGGAAATCATCCCATGATCCCCTACTTCAAGAACATAAGCTCTAAGCATGTCTCGAGAGTCTGGATTGTCCTCTCGGATCGTCCGTCTGTGTCTTGCGGGTGAAAGCGTTACTCAAGTCCATCTTTGTTCCAAAATCCTTTTGCAACCCTTTCCAGAAGTGACTTATGAATCTTTTATCTCTCGCCGGATACGATAGATAAAGGCACACCATGAAGTCTCACTATATTGTCCAAATACTGATTGAGTGAACTTCTTAATAGGCATGTCAACCTTACATGGCAAGAAATGGGCTGATTTCGTGAGTCCATCAACAATCACCCAAATCATGTCATGGCCACTCTTCAGTGCTGGTAAACATGTGATGAAGTCCATTGTGATGTTCTCCCATTTCCATTCCGGTACCTCCAAAGGCTTCAACAAACCTCCTGGCCTTACGTGCTCTGCTTTAACTCTCTCGGCATGTATCACACTTTGCCACAAACTCGCAATATCCAAATTCATGCCAGGCCACCAATACCTCTCTTTGAGATCTCTGTACATCTTGGTAGATCCTGGATGAACCGGAAAGGCAATCTTATGGGCTTCATCCATGACTTGCTGCCTTAGTCCATCAACATCAGGCACACACAAACGATTACCATACCAAAGATGTCCACTCTTATCCAACTGATAACCCACTGTAGGTTTCTCTCGAGCTACGCGCTTCAAATCCACTAACACTGGGTCTTTGTCTTGCTTTGCCCGGATATTATCTAACAACTCTGACCTTGCCATCAATGGCGCAAAACACTGAGCTTCACCTTCCCGTTCAACCACTTGAATCTGCAAATTGTCTAACTGATCGACCACTTCTTGCAAAGTAGTGATAGCATTAACCGGTCTCCAGCTAAGTGCATCTGCTACAACATTCGCTTTACCCGGATGGTATTAAATGTCCCAGTCATAGTCTTTCACAAACTCCAACCATCTTCTTTGCCTCATATTCAAATTCCCTTGAGTGAAAAAGAACTTAAGGCTCTTATGATCCGTGAAAATTCTTGCCTTAACTCCATAAAGGTAGTGCCTCCACTGTTTCAAAGCAAAAACCACTGCTGCCAACTCCAAGTCATGTGTACGATAGTTCTTCTCATGAACCTTTAACTGCCTAGATGCATAAGCTATTACCTTTCCTGCTTGCATCAGAACACATCCCAAACCTTGACTCGAAGCATCTGTATACACATTATAGTTATCAAAGACCTCTGGCAAAGCTAAAACAGGTGCTGCAGTCAACTTATCCTTCAACGCCTGAAAAGCTTCCTCACACTCCTTTGTCCACTCAAACTTGATGTTTTTATGAGTAAGTCTAGTGAGAGGAGTTGCTATCTTCGAGAAATCTTGTACAAACTTCCTGTAGTAACCTGCTAAACCCAGAAAACTTCTTATCTCTGTCACTGTAGTAGGTCTAGGCCACTTAGAAACGGCTTCTATCTTCGCAGGATCAACTTGAATTCCATCTCCAAAAATTACATGGCCAAGAAAACTAACTTGTTATAACCAAAATTCACACTTAGAAAACTTGGCATACAATTTCTTTTCCCTTAAAGTTTGCAAAACAATCCTTAGATGCTCCTCATGCTCCTTCTCATCCTTAGAGTATATAAAGATATCATCTATGAATACCACCACAAATTTATCAAGATAAGGCATGAAGACTCTTTGCATTAGATCCATAAACGCTGATGGAGCATTAGTGAGTCCGAAAGGCATGACAAGGAACTCATAATGTCCATACCTTATACTAAACGCTGTCTTCGGTCTATCTGCAACCTTGACCTTCAACTGGTGATAACCTGACCTAAGGTCAATCTTAGAAAACACCTTCTTCCCTTGCAACTGGTTAAACAAGTCATCAATCCTAGGAAAAGGATACTTATTCTTGATAGTCAGGTTATTCAAGGCTCTGTAGTCGATGCACATCCTCAAACTACCATCCTTCTTCTTCACAAACAAAACCGGTGCTCCCCAAGGCGATGTACTTGGCCGAATCACATTCCTTTCTAACATGTCCTTAAGCTGTACTTTTAACTCTTTTAATTCAATTTGGTGCCATCCTATAAGGTGCCTTAGTTGTAGAGTGTCTTGCTCCGGGATTAATCAGATCTCAAACTCTATATCCCCTCGCAGGCATATTTCACGGCAACTCATCCGGAAAAACTTCAGGAAATCCTTCACTATAGGAGTTTCTTCTAACTTAGGAGTATGCTTCTCTGTGTCCATAGCATAAATAACATACCATTCACAACCTTACGCAAAGCCTTCATGGCTCTAAACTGATATTATGGGATGCCTCTTCTTACTTGGCGTAAAAACGTTACCCCGAAAGGTCTTATCGACTTACCGGAACTCAAGACCACTTTCTTACCTCTACAATCCACATGAACAAAATTCGGGATACCCAATCCATCCCGCATTACATCAAAGTCTGTGAAGTCCAAAGCTGTCAAGTCGACTTACACCTATAAGTTCCAACTCTAACGTCGACTTGAGGTAAAACTTGTGCAACTTTAGTAACTCTTCCCAAAGGTGTAGTGATACTTAGAGGTTTCTCCAACTCCACGAAGTGGTAGGTTCAACTTCCTAGCTATCTTAGAAGACACAAAAGTACTCGAGGCTCGAGTATCAAACAAAAGTGATAATCGCTAAGCTATCTATGATTATGGTACCTAGAAAGTGGATCAATTTAAGTACAATAAATAACATCATATGCGTCCATATAATATTAAGTATTCATAATAAACACAAACACTTAAAATGTACCTGTAACAACAAGATCATTAGGCTCTTCTCGTTCCACATCAATAGCAAAGACACGAGTAGGTCTGCTAGAAGATCCACGGTTTGCATTCTGATTCCCTCTGTTATCTGCTGGATTCCGCTGAGATAAGTTCTTAGGACAGTTCCTGGAGAAGTGCCCCGTTTCTCCACAACTAAAACAACTGTTACCTCCAACTCTGCACTCTCCTATATGTGCCTTATTGCATTTAGAACATACTGCAGGTGGACCACTTCTCTGATTAGTTGTCACTGGTGCTGCGGTCTTCTTAAAGTTCTGCTGCGGTGCCCCACGATTATTACTCTGAAAAGATCCAAACGGCCTCTTATTCCCAACTACAACAGTAGCTTTCTTCCTAAAAGTCTCAACCTCCAAAGCCTTGTTCATAAGCTCAGCCATATTCCTGGCTGTAAAACCCAACATACCTGACTGTATTTCATAAGCCAACCCATCCTTGTATAGTGCCATCTTTCTTTCTTCAACTCTCATCAGTTCGGGATAGAACCTCCCCAACTCATTGAACTTGTTGGTGTACTGAGATACCGTATACTGTAATCCTTGCTTGAGTTTTAAAAACTGACTGGCCTTGTCTGTCTGTACTGTTGTTGGAAAATACTCGTTGTAGAACATAACCTTAAATCCTTCCCAATCAGTTACCTTTCCATTACTACTCTGAATGGCGTCGATCCAAGCTTCAGCTGCCCCCAAGAGAAAACTGACTGCCAACTGGGCCATCTCAGATTCAGGAACATGAATATTCCTGCAGGCCTTTTCAAAACTTCTTAACCATTCTTCGGCCTTTGAGTGTTCCACATTCCCGAAGAAGTCCTGAACCCTGTTCCTTCTCAGTCTGGTGTACCAATCCACTGGTGATGCTTGCTCCCTTGGTCTAATCTAGCTGGCGAAGCTTGAGGGTACACCTGGAGGGTATCCATAGGTATCTCCATTTGGTGAGGTTCTTTGGTATGGGGGTGGTGGATATGCTTGCCGAGGTGGAAACCTGCGTGACCGATCTCATACCGATGAAGCGCTTTGTTGTGGTTGGAAATCTTTGTTGTGGTGAAATCGCCGTAAGCATAACCTAGTGCCACAAAAGTATTAGCTCGCCTCGGCGGTGGAGGAAGAATCGTAAGTCGTGGTGTGTAGTCATAAAGCGGTGGCGGATAAAAGGCTGATGCAGGTGGACGACTATAGATCGGTTGTGATCTGGCTGTGCTCTCGATGGAGGAGGATATACCGTAATATTTGAGTCACATGTATCGTGGGTATTTCCAACCATCGTTACATACAACGGTGTATCATAGTCAGGCGCTGTTGTCTGCTCAAACCGGGAACGTCCTGTTTGTTGAACACGTCCCACTGTAGCTGACTCTGGACCCGTAGTATTAGCATTCACCCCGAAGCCACCGGGGTGACTAATGTGAGTCCTCTACCGCCCCCCGCAATGGATTCCTTGAAATTCCTTCCTCATTATTATTAGCACCGAACCTCTGCGTGTAGTCACCATTCTCGTAGAAGAAGAGAGAGAACTTACGGATTACTAAGGCTCTAAACACTTATCTCAAGAAAGTCAAGTCCTAAGCAAAGAAAGAAACATTGGCTCGATACCAAGCTGTGGACGCCCGTTCCCGGACACCGAGTCCTTATCCGGAAACGAACGTCCGGCATGTATAATATTAAATATAATCTAATATTATACATAAGCCTTACGTCATATATCATAAACACAATGTGGAAACGAAACGACTCGGGGAAATAAATTCCAAAGACCAACTAAACCAGATTCAATGCTGCACTAAAATCCAAAAATGGAAAATGAAACGTCTTACATCAAATCCAAAACAAAAGAAGCCAAACGATCTAGTCTTACAACAAAGGCCACTAAACGAGCCAAATAAAAACAATATTCAATCGGAAATAACAACATAGTTTGTATCAAACTTGAAATAAAATAAAGTTTCCAAAAGAACAATTAACTTCATATAAAACATCTTCGTATCAAGACCTCAAACATCTTCATCATACTCCTCGTCTGCATAAACTTGTTCATCTTCTCAATAAAACATTTAACGGGTAAGTACATACGTACTTAGTAACGAGTAGAAGCTATTGAAATCATGCGTTTTATAAAGAAAGCAAGTAACCATCATCTTATTAATAAACCGTTTAAACATGATCTTACATCTAACTATCACGTTATATTCATAGTATAACATGAGGTCCCTAGGGTTACTAGCTTAGCTTATCTATGTTACAGCATGTTTGCGAGGGCACTACACTTAGTGAGATATGCACTAAGACAAAATTTGCAACCCTATAGAGATAAATCTCGTGAGGTTGTCCGGCGGTATGATCACTACTTTAACTGGCTTTGTCTAGAATCTGGCAGTGACCATTACCACTTTATCTGGCCAACCAACACATTGCCGATGTTGTACTGTGCCTATTCAAGCTCTCATGATGCTTAATCTTTTATCTAGTCAATTACGTTTATTAAGCGATTAACTAGCCACCTAGTTTCATTCAGTACAAAAGCTCCCTACTCCCTCTTCTTAGACTTCTAGACTCAATCTAGCAATTACACAGACATTGATGAGTACTAATTCATCAAAGCACAAGCATTTTCATGCTCTTCCGACGGATCCGAACTTCAACTCCATTTAAGAGTACATCCGGTGCCGAAACTAAACGAATCGGAAGCTCAATCGAAGTTTGTTCGTTCACATTTAAACTTATCTAAGATCATTAACAAAAAGAAAAAAAAAAACCATTCAAGCTAAGCATCAAAATAACACTAGCCACTAAAACCATCGTCTACCAATCATATTTATATATTACGAAAAGAAATAACACAACAAAATAAACTAAACATTCAACTATACATTATATATTTATTTCATAATCTTCTCCTCTTTTTTTCTTTCTTTTTTTTTTTTTTTTTTTTTTCTGGAGACTTTCGGCTATAAGCAGCCTAGCTGCATAGATTAGGTTGATTCTTTCTTTTTATTATCATTATTCTAATTATTATACAACATTTACACAGCATCCGGAAAATATATACATATACCCTTTCTCTTCAAAGGCAACAAAACAAGTACTACTAACAGAGTACTAAAGTACTTAATATGAACAGAGTAAAATATGTTGAAACCAATACTTATAGAAAACGGGACGAAAATTGACAGAAACAGGAAAACAATACCAACAACAACACAGTTAACTACGGTTGAACACCTATTTACTTCACATTAATCAAAATAAAACATCAATCATTCAATATGAAAACCCCGTTACCTTTTAAAAGCGAGCAACAACGATCCAACTCCAACAAATATCTAGCTCTCAATTCAACCTATACAAAAAAAATGATTCATCTATCGATTAACAATCTACCAAGAATTCTAAACGCTGAAAACTACAACAGGAAGGATTTAGAACACATAAACTTGATCGAAACACGGGATTCCACAACTTGATAAAAATCTAACATTCTCCAATGAAATTTGTATCCACACGATCCTTGCGTCACGAGGAGTCTTTTATCCTTGATGCGTCTGCACAACCGAGCAACGGATTAGCTTCGATTATCGAAAAACTCTTCCCCTCTTTTCTTTTCCCAAAAACCTGCGCCTCTTTTCTCCAGAACCGTTTTCTCTATTTTTTATTTTTTTTTCAACTTATGGAAGTTAAATTCCCATTAATCCCATAATTACCTTTTCCTTTAACTCCCATTAAACAAAACCATTATTTCCTTATTAATTTCCTCCATTAACCAAAATCATTAAATTTCTCTTTTTCTTTTTTTTCCTTTTATTTCCAAAATTAAAATAAATATAATATTCCGATTTTTCGTTAAAAGACTGAAATGCCCTTTTTCGAAAATCGGGATATTGCATTCATACCGAAACTCTGCTAAAGAATTAAAACACTTTTTCTACGTACATAAAGTTTGAGATAACAAGGCCTATCAGTTTGCCGTCTTTTCCGCATTGAAGTGCTACATCCAAGAAACGGAAGATTCTTGTATCTTGGGAGACTTATGCCATCACCATGAGCACATAATAGGGGCATTAAAGTCTTAAGGAAGGCATTCTATGCGCCTCAGTCTAAACAATTAGTTTTCGTATTTACTTATGCTTTGTGTAGTACAATTTTCTGTGCATGTTGTTGTGTGAATAAATGTGAAATACATGTTTACAAAAATATTTCTTCATCTTTGTTGTTGAGTATTGTCTATCTTTTTTTGGAAAGTTTCCATAAATGATAAAATCAGAATACTATAAACGAAGTCAGACAACTATTTTTTCCTACACTAATTAACTCTTTAAAACCCCTTTACCTCAAATCTTTTGAAGAAAAGATGCTTTACCAACTAGAAGCTCCAAGAACTCATGAACACACCAAGAACACTTGGAGATTTAACCACCAACGCTAATTCTTGCACCTGAAACACAGATTCATGGTTGTTATAACCTCTTAAACAACTTGAATCTTAGAAGGAAACCATAGAACATTGTAGTTCTAGAAAACATCTCTAAATCTAGAAAGTTTGAAGATTCTTTCATGGATTGAAGAAAAGCTTATTTCGTCATGTTCTCTTCTTCTTCTTGATCAATTTGGGGTGAGAGATCTACAAATCTCAGGGTTGGAATGTTAAGACCTCCTTCTCTTTTCTATCAAACCTCTCTTCTTTTCTTACTAAGAAACTTGGCAAATGAAAGAATGAGGGAGGAGTTAGGGTGTTAGGGTGTGTTAGGGAAATTGGCTTTTCCAATTTCGCCCTTACTCACCAAACCTTATTACCCATTTCATTCTTTTATATTAAGAAAAGGAAAAAGGGTTATACTATACCGTGAAATACGAATTGATACTTATATATGTCCTTTTTGAAGACACGGGTATCACATACAGCCGGTGGTAAAAGAAGTTAAAATGATTTTACTTGGTAAAACAAATTCTTTAATAACAAAATTATGTGGAGAGCTTATCACTCCTTCTACAAATAGTAACATCTTCCATAAGCAAGTCATTATTCCTCCTAGCTTTCTAAAGAAAACCCCTTTCAATTCATTGCAAGTATCCCAAACCAATTTTCTTTTTCGGTCAATCTGAACTATGATGCTATCAAATTCTTCCGCAACAATCAAAGATGATGCTAATGAAGAGTTTCAAAAGCTACCCCTAGACATGTCCAGATATGGCCTTCTGATCGGGTGTTACAAAGGCTTTTGGTTTCCTCACTTTCTGTTTCAAAAGTTGCTTTTAGTGAATAAACACTTTCACGCCAAAAACACTGATATCGTACTTGCAACAATACCCAAATCAGGTACCACATGGCTGAAAGCTCTTGTCTTCAGCATTATTAACCGTAAGAAATATTCAACCACAACAAG
Organism: Gentiana macrophylla; assembly: GCA_026214975.1. Taxonomy (NCBI): domain Eukaryota; kingdom Viridiplantae; phylum Streptophyta; class Magnoliopsida; order Gentianales; family Gentianaceae; genus Gentiana; species Gentiana macrophylla. The sequence continues at coordinate 101,842,010 of CM047806.1, read as the reverse complement.
TCCTCTACTGCATTATAACCCTCATAAACTCGTCCCTTTCATTGAGAAGCTAGAAGATTACAATAACATGAATTCCTCCCCAAGAATTTTCGGGACTCATATGCCATACGAGTGTTTACCGGAGACAATTCTACAATCCGATTGTAGGATTGTTTATCTGTCAAGAAATCTTTTGGATGTCGTTAACTCTGGAAGGCATTTCACGATAGAGAACGAATTTTTTTCAGCAAGTCAAAAACCAATTACATTAGATGAGTATGTCGATACGTGTATCGAAGGAAAACACCCATATGGACCGTTCTGCAATCACATTCTCGGGTATTGGAACACAAGCTTAAAGAATCCTGAGAAGGTCATGTTCATGAAGTATGAAGATCTTACAAGAGATGCAATTTATTTTGTAAAGAAAATGGCAAACTTTTTGGGGTACCCTTTTTCAAAAGAGGAAGAGGAAAGTGGTTTGGTAGAGGAGATCACAAAGTTATGTAGCTTTGAAAATCTAAGGAATTTAGAAGAGAATAAGGTCGGAGTATTGGAAAAAATGAATAATGCAAAGACTAGCTCTTTTTTCAGAAATGGAAAAGTAGGAGACTGGAAGAATCACTTGACTCCCTCCATGGCTGAACGCCTTCAAAATCTTATGGAAGAAAAATTTTATGGATCGGGATTGACTTGGGAATTTCACGAAACTTGAAGCACGTACCGCGGTGGAAGTGACAGTGTCATAACACACTTTGAATCAATGATTATGATATAAAACCTATTAAACCATATGAGTCGTATAAAAATTAATGGCTCCAAAGTCTAAATTGTGTTGTGACAATTGTTAGGCATATTTAGATGTGTCATAAATATTTCTCAAATAATTTACATATTATTATTGATAAAAGATAATTTCAAGAATGAAATATGGAAAATATAGTTTTGAAACTTATTTTTAAATTGGATTAATCTCTAATGAGTGTTTTTATCCTTATCTTGTAGCCTAGGGATTTACTACAAATACCACTTGTACTTCTACAGTTTCATCATTCAATAAAATATAACGAGTCTTTAGTTTTCTATCAATTCTGATTTTCTTTATGGTAACAGACGCATAGGCGATGGTTCCGGTGCCTGAACAATGGCGAACCTTCGCCCGATCTTCTTCCGCTTTAAACATTTTTTTATAAGCATCCCATTATAATCTGCACTTGCATCCTTTATCGACTGTTCAATCTTCCATTTAAAATATAAAAAAAAAACAAAATGGGCTTTTCCCCCACACTTCTATGAATTTATTGGGTTGACTGGTCAACTTTAGCGCTAATTTCGGATAAGCTCCGATATATATCATCGAGAGTTAATTATATCATTAAATTCTACTCAGGGAGTAGATGATGATGAGCTTTCTATTCACTCGATTCAGATATCGGGTGAATGGAAAATCTATGCCTAAAGTTGGTGTAAAATAAGTCGAACGAAATCGACTATGACAGTTGAATTACACCGACCTAGTACGGTTGGCTGATTTAATTCAATGAGCCGGCTAGTGTTTCGTTTCTTGAGGGAAAAAAGAAATTGTGTCATTCGGCTAATAAGAATCGAGTATTGACACGCACTCCACTATATAAAGAACAACAGTGAATGAGAATTTGATCATAAAATTTTCTCAAACTTCTCCACTACAAAAATTATGCATTCATAGTCATCACATTGTGTTGTATCGAAGAGATCGAAGTCGGAACATCATGTAGTTCGCCGGAGCTCGAGTTTTTGAAGTGCCGCTAAACTCAAGACGTGAACCGTTGTATATTGTGAGACAATTGCTACAACCGTATGTACGTGATCGGAGCAAAATTGTCTTAAGGAAAGAGTGTTTACACTCGCCTCGGTTCGATATCTTAATCTCTATTATTTATTTTGCATCATTTTTTATTCCTTAATTTCAGCCGTTAATTACGGGTTTGATTCCGTATTTACACATACCGTAAAAACTCCACACACATTATAATCCCAACAAATAGTCCATCTGCAATCTTAAGGAATATTTCCAATAAAATAACCAAAGCAAAATATATATATATATATATATATATATATATATATATATATATATAAAAGAAAATTCCGCAAGGCAAGTGGAAAGAATGTTAGACAGAGGTCTCATGCAATTCTATCATCCAACTGTAATATTCAGAATTTCAAAAATTGCAGACGTGTTATTTTGCAAAATTTTGAATATTATATTTTATTAATTATGGATTTAAAGTTATATTATAATTAAAAAGTAAAAGAAAAGAAAACAGAATAAATAAAAGAAATAAAGGAGAAGTTTTATTCGGAATAAAACTTCCAATTGAGTTGGAAGTTGTCAGAATTCTGAAATTGAAAGTTCGAACTTTGAGAGCAAATAAAGAGACAAAAGGGAATCTTCGTCATAAGTACTAATTCAGGGATCGGTTTGCGGATTCATGTAGAGATTCACGATCCTTTCGAAGAGATCATTCGTTTTGATATCAAGTTTTCCAAGTTCCGAAAGGTATCAGTTTTTGCCCAAATTTGGAATCTCCAAGATTGGATCATGTTTGGATGTTTTAAGCTGTTCAATTCGTAGTTACGATTGATTAGAAATCTTGATCACAATTAATTATAGTTTAATTGTTGATTAAAATAGGTTTTGGGTTGAAGGTTTGAGAAGTGTTGCACTTTGCCTTGGAGTTCTGCTTGGAATTGCTTTAAAACAACTAAGATGGTTTTCATATTGAATGGTTCAAGTTTTATAATGCTTTGGTTGAGTAATCTTGATTGTGTTCATGTTAGAATCTATGTTTTAAGATGTTAAAGTATGTGGTGTTTTGGTATGTTAGGAACCTGTTTTACTACTGTGTTTTATGTTATATTTCCGTCAAATATATTGAAATCATGTTGGAAATCTAAAAGTGCAGAAAATGTTATGTTTAGAGCAGTTTTGGCATTTCAACACGCGCCTAGATGGCTTTAGCGCGCACCAAAGGTGAATAGAGACTAGGCAGAAAGTTCAGAGAGTTTTAGCGTGCACCGAGATGGATTTATTGCGTGCCAACCAGGAACACAAACCAGATGACAATTCATCATTGCTTTTAGCTGCGTGCCGAAAGGGTTCGTTGCAGACGCTAAAGTCAAGTAGAGTCGTCAATCTACTCATTGGGTTCAGCGCACGCCAAAGAGGCCAAACGTGCGCCAAACCTCTTGTTTTGTGATTTTGTGTGTTTTAAGCTCTGGTTTGATTTTTGTATGTTGTTTAACATTTTATAGAGATGAACAAGCCATGATTAAGTTCAGGCACCGAATGGATTCTTACTAAGAATTGAAGTTCGGGACCGTCGGAAGATCGTGATTGGCCTTGTGCTTTGGTGGATTAGTATCCACCAATGTATGTGCATGTGTTAGGCTTTGTTAATGTCTAGCTGTCTAAGTAAATGAGTGGAAGTGTAAGTGAGCCTTTGCCTTGAAAACACTTAAGTGGATAGTTAATGGATAATAACTTACATACTTGTGTAGTTAAAAGCATAAACATCAAGGCTCTTGGTAAGGCACAAGACATTATCGCGATGTGTGGTGTGGCTAGTATGAAGTGAATAACTCTGTAGGTTACTAAGTCCTCAAGTATGTAGAGACTTCGCCGAACACACACACTATCGGGACTAGCCCATGGCTACTAGTGTGGCATCACTAGTAGGTTGCAACCACATGTTTCGTGGCCCGTAGCACCATGCGTAGTGCCCTTGAATACTTGAAGTAACAAAGATAAGCTAAGCTAGAAACAAAGTAAGACCTCACGACATGTTGATGAGCATGAAGTGAACCCTAGAGTTTGAGTTGTGTTCGGTAAAGATAACCTTAACTAATAATAATATGGTTACATTTTGTTATAAAACTTAATTGTTCAATAGCTTCTACCTTTTACTAAGTACTTTTATACTTACTTCTATTGCGTTTGTTTTGTTGATTTGTATGAGAAGATGTGCATGATGAGCTAGAAATCGATGACGACTTTGAGGACGATATATGATGATGCAATGCTCTGCTTGTTGATTTGCCATGTTTTTATTATCCACGTTGTATCATAACCATGTTACTTTTAATTTCATGAAATTTTGTATTTTATATTAGGACCTCTAGTAAGATAAGTTACATTGTTTTGTTAGACTTCGTACCTTGTAAGATTTGGGATATTGTTGTTGTAAGCTTTATTTCTATCTTTAGTTGTGGATGGCACATTTTCAGGTAGATTTTATGTTTTCACCAGAGTCTTTTAGCTTTCAATTTTGCTAAACTCGATACGATGACATAGAGGCTTACGCATAATATTAAATTTATTTAATGTCATACGTGCCGAACGTTTTGAGATATCCGGGAACGGGGTGTTGCAGTTGGTATCAGAGAGAAGCTTCTTTGCTATCCTAGGCTTCTATTTCTTGAGATAAGATTTCATTAGACCACTTACTAACCGTTCTGATCTTCCTTGATCTTTCAGAATGGAGGGAACCCGTAGAAATGCTCACGGTGTTGATAGTATTGGTGTTGAAGCTCTAAGGGTTCAACAAGGGGCAGATGATCAGTTTCAGGTTCAATCAGCAGTTGTGGGACATGTGGAGAGAGTCGATCAACATCTGAATCAAGTACCCCGTCACTGTATAATCAAGAACAACCTCAAGTCCATCAAGAACCACCCTTGTACCATGGTCCACATGAGCATGTGGATGGACCTATCCCGGTTAGCATCGTAGGTGATATACCACCGGTGTATCTTCTTCTTGTGACTGAAGTTTATCCACCCTAAGTAAGCATGGCCTACCCTCCACCTCCTCCGGTAAGTTACCCACCTCAACAGACCTTTTATCCATGTACATGCTACTCCACTCCACCTATGGTTTATCCCTATCCACCACGAAGAGTCGAACAACCGTACAATTATACTTTCCCACTCTATGGATACCAACCATACCATGCACTACCTCATCACCGAAGATACCACCCTTACCACCAAGAATCACTAGTAGATCCTCCTCACCACCCATATCCACCACATTACCCCTCTCAAGCATGAGCACGATATTCACCGGTTAATCCTCCTGTGAATTCACTAGTTACTTTATCGGTTCACGATCAATCAGGTTCGGTAGATTGGAATACAAGACTGAAGAGGAACCGTGTGCAAGACTTCCTTAGGAATGTAGAGCCAGTAAAGGCAGAAACGTGGATCAGAAGCTTCGAGAAAGCATGTAGGAACATGAATGTTCCTGAGATAGAGTTGGCATAGTTATCCGTTGGGTACATGCTTGGTACGGCTGAAAATTGGATTGAGGCGATTGAGAGCAGCATGGGTAAGATTCTGGTTTGGAAAGTATTTAAGGAATTGTTCTATACTGAGTACTTTCCACCGTTAGTCCAAATGGACAAAGCAAGTCAATTCCTACATCTTAGAGGGGGAAACATATGACGGTAACGCATTATACTCGTCGGTTTAATGAGTTGGGTAGATTCTCTCCAGAGATAATATGAGCGAAAGAAAATAAGATGACTTTGTTTCTGAACGGTTTCGCCCTAGAGATAAGGGCAGGAATGTTGGGAGCTACACCGAGAACTATGGTAGAAATGCTTGATAAAGCATTGAAGGATGAAACTTTTAAGAACAAACCCTCAGTTTTTGTTGGTGCTAAGTAGGGGTGAACAAAAAATCACAACCCGACTCAATTCGACCTACTCTAACATAACTCAACCCGCAATTGCGGATTAAAAATGCATTTGGGTTGATTATGGTTTTAATATATTTTGACCCGTATTTCATGGGTTGAGTATGGTTTTTACCATAAAAAACATATTTGAACGCAACTCAATCCCCCACACCGATATATAGATATATATATATATACACACACACACATATATATGGCGACAAACTAGAATTACTAGACAATGGAAAGTGGAATGGTTTTTTAACTTTTCAACTTTCAAGATAAAAATTTAAATAAAACACTATAACCTATTTTTCATGCACGGAAAAACAAACAGTCTAAGCAGGTGAACAATGGATTGTCAACTATCTTGTTGATTTATTTTTGTTTTTGGGTTAAGGATGATATAATTATGCTATATTCATTTATTCTATTACTTGGTTTTTAAATGTTGAATATTTTCTTCTCTCCAATAACTAAACAACTGAAGAAACATTACCAAAACAATTAATCACACCAAAAGCGTTAAAAACCTATTTTCATTCTAACCCGCACCCAACCATCAGTCAACAAAACCTGCACGTGTGGGTTGAAGTTTGAATTAGGTTGAATATGGTTTTAAATTTTAATAACATTCAACATAGAAGTTGGGTATGAGTTTTTTTGAAACCTGCACGACCCAACTATGTGAACCCCTAGTGCTAAGCGATCGTTTGCGAAAAGTCAAGGTAGTAGTCATGGAGCACAACATCATAACGTGAAGAAGACAACAACACCCTTAGCAGCTATTCCTTCGGCAAGCGTACTGGTTTGTCAGAAATGCAAGAAGAATCTCAAGTTAGTGTTTAGCAACTGCAAGTGGCTGCTACTTTTATGGAGATGCGAGACATTATGCTAGAGCTTGACTCTCAAAAAGTGACAAAGGAAATCAGAATCAGGGAAGTGGTAAGGGAAGCACGAGTCGGCCATCAAGAGTTTTTGCATTGGATGCAGAAGTGGCTGAACCAGACAATACTGTTATGTCAAGTACTTTAAGTTGTTTATTTTCGGAAAGTACTTATATATTACGTTAATTCATGTTATACTTGTATTTAAGCAAAAGAATTTACTTTTTGATAATGTCGGAATTATCATGGGGGTATTTGTGATGTTTATGTGGTGGATATCTAACTGTGTGTTTTAGTGTTTGATGGTGGTGCACGGAGCCGCAAAGGAAAATGTGATGGTCAGACTGAAGGCTATGAATGCGAGCACAATAGTCGATGAATTGGCAGAGTATGTCTGCTTTTTATAATATTGTAGATGAGTTATGATTTTCATTGAGCCTCTATATATAGGCGATATACTAAACACGATTAAGCTAATGAAGATAAAACATAATAAAGTACACAAATTAAACTAGACAAATGGTATGATCGATTCGATGTGGGGCGGGCCCAACACTTGGCTGTTTTTTGAAACTGTCTGATCGTCACGTAATAGCTTGTTCGCCTATTTGAGCGGGTACATAATCATGATGGGTGGACTGGACGGCCCCCAGCTGCTTCGGGTCGTGCTTAGTAGGGTGTCGAGTCGAAGGCTTGTTGAGTTGCTCTTGGCCTTTGTCCGGCTTATGTTCATGCGGACTCATCGGACCGATGGTCCTAATTACTGCTTGGGCCACTGGATGGACCCGATTATGGATCCGTAAGCTAGATGGCATCGTATGAATTTCTAGGTACGATAATGGTAGATAATCTAGCCGTAACAACCTTGTTTGACAATGTAGCGTCTAATAACTTTGTATCTTATGAGATAGCTAAGAAGCTTAATCTACCTTTCCAACCATTAAGAAATTCCTTGGAGATAACCACACCGTTGGAAAAGTAACTATGGTCACCAAGATGATACAAAAAGTTGATATTCTTGTAGGAGCATATCGTTCTCAGAGTGATCTAATTGTGTTGGAATTTACGGACATTGATGTGATTCTTGGCATAGATTGGCTATCCAAGAATTATGTTCATTTGGATTGTAGAGAGATGAGTGTAATCTTTAAAGTGCCGGGCAAATTGTCCAAGACTTACCAGAAACATTTATAAACCGAGTAAGAAGCGTCATCCGATAATATCAACAATTAAGGCAATTAGAGCTTTCCAGAAAGGCTATGAAGGCTACTTGTTGTATGCAATGGATGTTGAACAAGATAATCCTATGTTGGAAGAAACTCCAATTGCGGAAGATTTACCCGAGGTTTTTCCGGATGAACTACCGGGAAATATGCCAGATAGTGAGATTGAGTTTGAGATCAAGCTTGTACCGGGTGCTGCACCAGTAGCTAAAACTCCGTATAGAATGGCACCGGCTGAATTAAAGGAATTAAAGGCTCAACTAAAGGACATGCTAGAAAGGAACCTAATTCTTCCAAGTACTTCACCGTGGAGAGCTCCGGATTTGTTTGTAAAGAAGAAGGATGGTATCATGAGGATGTGCATTGATTATCAAGCAATGAGTAACTTGACAATCAAGAACAAGTACCTCTTGCCCAGGATTGAAGATATATTTTCATCACAAGGAAATTTGGAATTGAAACCATACGTTGACTCAGATTGGGCAGACTGTGAAGCCACATGAAGATCACCAACTAGATTCTCTATTTTCTTAGGGGTTTCACTAATCAGTTGGAAAACAAAAAAGCAAACCACAGCCTCGAGAAGTTCATCAAAAGCAGAGTATAGAGCATTCGATCAAGTAATCTTTTGAAGAAAACAAAGCCGTGCATAATTTTACATATCTAGAAGAAGAAGCTCGAAACACAATTGAATCATAGTTATTGATTCAAGTCTCAACTTTGATTATATCAAAGGTTTAGACTGTGAAACACCAAGAAGGTGTGAAGGACAGTTGAGTGTAGTCAGGAAGACTGTGGTTGTGTTGAGCTGGTGAAGAGGCAATTCAACCCTGTATGGGACCAATGTAGCAAGCTTAGTTCAAACAATAATCCTACCTGTTGATGACTGAAGCTGGAAGATTGTGAAGCTAGGGATTAGTGAAGGACAATCAAGTGTTTAGAATTTACTTTGTTGATGACGGTCAAATTATACCCGTAAAAGTCATCAACGTTGACCTTAAATCGAGATTAATAATATATATTTCATATTAAATCACATGTTTATATTTATTATTTAATGTTAAGTGATTATTAATATGATATTTGGTATTTAGCCGTTTTCATTATTAAAAGCCAATTTATTGTGCGATAAATGCTGATTTTGTAGATCACGACAAATCGAGAGGATTAATGTCATTCAATCAATGGTCTCAAGATAATAGAGGAAGAAAATCGGAGCATTAAATGAAAGATTAATCAGATCAACACGCAAGCGCGCAAATGGGAACAAGTCGACAAAGAGACGCGTTTAACACGTGTAAAAGGGCTCGATCGACCGAGCCTATCCATTCGATCGAACCGAGTATGTCGGCTCGGTCACTTTTCGGATTTTTTCGTATTTACCTTCTAGATCCTTCATAAGTCGGCAGAAACTCCTATATAAGCAGCAGCGACGAGGAATTGTAAATCATCCCTTCATTCTTTCTTTAATCTTATAATTCATAATACAACTTTGATACAATGTAGAATAATTTGAGGGTTTCCAGCAATTTAAGGGTTGCAATATGTAAGCCTTTATTTTCTGTTTCTTTCCTTTAAGTAATTAATCCCTCCCAATTATGCTTTATCGTTTGAATTAGTTAATCATAGCTAGATGATGTAGATCTAGGCTATGACGTTAGGGATGTGGCGACTCCTTGTCTATGGGGATCCCATAACCTACGTCATACACTTAGTATTTATTCATGAATCTACTTGATTTAATTAATGCGTATCTATGTTAGTTTATATGAATACTGTGCGAATTACTGTTTAATCTGTTATGTATGATGAAACATTTGAGAGATATGTTCGAGGATGTAACTGGGGCGAAATTGATTCGGGTGACCGAATGAGTTCACTCGATCGACCGAGCCCACCTATTCGGTCGATCGAGCCTTGTTTTATCTGTTAAATAGCCACGTCTTTATGGTTAGGTTAACTTAATAGAATTTATAATCTCAGTAGGTATGGCTACGGCTACGTTGCTCGTCTGTTTTAATTAGCGTATGATTAGAAAATACCAATATAGGGCTCCTAGGTTGGCTCATGAATGATCTTCCGGGACTTTCAGCGAGATCTAGGTAGGTTTTGTATTTGGGAATTGAGCTCACCTAGTTATACGTAAATAGTAGATTAACATTAGACCGTGCGGTAATTGTTAATAGATGTAGATCGATGCGATCATTTAGGAAGCACGCTAACCACGAGGAACGTTGCTCAGGCGAGGTGTACGATTAACATCGGCATCCTGTAGAGTTAAATAGCGTGTGAGTTATATGAGATGGAGGCACTAAAAGGCGAAGTCACGTAACAATATCACAGTTGATTTAGTGACTTACCGGTGCTAAGTCAAGTTAAAGAGGATGACTCCGTAGCCAATCTAAGATAGATACAAATGGATTGACAAGATTAATAAGTTCGATTTATTATATAAATTATCTAGGTCCAAACGATAAAGACTATAATTGGGGAGGTTAATTACGTTGTGTCGAGTCGTGTCTTTACTTTTCTTGTCTTATGTTGGTCGTAGACCGCCTCTATGTCCTTGACATGTTTAATTAATTGTTTGTATATAAGATGATCCGCAATTGGTTCCCTGTGGGATCAACCTTGATTCACTATAGCTATACTACGATGGGCCTAGTCCTCTTGCTAGTATTGGTTTATGGTGGTCAAGTATTTTATTACTTGATCTACGTCATCAAGTTTTTGGCGCCGTTGCCGGGGAACCAACGGTCAATTTTATATATAAATAATTTTCTTATTCATGTCAAGTTTTCTGCTTTTAGAGTCTGTTTTGAGTCCTCTCGGTTGTATCGCTATGTGTAAAAATTCCGAACTGGAGCAATTGGTTTAAGCTCCCAATGAGATCGCCTCTCGTTGCCGCCGAGCCTGGTTCTATTTTTCGGGACTTCGCGTGTCATTTATCCTCAGTATGTTTAATCCGTGAGTCTCGATAGGAAGCATGGGAAACCATGTTAAAATCGATCACGGTCTGTTTTTGTTTTTCTTCCGTTTGCGAAACCAGGGAAGCAATAACTGAGTCAAATTTTTCCAAGGGTATTGAAAATAACCAAATGAACATGTGGAGCTACGAATCTAAGATGGGAAAAGCGATGGAAGCAATACCTTTAAAGCACCAAGATGGCTCCGAAAAAAATTTTAAAGGCTTAAATTCTTCGTGGTACAATGTTGAAGGCAAGGTACTACCTTTTTTGCTTATGTTTTACTACCTTTTGGTTTTTTGAGCATAAGTTAGCATATACATGAACCTTAGTATGAATCTTAGCCCGGAGTTGGTTTGTAAGAATAATTTTATTAGTGTCGAAGGTTTTGCCCCATATCTGTCTCATCTAGAGGTGTAAGGAAACTTGTAGTCGTTGAAAGAAGCAAAGTGAATAAAGAGTTCCTCATAGTTACATTAAAATCTCATTGTCCTATGCATGAGATTTCTTCTACTCGCCATGGGAGCAAACAAATTGTGTAGTTTAAGCATTCAAAATCAAGAAGGCGTTGAGTTTTGAGAGAACACAATCTTACGCTTTTCGTTGAGTTTTATGGTGATGGCTTCTCGGTGAACCCACCTTAAAATGTAAACGAGATTACGCTTTGGGTGACAATTTAGAAATCAGAGACTCTTAGTACATGGGTTCGGAAATGGTCTAACCATGGCTGGACGAGTTCAACCGAGCTTCGGCTCAATTGACTCCCCTCCACGTGTGATGTACGTTACAGCAGTTCAACAAAACTTAGCATAGCCGATAAGCCTTCAAGCTAAACGGGGCTTAATCTTGACGGATTGGCCTGAACTGTCACATATGTTCCAACGAATAAGACGGCGTAGGCTTGCCTACATAACCGACCTTATTCGGAGTACTTAGATTCATTGTTTCTTCTTGTCAAGGCGAAAATCATAATTTTAGCCGAGTTTCTTAGAATTCACTAATTCCTAAAACGAGAGCCGAGGTAAGAGCTTTTAATAAATGGTTTGGATAAATGTTGTTTCCTAGGTCTCACAACCAAGGGAAGGGTATTAATCCGCAAAAGCAACAAGCCCACCTCTTATAGTGCGCGAAGGGTCAAAGTCTGGCGATCCAAGAATGATAATTGACAAGGATAATTTTTTTTTGGAACGTCGAGCTGAGGACTTTAAACTCAGAACTACTTCTTTAAAACCCTTAGGATTTCTTTTTAGGATTTTAGGTTTTGTTTTCTTTGAGTCAAATAAAAGTAACGTGACATATGTTGAGGTTTTTTATTTTGCCGTGTTCTGATGGCCATTGGGCTAAGGATGTGCAAAACGTTTTTACTCAATATAGGCCACGTGAAATAGAGTTCCGTAGGAGAGTCAAAAAATTGCTAAAGAAAAGGAAATTTAGCAAACAACCTTAAGATGGAAGCATTAAGAGAGCTTGAGAATTATTGAAAATGTAACAGAGAATGATTGGTGCGAACAAGAACAATTTTGGTCAACTTCCAAAACCTTTTAGAATGGTGATCCAAGTGAAAATCCAAAGTGATGTGCAATTCATTCTGCAATTTTTCACCTTCAAACTTTTCGATCCTCTCACCAATCTGCCCCGGATGTTCACATTTCTTACCATTCTTTCATCGCCTCTCTTTATTTCCATCTGTTTCACTCTCCCACCCAATCTCAATGCCTTAACCATTTTCAACCCACCCATAAACACAATTTCTTACCCACCCTTTATCTTTTTTTCCCAACCTTATGTGTATCTTTTTCTAAACCCATCATACTCTCAACCTCCATTTTGTTTACAAAATACCTTTGTGTTGCTTGAATTTGAAATATTGCTCAGCTTTAATGATTATCTTTTATAATTTTGATTTTCATGATCCTAGTTGGGGTAAGTGTAGCTCGAACCTAGCTAGATTTTAAAGGTTTTTGGTTCGATCAAAGTACAACTTATCTTTCTACCGGAAGTTTTAAATTTCACATTTTTTCCGTTTATTCGGCATTTATAGATGATCATTTTTGTTCTACATTATCACACCGATCGGACCTTGTTGATGACGGTTATGACTTTTACGTGATGCATTGGGTTATTAGTAATTTCAAGGAGTAGCTACATCTCCCTAAGTTCTTGATATCCAATGCAAGCAGAATTTCTCGCGCTAATCGTTTGATTTTATCGTTATCCTCAGGTCGCATTGCATCTGTTATACCTTACCCAGTTTCTCTTTTATCTTTGGAATGAATACATAGTGAGCCAGTCCACCTCGTGTTTTCCCACATGGGGTTATGCTTTTTGATCTTTGTCTTATCCACCGGTTTTTAGATGAAGACTACCATCTTTAGTTGCTTGTTTATTTTTCTTTCTATTTAGTATTTTTCTTGTCTTTGGTTGTATAAAATAAAGAGGCTTAAAATGTTTTTCGGTATTCATACCTAATTATCGCCACATTATTCTATAACTTCCATAGACATGGTGTTATTAACGATTTCGTGGAGTTTGTCTCGCTTATACTGAGTTTTCACTTGCTTCTCCACAACGCGTCTTTGACATTTACTCGATATTGTTCCTTTACTTGAGAGCCGTTTCAGAGCTAAGTCTTTTCTTAAATTCTCATTTATTTTTGTCATTGAGGACAATGCCATGTTTACGTGGGGGTAGGAGACTTAGCTATGTTGTTATGATTAAAATTTGAATGAAACGGTAGAAAAATTGAAAAATTGAAAATTTGAATACATACCATATTATTTATCTCGCACTTTAGAATTGTGAGTTCCTAGCTAAGAATTGATAGGAAATAAACCAAGTTTCATGAGTACGTGATCATTTTATACTTATGTTAGGTAAATTTAAGGATATTCATGCTCGCTTTTGCAAGTAGTTATTTATTATTCAATTACTCAATGTGAATCGAGTATACCGCGCAAATCATAATAATCAAGAAATTATGTGTACATTGCATAGATGATTGGTTATGTAAACTTAGTGTCAATATCTATCTGCTGATGCATTCTTATATTTTAGCCATTAAAGCGGAGTAATAAGCTTGAGACGTACCTGTGTTTGACAATGCGTTAAAACACTAGGCTTGTAGTAACATTACCAAAGTAGCCCCGCGCTTGTGGTAATATTCGATGCTATACATGATCTAAGATAGGGGGATACTCTAAAAAGTTTTCTTCTTTGAGATTAATAGTATTTGAAAAATATGAAGATATGAAAACATATTCAACTCTTTAAGAGGCTTTGAGTAGTACTCGGTCTCCAAGTCCAAAAACCCTATAGATACGCTCTTGCTTATTGCTCTAGTGCTCTAACCATTTCGAGGCATAAGAAGTATGAATGCTGAGGTTGGTAGGTTGAGATTGCGAAGTTAGCATAAACTCTGATCTTGCCACGAATATATAAAACTAAATGCACATGCCACACATCACTTCGATTCATAGTCAGTAGTGAATAATAGATATCTTATGAGCATGACTAGTATGAGTTGACTTGAGTTTCTTGTGTAAGTATGATTTGACCATAGAAAATGTTGTCTTGGGAATGACTTATTGATGCTTTGTTCGGGACGATCAAAGTCTAAGTGGGGTAGTTGATGACGGTCAAATTATACCCGTAAAAGTCATCAACGTTGACCTTAAATCGAGATTAATAATATATATTTCATATTAAATCACATGTTTATATTTATTATTTAATGTTAAGTGATTATTAATATGATATTTGGTATTTAGCCGTTTTCAATATTAAAAGCCAATTTATTGTGCGATAAATGTCGATTTTGTAGATCACGACAAATCGAGAGGATTAATGTCATTCAATCAATGGTCTCAAGATAATAGAGGAAGAAAATCGGAGCATTAAATGAAAGATTAATCAGATCAACACGCAAGCGTGCAAGTGTGGGAACAAGTCGACAAAGAGACGCGTTTAACACGTGTAAAAGGGCTCGATCGACCGAGCCTATCCATTCGATCGACCGAGTATGTCGGCTCGGTCACTTTTCGGATTTTTTGTATTTACCTTCTAGATCCTTCATAAGTCGGCGTAAACTCCTATATAAGCAAAGAATGACGAGGAATTGTAAATCATCCCTTCATTCTTTCTTTAATCTTACAATTCATAATACAACTTTGATACAATGTAGAATAATTTGAGGGTTTCAAAGAATTTAAAGGTCTGCAATATGTAAGCCTTTATTTTCTGTTTTTTCCTTTAAGTAATTAATCCCTCCCAATTATGCTTTATCGTTTGAATTAGTTAATCATAGCTAGATGATGTAGATCTAGGCTATGACATTAGGGATGTGGCGACTCTCATGTCTGTGGGGATCCCATAACCTACGCCCACTTAGTATTTATTCATGAATCTACTTGATTTAATTAATGCGTATCTATGTTAGTTTATATGAATATCTGTATGCGAACCATCGCTTAACTGCTCGTATGATGAAACGCCGAGAGATATGTTCAGGGGATGTAACTGGGACGAAATTGATTCGGGTGACCGAATGAGTTCACTCGGTCGACCGAGCCCACCTATTCGGTCGACCGAGCCCTGTTTTATCCGTTAAATAGCCACGCCTGTATGGTTAGGTTAACTTAATAGAATTTATCATCTCGTAGGTATGGCTACGGCTACGTTGCTCGTCTGCTTTAATTAGCGTATGATTAGGAAATACCAATATAGGGCTCCAGGTTGGTTCATGAATGATCTTCGGGACTTTCAATGAGATCTATGTAGGTTTTGTATTTAGAAATTGAGCTCACCTAGTTATATCGTAAATCGTAGATTAACATTAGACCGCATGTAATTGTTAATAGGACGTAGATCGATGCGATCGTTTAGGAAATACGCCTAACCACAGGAATGTTGCCTAGAGGCGAGGTGTACGATTAACATCGGCATCCTTAGAAGTCGTAGCGTGTGAGTTATATGAGATGGAGGCACTAAAAGGCTAAGTCACGTAACAATATCACAGTGATTTAGTGAATTACCGGTGCTAAGTCAAGTTAAAGAGGATGACTCCGTAGCCAATCTAAGATAGATACAAACGGATTGTGATTAATAAGTTCGGGATTTATTATATAAATTATCTAGGTCCAAACGATAAAGACTATAATTGGGGAGGTTAATTACGTTGTGTCGAGTCGTGTCTTTACTTTTCTTGTCTTATGTTGGTCGTAGACCGCCTCTATGTCCTTGACATGTTTAATTAATTGTTTGTATATAAGATGATCCACAATTGGTTCCCTGTGGGATCGACCTTGATTCACTATAGCTATACTACGATGGGCCTAGTCCTCTTGCTAGTATTGGTTTATGGTGGTCAAGTATTTTATTACTTGATCAACGTCATCATTTGTGTCTTGTAACTGTAAACCTCAAGAACATAGTGAATTTGGCCTCCTACATCACAGGGGAAGAGATGACTGACATGATTACACCACCTGGAACCTCTATAATTCTTGTTTCATTTACTTACTTACTTTACGCATTTACATACTGCATCTAAGTATACACTACATCTAATCACACTCAGCAAACACAAGAAACCGAGTCAGCACTACATTGCATTATATTTAGACAAATCGATAAACTCAAGTTTTATTTAAAGGATTAACTTAATCCGCTGCCGGTTAACTCAGTTCAACATAAGTCGGCACTGACTTATACTCAGCTAAGTTAGCTTAACTCCACACAAGTTTGAGCTGAACTCAATCTGCTTAAGATACAGTTTTCAGATAGGTTTTTGGGGACAAGTTTATTCACCCCCCCTCCCCTCTAAACTTGTGTAAGCCTTTCCAAGGGACCAACATATCTCAAAATAAGTATGTATCCAAAATACTTAGCAGGTTTGGAATGAAGGACATCAACCCAGCACTCACACAATGTGAAGATGGTATGAAACTTAGGCTGGTTTCAAAACCTGCATCATGGAATCACACAATCATTTTGGAATATGCTCAGTTGTTCATTTTTGAGATTTGATGAGTACAAAACTAAATTTCAGGCTCTTATTGCTGAAACTCAAGAAAATTTGATTGAAACATTCATTGAAGATCCACTGATTACAAACAATGAAGATAATGATGGTGAAAGTGATGAAGAAATCGTACTTTTGTAACCGACCTGATATGCAACAATGCTGGATTAAATAAAGGAAAGCAGATAATAGAAGATGAAGAAGCTAGAACTGAAAATTTATCTATCGAACATCATGAGGAAAATGCTTCTACATCTAATTGTCACACTGCTATGAACAATCATAGACATAAAGATTTCAACAATGACTTGGACATACTCATAAAGGAATTAGAGGAAATTCAAAAGAATTATGAGAATGTGAAAAAGGAAAAATATTTGTTGAAAGGTGAAGTTCTAAGATTGAATGCTCAGATCAATTTTATCAAGGCTAACAATGGAATCAAGGAGAATTGCACAACTGATGAACTAACAGAAGTTATAAACATAACATAATCAACAGTTGACCCAATTCCAATTATTCAGTTCAAACCAGGTAAACCATATAAGACTGAACCGGTTTAGGGTTTGACAGTCAGCAAAATTCTAAGTTTAGACCTAGTACAGTTAGACCCAAGTTTGTAGTTGCAAAAAAGTCAAGAACTCAGAAAACTGACAATATTGTTAGAACTGACAATTTATCAGGACAGCCTCGAACTAAAACTGACAAAACTGTAAAATCAGTCAGTAGCAAACAGCAAACTGGAAGATTTTATAGTAAGTATATGAGGACTGAAAAAGGCAGAACTGATCAGAGATCAGTTAAAAGAACATTCAAGTCTTATCCTTCAAGGAATGAAAATCATTCATGGAATACCAGATTCAGGGGGAAAGGAGGACTTTTTCCCACTGATGAAGACTGGAATGGACCAATGATCACTCAGCTTCACAAAATCCTCAAGAAAAGGATGTTCGAATCCAAAAATCAGAATTTTTTGAAAACTGACCATACTCAGCCGAAACATCAAGATAGGTATAAGTATAAAACTGATAAGTCATCTAAGACTTACAGAAATACAAAAACTAATCAAAAAGGACCCAAACAGATATGGGTACCAAAAATTTTTTAATTTGTTTTGCAGAAGAAAAACTGAACGGACGACTGACTCAATGTTTGGATAAGATCAAAGCTGAATTCCTACAGCTGGAGATAAACCGTATCTACTGCATTTACTAATGCAAGCTACGGATGACAGAAAAGTTGTGACCTACATTCATCTGAATCATCCATCTTCTCCACTCACTATCCTTTTCGCGATCTCAACGCCAGATGGAACTTATGACAAGACAACCCAGTCAAAACTTTCTAACTACCCTTTCTACCACTTATAAATACCTTCTTATTTTCTCTTCCTAAATTCTTTACACTCAATTTTTGCATAATCCTCATTCGAATTCCCAAATTTTCTCCGAATTCTACTCAACCTTTAGAAATCATGTCTTTTACCCAAGTTGAACCAGTAATGATTATCTCACTCTATCAATATATCGCAAGATATACAGATCAAACACTAGCCAAGCTGATAGCATAGAAAATCTGGAAAATCAAAGGTCTGGAGCAGGTGATTAACATCAATTTGAAGAGTGTGTGCCTGGATGGAATTGGTGACTTCTATGAGTTTGAAAGAACAGACATAGAAGAAGAAGAAGAAGACGTTCACACTTATATCACTCGAGTCAATGGAAATGAGATTAAGGTTACAGAGAACTTAATTGCAGAAATATTTGGTTTTGAGAAATCTGGACGCACTTCTATTCTCAAAATATCTAAAGAACAAAAAGAGAAACTTTGGAAAGATATTGCAATCATAGGAGATTCAAGTGTATCACTGTCTGGATCAACAGGGCTGCTCATGCCAGAATTCAAATTCTTGACCAAGATGCTAGCTAATTGCGTAATTGGAAACGCAGACAACTTCAGTAATCTCTCCGGAAAAAAGTTAGACCTCCTCTACGTAATTTGGTTCGAAGAAGATTTTAATTGGCAAAGATATATTTTTGATCAACTGATAGCACAATCTTCTGATGTGCCCAAGAAGAAAAACATAGAGAAGAAAGGAAGATTCTATCTCAAGAAGACTCTTGCCCTCTTAGCCCAAATAATTATCGATCATTTTGGTGTTACAAGGAGAAAAGAAACTATAATTGTTGATGGCAAGATTGCAGCCAAAGAATAGAAATCCAAGAAAAGGAAAGATGGAGGTTCTGAAACTAAACCTAAGAAGAAAAGAAAAAGGTCTTCCAAGAATGTAACAATTGAGGAAGCTTTAGAAGATCTTGAGAGACTGAGAGAAAGGAAAAGAAAATTGGAAAAAGTCACAACCGGTCAGGCTACTGAGAAAGCAGTAGAGGCTCCACCAGTAAAATCAACCACCTCAGTTGCTGAAAGCAAAGGAAAGAAATCCAGAACTGAGGAAACTCCCACCAAACAAGTCATTGCTGAAGTAGAACCTGTTGCTGAGGAAGTACCAGTTCAAGAATCAACAAAGGAATTTCAAGAAGTTGTCCCTTCACAACCAAAAACTGACACTCAGGGGGAACAAACCCTGAGAGCTGAAGTTGATGAGAAGGGAACTGATAGTGATGAGGAACTGGTTGGACCTGGTGTAATTGCGATGCTTAATCTGATATCTTTATCAAGATCAACACCACAAAAATCAGCATCCAGAATCGAATATGAAGAATCTATCAAAAAACTGGAAGCTTCTCAATCACAAGAAAAATAAGCTGTTAAGATTGAATCGATACCAGTACAAGTCATCACTCTAGATGAGCTTGTTAATGAAGGAGAAGTTGAAAAGACAGCTGATGATGTTGAGAAAAAGAAAGAACCGATTCATCGAACCGGGAGGCCGAACTTGTTGCCGTTGAGCCTCAGGAAACTGAATCAAGAATGGATTATGTACAAGTTTCTATACCTACAGCTGATGCTGAACCTATCACCATGTCAGATTCTCTACCAGAAGAAGTTGTAGCTGAAGAAAAACTAGAAACGGAACAAGCTGCCTCAGTTCCAGAAGTTGTTCTTACTGAATCATCAATCATCCCAGTTGTTGCTGAGGGAGAAGCCAGCAAAACTGAAGCTCAAAGATCTGCAGCTGAGAATGTTTTAGGACAAGTTGAGCCTCTAGCTGAATCAAGTGTGGAGATTCCTAGAGAAACTGAAGATATTTTAAACCAACTTGATCCAAGTGTCAATATTGAAAAACTGATCAAAGCTGACTGTAGTAGACTTGATCATTATCAGTACTGGAAGTTCAGCTCCATTCCAAACCAAAGAGGTCAACTTGCGGAAATGGAAAGAACTGAACAATGGGTTTTTGATCTTTTTGATATCACTCATCTATCGCAACTGTTTAGATCTGAAGAATTTCTAAGTACTGGATACTAACTCGTAAGAAACAGATATTGAGAAAGATATACCAAAAAGGGAGAATCAAGGGCAAAGAAAGATGATACTGATGATGATGATGATTCTCAGGGAGATCCTGATTTACAGAAAGGGATTCTCGCCTTACTACAAGAAAAAGAAGAAGCAAAGAATGTTGTCGAAGAAGGATCATCTGAAGGAAGTTCAGATGAAAGTGAAGAAACTGAAACTAATCAGATAGAAAATCTGAAAATCAAGAGAAGGAAAGATATCAGTCTCCAACTGATAAAAATGTTCTAAAAATAGCATTAGCTGATGTTGTTAAATCACCTGCAAGAGAGGCTGTTTCAGAAGATGAAAGAGAAAAGACTGAGAACTTCAAAGATAGGCTAAAACATGTTGCCTCCTCTCCACTCAAAGAATTAGAGACATCTGAGAATTTTGTGAGCAAATCTTAGACTGAAGAGATCAAAACACTTGGAGCTGAGAAAATTTTAACTGGAGAAAAGAAAACTGAACTAAAAAGTACCTACACAAGCTGATACTATCTGATTCAACCTCAATGAGCTTGTGAGAATTCAGAAAAATGATTTAAGTGTATTCAGGAAAGTATTAAAGTCAATGGAAGAAAGCAGAACTGAAAGAAACAACATGGAAAAGAAGCTAATTAGAGTCAAGGAGGATTGTCATGATACTCTAATCGCCATCAGAAAAACAACCATTGAATCTGAGGCAAGAAAAACTGAGACTCAAGAAAGATGGGAAGGCGTTCTCAACAATATGGTTGATATACTGATTTTACTGGAGAATGCGATGAAAGACTCAGTTGTAGCTCAAACCATATTGGCATCAAACCAGCAGCACCTGAACTCTTACATCAGGAGCTTGATCAACAAAGATGATGTCAATAAGCGGGAAAGTTTGGACATGCTAAAAGTCAATGCAGTTGACATGCCTTAAGTTCTTGGATGTATTGATGAGAAATTGACTGAACTGAAGAAAGCTAGAGGTGAGTTAACTGATGAAGAGATGGAACTAATTGCAAAGTTCTTAGAGCCAACTGACAAAAGACTCGCTCTAGACTCTCAAATGTATAATGTTTTCAAAGGTCTACCTGCTCAAGAAGGAGTATCAAGGGAACAAGCCTTAGAGACATTTCTGAACATGCAAAAGATTCTCTTGCACTATTGGAACAAACTCAGTAAATGGGAAAGAGATGGTACTCTAGATAAGGTCTCAGATCAAATTGAAAAGACTAAATTTGAGTTTGTTATGAATTTACTGAAGATAGCCACAAGTGAAATATTGAGGAGAGCTGTTTTCGTTTTTGTCGTACTATTCAAAAGCAAATTTTTCGGCAAGCACAATATGACAGATTCATGGAACATATGGGCAAACATCCATGGAATCGAGAGCAGCAACCAACATTGCTATGAGAGAAGTTGCTGAAATTTTTGACAACAAGATAAGCGAAGCTGATAAATGAACTGGAAAAGAAGTTGTAACTTAATTTCATTTCATGTATTTGTATTTTAATACTCTGTAACTCAGTCATCAATAGAATCTCAGTTTATCAGTTCTTCGTGTTCTTTACTTTGTTTTGTCCTTATCTTTTTGCATTGCTTTTAATGAGGGTATTGACATCATCAAAAAATGGGGAAATTGTTGGAAATAAAATTTATGTTTTGATGATGATTCAACAGTTAGTTTAATTATTATATTTAACCCCATTGATGAAGTGTCATAACTAGCTGTTATAGTGCAAAGCAAAAAGATGTCTAGAAATCAATGTATAGGATTTAATAGAGTCTGATATTTGTATAAGTTATATCAGACAAGAATTGTAATAGCTCTAGGTTTAGAATTGAGAAAAAAAGAAACTGACTTATTGAACTGAGTTCATAACTGAAGATTAATCAACTGATAGAAACTAAAGATGAAAGGTCGAGGATCGACTCGATTATAGAAGAAGAATCAAGAAGGTAAGTTCAGTTGAGGACATAGACTCGGTTGACTTATCTAGAATCAAGAAGCGAGGGTTTAGACTCAGTTAATGAAGATCGAAGAACTGGGGGTTCAAACTCAGTTGTGTAGACCAAATCCAAGACTGTAAAGTTAGAATTCAGGAAAGTCTGTGATGGCATGAACTGACTTTATGGATCTTGATAGAAGGACTAAGTATCATAAGGACATTGATATATTAGCTATTTTGTGAATTATGGTGTACTCTGATTAAGTCAATTATAATCAGATGAAAAGGGAGTACTGAGCTCTTAAAGAAGAGTAAAAACTCAGTTAAACCTCTCAAAGCTGAAAACAGAATAAGATAAGTTTTCATGCTGAGGTCAAGCAAAGCTGAAGGAAAATCTGACCGTTATAAAACAAACAATTTTATTGGCTGAACAGAATTGTCAGAAAGGACACTGACATTCATCAGAATAAGCAAGACCACCAACGGATACAAGAATTCAAATACAAACATTCGAATTCAGCTAACCGTTGAAGAAAGCCCTATAAATAGACTACTTCTACTATAAGAAGAAGCGCGGAATTCTAAGAATTAATCTAGTCAAGAAAGATTATACCAAGAGGGAAAGTAAACCAAAAGAATTCCTGCTAAGCACTTAATTGAAAGATCAAGAAATCTTCATAAGCATTCAAAGAAAGATCAAGTAATCTTTTGAAGAAAACAGAGCCGTGCAGTCAGGAAGAAAACAGAGCTCGAAACACAATTGAATCATAGTTATTGATTCAAGTCTCAACTTTGATTCTATCAAAGGTTTAGACTGTGAAACACCAAGAAGGTGTGAAGGACAGTTGAGTGCAGTCAGGAAGACTGTGGTTGTGTTGAGCTGGTGAAGAGGCAATTCAACCCTCTAAGGGACCAGTGTAGCAAGCTTAGTTCAAACAGCAATCCTACATGTTGAAGACTGAAGCTGGAATATTGTGAAGCTAGGGATTAGTGAAGGACAATCAAGTGTTTAGAATTTACTTTGTGTCTTGTAATTGTAAACCTAAAAAACATAGTGAATTTGGCCGCCTACATCACAGGGGAAGAGATGACTGGCAGGATTACACCACCTAGAACCTCTATAATTCTTGTTTCATGTACTTACTTACTTTGCGCATTTACTTACTGCATCTAAGTATTCACTACATTTAATCACACTCAGCAAACACAAGAAACCGAGTCTGCACTACATTGCATTATATTTAGACAAATCAATAAACTCAAGTTTTATTTAAAGGCTTAACTTAATCCGCTGCCGGTTAACTCAGTTCAGCATTAGTCGGCACTGACTTATACTCAGCTAAGTTAGCTTAACTCTACACAAGTTTGAGCTGAACTCAATCTGCTCAAGATTCAGTTTTCAGATTGGTTTTTGGGGACAAGTTTATTCACCCCCCTCTAAACTTGTGTAAGACTTTCCAAAGGACCAACATATCTCAAAAGAAGTATGTATCCGTAATACTCAGCAGGTTTGGAATGAAGGACAACAACCCAGCACCCACACCCTGTGAAGCTGGTATGAAACTTAGCAAAGAAGGAACAGGTGGAAAGGTGAATCCCACCTTGTACAAACAGATGATAGAGTGCCTTCTATACTTGACAGCAACAAGACCTGACATCATGCATGCTGTAAGTGTGGCAAGAAGATACATGGAGTCACCATCAGCAGACCACTTAAACTATGTGAAAAGGATCCTAAGATACCTAAATGGAACCATCAATCTTGGCATCAAGTATGGTTCAGCACGGAAGGCTCAGCTGACTGGATATTCAGACGGTGATTATGCAGGAGATGTTGAGGACAGGAAGAGTACTTCTGGTTTTGTGTTTATATGTGGAACAAGTGCTATCAGCTGGTCATCAAAGAAGCAACCAAGAGTCACTCTATCCACAATGAAGCGTGGTTTGTAAGAAAGAAGACACCGCTCAAGTCGCTTGATCAGTTAAGAAGAATCTTTGGAAGTTCTCGGGAGTAGTTCAAAGATACCGAAACATCCTATATTGTGATAACAGTTCCACCATTAAGTTATCTAAGAATCCAGTCTAACACAACAGAAGCAAGCACATAGATGTGAAGTATCACTTTCTAAAGGATCTATGTGAAGAAGGGATCATTGAGATGCTGCATTGCAGAAATGAAGATCAATTGGCAGACATTATGACTAAAGGACTGAAGATGGATCAATTTCTGAAGCTTAGAGACAAGCTGAGAATGTGTTAAGTAATCTGAACAGACAACTCCGATTAAGGGAAGGAATGTTAGAATAATTAAATTAATTATTATGTTAATTAAGTTTTATTATTACCTAAAGCTATGTCAATCATGTTATTTTCTCAATACTAGAATAGCTATTTCTAGTTTAAAGTCATGATCCATGTTTCCCACTTTATAGGAAGTGTCCTGGTGGTTCGTTATTTTCAACGTGTATTTATATACTTGTTCTATTAATGAAATCTACAAGTTTTTCTAAAAACTATCTCTTCCATAAAAGTTAATTATCAGATATAGGGTAGGATGTTGAAAGCTTCGGCGCCCCTTTAATCGTCTATGCAATGGTTCGTGTTGGAGAAGGGTTTACTGGCATGGATTCCGGCCATTGATAGAGCATCTGTCATATTTCTTGTTTTTTTTTTGTTTTTTTTTTATTTTTATTATCATCGGAAGTGATATGATTACACCTTTGTGTACTGTATTAGTTTATTTTAATGATCACTCAAGTTGATTTTGCATTTCTGTTTTTCTTTTTTCATTTCTGATTTTGCTCTTAGACTTCAGTCTTGAATTGATGTTGAAATTCATCATATGTGAGTGTTATTTATTTCACCTCAATTTTATGAAAAACAATGAAGATTGAATTAAAAAAATAAATGAAATTTTAGGGTGGTCCAGGTGTAAGTTTTGGACCACAAAGTCAGCAGTACTTTCAAAGGGATACATTGATGGAAAGTTTTTACAGGTAGATGTCCATTTTAGAATGTTGGATTCCTATTGGTTTTGATGCACCAACTACGATTTGCACCAGGTCCAACATAAAATTTATGAATAAAATATGGAGAAAATCTGGAATTGTAAGCATTAATTATACAGGTTAAAAAAATAAATTAATCTTTCTTGCAAAAAAAGATACTAATATTAACCAAAGCTTCCACGATCAATAATCATGGAATTAAACCAAATCAAGTGTGTTAGTCATCTCGTTTATATCGAAAAGTTGTCAAACAATAACCAGATTGTTTCTGTATATCATTATGTGGCCGTCTTGTGGATTTCTCGTTTCGTTCTGTTTTGTTTTATTGAAATCGTCCACCCACACAAAATTTTATTAAGATTGCATTGAGTATCGTGATAATTAAAATATTGTAATATATATCAAATGATATAACATTTCTACGACTACACTGATTGACCGGCAAATACATTGAGTCACGGTAGTCGGTTAAATTGGAAGATTATATATCTTCGTAAATAAAAAATTATATAATGAAAAATACTAATATATATATGGAAAATTATGGAAACAGACGAAAAAAAAAAAAAAATTTGTGTAAAAAATTAGCAAAACGGACCGAAGAACATCATATTCTTATCATTTTCCTTCCCGGCTACTATCTTTAAATATATATATATAATTCACTGTCGAAATTCATTAATTTTCAAAATTCATCATTGAAATTCACTGATTTTCTAATTCATCATTGAAATTCAATGATTTCGGGATTCATTTTTAAGATATAATCGATTTTCGGGATGCATGCATGATAATTGTCATTCTCCTATAAAAATATGTAATTTATCGTATTCTTAAAATATTTCAGATTATTATCATTATCCCTAATTTAATATATATATATATATATATATATATATATATATATATATATATATATATGAAAATTATGGAAAAGGACAATTTTGTTTTTGTAAAACAGTAGCAAAACGGACCGGAACATAATTTTTCAGTGGTGATAGATCCTTACATATAATGTGTAGTGGATATACACTACACACATCTTATTCATTTATTTGAAAGAAGACACTTTAATCAATGGAAATATGTGTACAGTAGTAGACAACACTACTACAAGATGTACGTGTAGTGGATATATTATTTAAGGAGAGTGATTTTTGTGATCACCCTCATCCACATAACACTTTATAACCACACATTTTCATTTTAAAAAAAAAAACAAAAAAAAACACAAAAATTCTGAACCACAGAGTTTAATTTTCGAGGGACCGATCCACGTAAATTCTGTGCCTTTATCATTTTCCATCATTTAATGGGGTAAATATGACACACAAACACAAGGAAAAAAAAAAAAAAAAATGGTCGGAAGGACATAAATTTATTTGTTGTTCCCATAATACCCTGATTTAAAAAGAAATAGTAAGATTTATTATCATCCATTATAAACCCTAATTCTCGTTAAAATAAAATAAAAAAATAAAAAAATAAAAAATAAAAAACAAAAAAAACCCGCCTGCACTGGTTGCTGGGCGGCATGCTTTCCCATTGAAGCTTTATTACCGACACCGACTGGACCTGTTGTTGCTACTCCTGGCCTACTCCTCCAGCAGGATCAATCTATGAACACACGCATAACATTCGCCGTCTTACGTTTCTCATCTTCCGCCATATTATTTTACGTGCCTAATGAATTGTAAACTAAAACTTTACAATCACATGTACCAACAAAAATCTTAAGGTAACAATTTACCTTCAATTTCCGAAAACGAGTAGGCTGACTTTTCACCTCATTGTTTACGAAAATTATTGCCGCCATTACGTGATGCGAATCAGTGGCGGATCCAGAAATATATTTCAGTGGTGTTATCGTAGTCTAAAACTACATCTTTTATCCAAAAATAATTCCAGTGGGGTCACCGAAATCTAAAACATTAATTTTTATCGACAAAATGACACTTTTTAACAACAAAACTACATAGTTTTAATACTAAATTTTCTTTTTCTTTTTTTATAGAAATTGAGTGGGGTCACGTGACCCCCCTTGGGTATGCTGGATCCGCCAGTGATGCGAACGAAGCAGTATTAAATCATCAGATTTAAAGCAGTAAAATAAAATTGAAACTCTTCCAGTAATCGTGACGATCGAATTAAACAATTTTATTCCAATAGTCAAATCAAAGGTTGCTCTGATACAACAAGGAAATAACGAGATAATCGCAACGGAATTTAAAATTATATTTTCTTTTAACGAGATCCACTTTGGTTCGTTCTATTGAAATACAAGAGTAAAGGTCAGAACTGGACGCCAGTGAAGCAGAGTAACTCGCCGAATAGAGCAATGGTAAGGGCAGTGTTGCTTCAGACGTTTGGGGTAGAGGAATGAGCAGGAGGGCCGAGTAGAGTAGGATTTTGAAGTAGTTGCGTAGGAAGTGGGACAGTGATGTGTTGGAGATATCCCATGAAATGGGGTTAAAATGGTCAACTTTAGCGCGAATTTCGGATACGCTCCGGTGAGATTCACCGGGAGCTTATTACGTCTAAATATTCTACTCACGGAGTAGATAATGTTTGGCTTTAGAATCACTCGATTCGGATATCGGGTAAATGAGAAATTAATGCCTAAAGTTGGTTGAAAATGCGTTGGAGATAAGAGTTGAAGGGAGTACCTCAACTCAATATCCCACATTGGAAAGATGGGAGACTTGAGCTCCATATATAAGGGCTTAGTGTATGCTCTTATAAATGTGCCCCAAGGGGCAAGACACTTTTGTGCAGGAGGGAGGACTTAGATATTTCCACACGCGCGCGCGCCGCCGCCGCCCGTCCGGTCACTCCCTATTGAGCTCGAGCTCGGTTCGGGTGTTACTATTAATTTTTTGGACAATGGGAGTGACCGGTCTCAACAATGTGACGATGACGACGCTCAATAGTCCCCATGTGCTTATGAGTGTGGGGACAATAGACAGGATGATCAATGACTATAGTGTCAAAGTGACGTGCTAGGCATTGAAATTCACCACCACAACCCGATTGGATGACTTTGTTTTTGCAGTTGAATTGATGTTCAACAAGCGATTAAAAATTTAAAAATACATCTCTATATCAGAATTTAAACGAAAGGGATATCACCACACAAACTTAGAATAATCATCCACAAACCTTATATAATAACGGGAACCATAAATGGATGGTTCAACATAAGGACCCCAAACACCGTGAGTAAAGCAAACCTAAAGGTGCAGAAGAAGTAAAATTTGACACATGCAAGGACTGACAGTGACTTTTAGCCCACTGACACGCAGCACAAACATTGGCTGGTGATTTATTGGAAACATAAATATTAAAACGACATAAAACTTGTGTTAGAACTTGCTGAGAACAATGACCAAGACGTTGATGCCAAATAGATGGTGAATTACGGCTGGAAATAAGTGGCATGAGCAAATGGGACAAATGAACAAGATGGAGAAGTGATAAAGACCATCTTTCAAGTAACTTCTATGATGTGTGTGGCCCGAGTAGTCCTTCACAAGATAATAAGTATAGCGAAATTCTACATAAACGGAATTGTCTGAAGCAAACCAATGAACATAGAGTAGATAGGTACGTAGGGAAGGGGAAACAAGCATGTCAGCAAAGGTGACTTGATCTCTAATCTGGTGGCACTAATCTATTAGTCAGTTGAGTGATGGTCAGCTGAGAAAGTGTATTCAAGTCTGTGAAAGTCAGCTGGTGAAGTTAGTTGAGTTTCTTCCTGAGTCGGCCTGACTCTTTGAGGTCTTCTGAGGTTATTGAATACAATTGACTTCTACGTTTGGGCATTGGTTAGCTGAGTTGGGTCAGCAGTGGGACCCATGTCTAGGGCATTTACGGCATTCCGAGACAGATCCTTTGGCGGTTAGGGTTTAGGGAACTATGCCTATAAATAATGATCTTGTAATCAATGTAAAAGTGTGTAAATACACTGAATTTCAATGCATAATAAATATCTCTTTTATGTCCATGGAATAGTCGGCATAACACCGTAAACCACGTTAAATCTTGTGTTCTTTTTGTTTCTATTTTCTGTGATTATTTACCGTTAGATTTCTTCTGTTATTTATCACTTTTGCATCCAGATTCCCTATCCTAGTTATAACAAACTGGTAGCAGAGCGTAAGGTTTCAGGGAATCATCTATACGAATGAATTTTATCTTCACCATGACCTTCACCGGTGCTACGAGTCTGTGATAAAAGTATCGTTCTTTGGCAAGAAAGCTGTCTGCAATTGATGTAAAAATTGATAAGTTTATAGGAAGAAACAATTTTAATCTATGGCAAATCAAGATGCTGGCCTTGTTAAAGTAGTAAGGGTTGTGGACTCATTTATCTGGTAAAGGAGACACCACTTTTGCAGATTATGCCGTTCTAGAAGAGAAAGCACATTCAATCATCATGTTGTGCTTATCTGATTTTGTTATCACTGAAGTTACTAAAGAAGACACATCTGCCAAGTTGTGGGCAAAGCTTGAAACCTTGTATATGACTAAGTCATTAACAAACAAGTTGCTACTGAAGCAGAGACTGTTCAGTCTAAGGATGCATGAAGGAGCAGAAAACTTGATGGCATTGTAGTAGTGTTCCAAATCACCGGCAGTGTACCGGGTCAATTGTACCACATGTTGGTGAGCAAGATCGTATTCCATGAGGAATCTAGTTAAGTACCTAAGTTAGATTTGTTCTTAGTTCATGTCAATCAAATTTTGGAAGAAGGTGATTTTTTACGATCACCGGGTGCTACCAACTATAGTGTAAAGTGTAAAAGGGTAAAATAAACGATATTACAGTATATAGCCAAGTTACGATCCAACTAACTACTCTCTCCCCCTAAACGATATCCAGAAATGAGTGTTACCTACAAACCTACCATGTATGTTCTTGATATGTTTTAAGGGTGCAATCTCCGAAAATAGCTTACTAGACACTAATACCATAATCTAGCGCACTATGTTAGATTCAACAATCTACTTCCCGGATTTAACTAACCTAACATGGATAATCTCATTGTGACGCTCAACTGTATTGAAAAACTCACTCAAGAAACAAGAACCGAACAACTCGACTACTTACGTGGCGATCCTAGAACCCCTTTTCCCATACTACCTCACAAAATACATATGTAAAGATAATGTGTGTGATAAATCATTGATTGATGACCTCATCGAAGAAATAAAGAGTAAGTTCTAGGACATAAACATTCAAGAATCTTGTATTTTAAACAAGGTTCGATTTCACTAATCTTCACATAACTCGGCTATAAAGAAATTAGTTACTCTAATCTTGTCAAAATCACAAGAAACTAAAATCAAACACAAGGAAATCAAAGATAAGAAGAAAATAAAGTTACCCATTCGAATAAGATGAAGAAAAATTGAATCTTTGAACAAAAGCCCGTCGATCCCGTATCAAGAAATCTTCAAAATGATCCAAGTTACTAATATTCTTCACCAAAATACAACTAATCTAATATCTAACTAAACTAAGGAAAAGGGAAAATGAGTCTAAGAGTAGTTGAGGACGAAGATCATGTGTAAAAAGTGGGGAGAAAAAATATATATATACTCCCCCAAAAGGTTTTCCTACAAATAATTACAAATATGCCATTTTGGATCAGAGGTGGGCAGAGGACACCTCTGCCCAAGGGCCTGGGGCTCCACCAAAAATATCTTCATCTTGCAGGAAGGCAGAGTTGTACACCTCTATCTATAGGTATGCGCCTAGAGAGCATTGTTGTGAAAATCCTAAAAACCAGAAGCTGGAGGTGTGCACCTCTCCCTGCATCCGTGGGCCTCTAGCAAGGAAAAAAATTAGGAACCAAAAACCATTGAGCAGAGGTGTGCACCTCTGCTTAGAGGCGTGGGCCTCTTCCAGAAAAATCACAAAAACTTCGTTTTCTCATCGTTTCATCATTGAGCTTTGGTTGAACTTTTTATGGACTTATAACTCGCCTCCGACCATCGAAACCACCTAAAATCCCTCACATCAGAATGAAAAACACCATGTACAATCCCCTAAAGACACAATAGCTCCGAAATATGCACCGATTCACCCAAAAGTATGAGATTTTTGGACTATGACATCCTAGACCTCAAATAAATACATAGCACGGTGAATATGCAACTAAAATCACCGAAATGTACCACAAACATCCTAAATGAATCGTATATAGGGGTAAACACAAAAGTAAAGTGATAGCATGGTTGACTCTCATCAACTACCCCTTATTTAGTGTTTGCTCGCTTTCGAGCAAAATGAGTGATTAAAAAAGAAAGATGAAGTCGACATTGCTATCATACGTTTAGTCTATAAGAATAGAAATGGTAAGACACAAGTAATTAACCCAAATGCATATGATTTAAGTTTAACCTTGTATTGAAAAAGAATGTGTGTGAGTATAGCTTCTTCACAACAATCACCGATGACTGCTCAGATTATAGACGTTTAATTTACCGAGGTTACACCATAGGCTTATACTTCATAAACATCTCTACTAATCGAGGTCAATATAAGTCTAGTAGGGTCAAAGATGACTTGAAAGGTTGTAATGTTAGGCTAGGGCCGGGGCTAACGTTAGGTGTAAGTGAGCTTTTGAAACATCTAATGAAAAAAACATAAGCACTTCCTTACATAGCTTGTAAGACTCCACTCTCATATGGACGCTCATTTGAATAGTATGAACCATCAACCGAGCTGTTGGAGATATTCTAGTTTTAATGATGAGAGCCAGACTAGCTGTTATAGAGCAAAGGCAAAAGGATGTCTAGAATTAATGTATAGGTTTATTAGAGATTGATCTTTGTATAGGTTTGATCAAACAAGCACTTAAAGAGGTCGCTTGACTTGTTTGTGCAGACTGTCTAGGTTAGGTGTTCAGAGAGAGTGTCTAGCACCCACCAAGACGAAGGATGATGGTTCAAACTCAAGAATGAAGGCTAAGGGATAAAACATAGTAAGGAAGTTTATAAGCCAAGGATATGGGATCAGAATTTAGGTAAGTATGTGATGGCCTAAACTGATCACATATACCTTGTATCGAAGGTCTAAGTTCCATACAAGTAAGAGTGATGATTAGGACCTAGTTGTACTTGATATGGTGTACTATAACTTCATAATCAAAAGTTAGATGAGAAGCAGTCAGCTGAAGTGTTTATTAAAAAACAGCAGACTAAAAGTCAGTTGACCATATAAATACATCAGCAGACTTATGAAACATGTATCTGCTGAATGTAAAATCGATTTAATCCAAGTTTTTTTGAAAAATAAAAAAGATAAGGATGAATTACAAGCATTGGATTAACCAGTCAATCAATGGCCAAGATTAAAGAAACGTTGTAAGGATTTCAAAGTCAAAGCAAATGTGGTTATTTCATTGGTCGATTGATCGCCTTATCAAAAGGACATCGATGTCGGTAAGATAGTACAAATGAGACTTTTTAGGAAGTTAATCGAGATAATTTATAGCGGTTGAATTGGAAATTCAAATTCAAAACACAGGATTTACACACTATAAATAGAGGACTCCCGAATCAGATTGCAACAACCAACAACAACTAGAAACACAAGAATACGTAATTTTTACAAGAAATCAAAAGTTAAATACCCTGCTGAACTTAACTAGACTTAATTTCTGATCAAGAATTTTTCTTCAAGTGTTTTTGCATTCAAGAATTATCCAGTATGCACACTTGAAAAATACAAGCTGCTGATCTTATCATCCTGTTCAAAGCTTGCTGAAGCTGAATCACTTACTTGATTCAACCACTTCTTTTAAGGAAGTTTTATGAAGACAGAGAAGCACTACTGAGGTGTCAAGAACTGTTCTTTTGTGGTGGAGCTGGTGAAGAGGCAATCCTACCCTTCAAGGACCAGCGGAGTACTTAGGAGCAGACTTTACATGTTATTAGTATTCGGTTTGGGAAGCCATAGTCATTGGTCAAGGACAAACATCTTAAGGACTTTTGTAACAACTATCTCAAAAGACTCTAGTGAATTTCCTCTAACATCACAGAGAAGAGTGGGGTGACAGATTACACCACTTGAACCACTATAAAACATGCCTACCTTACTTTATTGCATTTACTTTACGCACCATATTTTTATTTGCATGCTTATCATATCAACTCTTGAACTAGCTCTTTGGATTCACACACATTTCACTACTAAGTATCTAATACTTAGTATCATCTTTCATCAACAAGTATTAAGGCTTAATATAATATATTCACCGCAACAAATTCAATAGTATCAATTGTCACAGATCGCTTATGTCACAGAGACTATTGACCTCTGTTGAATTTGTAAACTTCAAAAAGTTTTAAATGTTAAGTTTATTCACCCCCTCTAAAGTTAACCAAATCCTTTTCAAGGGACCAACAATTGGTATCAAGTCGAGCTTCATTATGAAGTAATCCTACTTGTTGTGCTTTAGAAATCTTTGAAAACTTTTTCAAGTTTTTGTTTTCCAAAGCTTTTGCATCATGGATAACAACCAATATGCTAGTACCATGTTGATGTGCTATATTGATCATTTTGATGAATATAAACGTCATTATGCAAGCTCATCTAGATGCTACACATGATAAGATGATGGATGTCCTGGTTGATGTACCACTTGAGATCACCAAAGTCATAACTATGGATGGTCAGAATCAAACTGTTCCAAACCAAAAAGTGAATGTTGTGTTGAAGATAAAAAAGAGCAAATCTAAACAACATTTCTATTGATATCATCTACAGAACTTTGGATAGCAATATGTATATGAAAGTGATAGATTGAAGAACTGCCAAAGAATTATGGGAGATGCTGCAACTTATATGGGAAATGAAGGTTACTGCAATGGAAGAGTCCAGCCGTCCAGGAGACTTCATGAGGACACCTTCAAGTTTTTCTCAGATATTAAAGCTTATGAATTCATCAAGGACATCATTCCAAATGCTGAAAAGGAAGTGTTGGTCCCAGAGAAGGGTAAAACTATAGTCAGAGAGGGGGGGGGGGGGTGAATGACTATAGTGGAGTTTCAAAAACTTTTCTTGTATTTAAAAGCTTTTGGGCAGCGGATAAATCCCTTCTTACTATGTTGTTTCAAAGTAGTTTGGACAATCACAGATATAGATTATAATCTAAGCAATTTAAATAAATGCAGTAA
Source organism: Gentiana macrophylla (assembly GCA_026214975.1). Classification (NCBI taxonomy): domain Eukaryota; kingdom Viridiplantae; phylum Streptophyta; class Magnoliopsida; order Gentianales; family Gentianaceae; genus Gentiana; species Gentiana macrophylla. The sequence goes on along the minus strand of CM047806.1, from coordinate 101,807,642 downwards.
AGTAAATTGACACAAGGCTTATAGTGGTTCAGGGTGGTGTAATCCCTTAATCCACTCTTCTCCTGTGATGATTGGAGGAATTCACTATTGTTTTTACAGATACAATAGTATGATTGTCCTTGACTTCCCAAGCTTCACAATCTACAAGACTATCACTCCTTGATCGCAAATGCCTTGATTGATTGATCTTTCTTTCGCTCCTTGAGATTAAATCCTTCAAAGAGGCTATCACACGCACAACTCATTCTCGGATGACTTCGATTGATTGCCAGATTGATTGTGAATGAGATTCACAAACTTGATTGATCAATCTCGATCTTTGGATATGAAATTGTAGTTTCGATGTACGAGTTGATCTCTAGATAAATCTTTATAAGTTCAGAGAGAAGGCTTTTCAAATTGACAGAGTATCTTCTTGATTTTCCTTTTTATTTATTGTTATTTTATATGTCTGTCGATGCCTTCTATTTATAGCCTTGAGTATCCTTGATTTGAAATTCCGTCTGTTGGCTATATTTATGAGGGGAATAATCCTTGATTTTATTCTTGATTCCCCCTTAATTATATTCTCCTTGATTTCAATGATCGGATTTTTCCTTCACATGTATAGCAGAAAATCCGTCCTTGATTGATCCTCTATTGATTGTGCATTAAATGCATGATCCTCTGAATCTTCATCATATTTCAATTCTGTTCTGATAAGGATTACTTCGCCGTTTTTGAATGGTCGAGTGATCCATCTGACTTTGCCGTTTAGATCTTCCTTCACTGTTTTTGCCTTTACTTTGCCGAAAGTCAGTTTACTCTGGCCGATTCGTGTTTCCTTCATTACTTGATTTAAGGAGAATCTTTGTACTTCACTGATCATTGATTTGGGTGAGATCAGTGTACACCATATTAGAACATTGAATTTTATCTCTTGAAACATACTTAGACTTATCCAAGGTCATCACAGACATCCTTGGTTATAAGTCATACCATTAAGTCTTCATCGTCACTGGTGCTTGGTGGCTTCACTCGCCGAATCTTTGTTTTACTTTGCCGCCCTACCAACTAGTACAATACTTGTCCGACTTAACTTATACAATATGTCGACTCTAAGTAAAGACTTATACAAAGAATTCTAGCTTATTTCAAGCTTGCTATAATAAACTAGTATGGCCATCATCAAAACATAAAAGTTCCTAACAATTTCCCCCTTTTGATGATGCCAAAACCCTCATAAGCTTTGAACATATGTAAGCCAATTTTTCATAATAATCAATCGAACAAAACTCAACAATTTTATTCATCCATTCAAGGGCAATAAGATATTGCATCTTTTATTTCAAGACAAAAGCAAATAGAAATAATTCAAATTGAGTGTAAGGTCTACTTCTTCACATCTTCAAACTCGATTCCTTTGTCTTTCTTGCCGCCTTGCCCTTTCTGTTGGGCTTGCCTTCTTTTCTTTGGAGCTTTCTGGGCTTTGAGCTTCCTTCCCCTTTTGGCAGCACCAAAGAGTGCTTCAAGATTTGCCGTTGCTGCGTCAGACTCATGGAGATGACCATACCTTCTTTCCAAAGTATCTTGTTGTTTGTCTCACCAACTTTGATTAGAAGGTCGAGTTGTTTGCCGAATGCTCCATTATCTCATCCAGATGCTGAATTTGATGAGTGAGCATTGAGAGTGTCCACCAAGGGCTTAAGATTGTTGTCAATCGTTTTCAAAGATGAAACTTAAGATTGGTTTGGACATGGTGAGGAATGAGTTGCTGTAAGTTGCACAGCAGGTTTCCTTGTCTTTCCATGACCTCATCCTGGATCTTGATATGGTTGATGAGGGCCTTAATCTTGTGGTTGAAGGAGGTTGCTTCACTCCTTAAGGCATACTTCAGGTTTTGCCTGCTATGATACTGCCTTTCCATGTCCACAATGAGGGGTTGAATGTCCAGATTGAAGAGTCTTTCTGGATCAATTTATTTAGGTGCCACATTGACATCCTCACCATCTCCATCTTCTTCTTTCTCACTTTCCATTTCAACTTCTTCCTCTTTCTCTTCTCCCTTTTCATCTTCTGCCTCTTCTCCTCTTTCTTCCACTTTTTCTTGTTCTTCTTCAGGGTCATTTAGAGATTGCTGTTGAGTGTTAGCTGCTTCCTCTACTACTATTTCCCCTTGTGCAATAGTGGGGGAGTTGACAAGTTTGGTTGAGTGAGCTTTATCAGCTGGCTCACTTAGCTGTTCGTCAACTTTGCCAATGCTTTTGAAAAGCACTTCTTGAATTGTTAGTTCATCATCAGAAATCTCCATGTTTGCTTCAAGATGACAACTTTCTGAGTGTTCATCCTCTGACTCAGCTTCTTCCTCAACTATCTCTTCTTCTTCAGATGAGGTGATTCTGTATCCTTCCTCACCTTCCTCAAGGTAGGTGATTTCCTCTGTCGCTTTTTCTTCTTCATTCTTTGTGTCATCACCGATTGTCACAGTTCATCCAAGTTCTTTGGTGCCGTCATAGTGGTGTTCTCTTGTGCCTTCTGGGATATGGTTCTTCGTCCCACACACGATCTGCTGCTTTCAGGTTGTTTTCTTTTGCTCCCAGCAATAGGTTTGGGTTTCATGGATGCCTTGATGTAGGTAAAAATTGTTTTAGACTTGTGTGGAACCTGCAGATTTTTGGGTTTCACTTTCAATGCGTCAAACAGGTGTTGAAGAGGGAACCCATATGATTTCCTCTCCCAGAAATCACCTTTCTTCTACAAACCCTTGCTTGGTGCTGTAATTGATAGGTCAATTTCCCTTTGAATCTGATCCTTCAATCTATTGAATACAAATGTTGCCCAGTCGAATTTGGTACCTTCGTAGATAATATCCATCAATTTGATCCGCAACTCAGTTAAGTTTTCCATTGACCCTTTTCTGCCTTCGATATTCTTGGTGATGACCGGTGCAAATTCAGCAAACGGAAGCTTTAGCGTTGATCTAGGAAGATTGTATGTTTTTCTGTTTTTCTTGGGATTTTTGGCTATCTCAGCCCAGAATTTCGTGATGTCAATAGTCACAAACTTTACATTAGCTGGACCTATTATTGGTAGTTGTAGGAACCTATTGAGAAGTCCTGGCGTTATGACTACCACTTTCCCAAATATTGAACTTTTTATGCAATCGATCTAAGTTTTCTTTGTGCTGGGCACAAACTTGGCATTTTTCCAAAATGCGATCAGATTTTCATAGCAGATTCCAGTGATTGGGGGGTTTAGGAAGGTCATTAACCCCAGATTTGAACAGCAATCAACTAAGCGTTGAGCTTTTGCATCATTGTCACAGAAACAGAGATAGTGTTCAGGTTTGAAAAACGAGCCAGTGATGATGGATTTCTCATAGAATTTTTCAGTGGGAGAGATTGTGGAAGATGAAGCCATTGATAATTGATCAATGTTTAGAGAAGAATACTTTGAGTTTTCAGAGAGAATCAAAAGTAGGGCTTGTAATTTTGCAAAAGAGTGTAAAGATTTCTAAAAATTTCTAAGTGTAGTTTATATATGATGATTTGGGTAGTGTGAACGTGGTTTGAATATGGAAGGATTTTGTGACATAATGGCGTGATTTTGTGTATGTAAATCGCGATATTCGAATGAAGTGGGGGAGTGGATTGTGGTAAGTAATGATAGAGCCCGGGAATCGAGGCGTTTGTAATTGAAATGAATAATATAATTATAAATTGATCTCCACGTGTGTAATCATCTTGAGAATAATCTTTCGTAACTCCCTTATTCTCCACGTGTATAAGAGTTGATTATGTTCACACTTTAATTTACCCATGATTCCCATCTTTACTTCGGTGAAGTGCCTTTCTTTGGTCACTTAGCCGATTGTAGTGACTTTTTTCATCGAGCCGCTTTATTTGACTGTTCTAACAATCAAGAAAGTTAACTTCATTGAGTACCGATTGCCTTACCTGCTACATCTCCTGTAATGGCAAAGGTTTGATCAGTAGATGAAGTCAATTACTCGATTACTCCAGTTAGCCACTCTTTGGTTTTTAGTCGATTTCAATCATTCCTAACTCAGTTCTCAACATGCTAAATCTTTCATGACTGAGTGGTTTAGTGAAGATATCACCCAATTGATCTTCGGTGGGTATGTATTTTAGAATGGCATCTCTTTTTTCAACATGATCTCTGATAAAATGATGTCAAACATCAATGTTCTTTGTTCTTGAATGCAGTACTGGATTTTCAGTAATAGATATTGCACTTGTGTTATCACACATGATTGGAATTGTTTTCTCCTCCACTCCATAGTCCCTTAGCGTTGTCTAATCCAAAGTACTTGTGCACAACAAGCCGCTCGCCGCTATATATTACCTTCTGCTTTGTTGATGTAGATATAGAGTTTTGCTTTTTGCTAAACCATGAAACTAGTCTGCTGCCTAGCATTTGACAAGTTCCAGATGTGCTTTTTCTATCTATTCTGCATCCATCATAGTCAGTGTCTGAATATGATATCAACTTGAGTCCTCCATCTTTTGGCTACCAAATTCCTACATTGATAGTGTTTTTCAAGTGTTTGATTATTCTTTTGGCTGCTAGAAGATGTGATTCTTTTGGTTGGGCTTGAAATCTTACACACACTCCTACTGCAAATTCTATATCAAGTCTGCTTGCAGTTAAGTATAGTAGGGATCCAATGATTCCTCTATACATTTTCTGATCAACATCCTTTCCAGTTTCATCTTTTCCAAGAATGACTCTTGCACACATTGGTGTATCTGCTGTTCCATTTGTGTCCATACCATACTTGTGTATAAGGTCTTTTGTGTACTTGGCTAGACTAATGAAAATGCCATCCTTCATTTGCTTTACTTGAAGACCAAGGAAATAGCTTAATTCTCCCATCATGCTCATCTGAAATTTGCTTTTCATTAGATTTGCAAATTTCTCACATAACTTTTCATCCTCTGATCCAAAGATGATGTCATCAACATAGATTTGTACTAGCAATGTGCTTGTTCCTTCCTCTAGTTTGAATAGAGTCTTATCTATAGTTCCCTTGTTGAATCCATTCTTGATCAGAAATTGTGATAGTGTTTCATACCAGGCTCTGGGTGCCTGTTTGAGTCCATAAAGAGCTTTCTTTAGTTTGTATACTTTGTCTTCCTTTCCTTTGAGTTGGAAACCCGGGGTTTGTTCCACATACACTTCTTCTTCCAAAAGTCCATTAAAAAATGCACTCTTGACATCCATTTGATAGACTTTGAAATCTTTGTGTTCAGCAAAAGCTAGAAATAGTCTGATTGCCTCCAGTCTTGCTACTGGTGCAAATGTTTCATCATAATCTATTCCTTCTGCTTGAGAATGGCCTTTTGCAACTAGCCTTGCCTTGTTTCTGACAACAATTCCTTGCTCATCCATCTTGTTTCTAAATACCCATTTTGTTCCAATGATGTTGGCCATATCTGGTATGTAAACAAGTTCCCAGACTTCATTTCTTTCAAATTCATTTAGTTATTCTTGCATGGCTGTGATCCAATCTGCATCTTGAATTGCATCATCTATTGTCTTGGGTTCCACTTGTGATAGAAAACATGTTAACATATGCTCCAGTTGTCTTCTGGTTCTTACTCCTATGTGAATATCTCCAATAACTTGTTCTTCAGGATGATCTCCAAGCCAATTTAGGTCTGGTTGAAGTTGTTCTTCACTTGGTGTTTCTGTAATTTCATGTTGTGCATGAGCTTCAAGTTCTGGTGCTTCTTCTGTTGTATTGACTTGTGGCTCATCTTGATTTCCAAAGTTGTGATGCAGAATAGTTGATGGTACTGTTGTATTCATATACACTTGTCTTTGTGCTGCTTCTTCTTCTTGTTCTTGAAGACTTTCACCATTTGTATTTGGTTCATCAAAGACTACATGTATTGATTCTTCAATCACCAATGTTCTTTTGTTGAGTACTCTGAATGCTTTGCTGGTGTCTGAGTATCCCATAATGATTGCTTCATCACCTTTTCATTAAAGGCATGCTGGTGATTCCTGCAAAAAAACATTTTGATCCAAACATATGTAAATATGAGATATTAGGTTTTCTACCATTCCATATTTCATATGGAGTCTTTCCATGATGTTTGTTGATAATTGATCTGCATTTCGCAGATATGGCATGTTGTGTTGCATTTGCTTTCAAATTTAAAATCTCTTTGGCAAGCATGCTTCGCAATCATTGTTCGATCGCTTCTTTGAGATTTCTGTTTCTTCTTTCTCGCTACACCATTTTGTTGTGGGGTTCTCTGCTGCAGAGATAATTGATGCAAGACTCCATTTTCTTCACAATAGGTTTCGATAATTTCATTAAGAAATTCGGTGCCTCTATCCGATCTCGATCTTGATGATTTTCGATTCTTTCTCATTTTGGAGTCTTCTTAACAAATCGGCTTTTTGAGTGTCTCTTTCTTCTTGTTCATGAAGATGGTCTAGGTGTATTTTGAGTAGTCATCTACCAGGGTGTATTTCTTACCACTTACACTTACTGGTGTGACTGGTCCAAACAGGTCCATATGCAACAGATGTAGAATTCTTGTTGTTATTGATAGGGTTTTGACTTGAATGAACTTTTGATTTGTTTCCCTTTCTGACATGTATCACATAGACTTTCTTTCTTGTATGTGATCTCTGGCAGTCCTTCAACTTACTTGTTCTTTGATAATTTGTTGATGGTCTTGAAATTTAGGTGATTTAGTCTTCTATGCCATATCCGGCTAGTTGATGATTTGTTTTTGACAAACAAACATGTTTCTGCTTTCTACATTTCCAATCCACCACATACATGTTATCTTTTCTTCTTCCTGCAAGTACTATCATGTTTGTTTGGCTGTGAATGACTTTCCATCCTTCCTTGTTGAAGTGCACATTGTAGCCTTTGTCACAAAATTGGTGATGCTCATCGATTGAAATTAAGTCCCTTGACATATGCCACATTTTGAATTTTCAGATTGTTCTTGAGCATTGTGCCTTCCCCCTTAATCTTGCCAGGGTTTTCTTTGCCTCCAAATGTGACTTTGGGTCCATCAAAAGCCTTGAAGTCAGTGAGCCATCTCTTGTTTCATGTTATGTATGCGGAATATCCACTTGCCTATGTACTGGACATCCTTCAAAACAATTTAATTAAGTTTAGGTACCCAAACCTTTGTTTGGGTCCATACTGTTCTGATCATGCCTCCTACTCCAAGTGTATATCCAAATGATCTTCTTTTTGGATAGTTAAAGTCATCAACTTCATATATATGTAAGGCATGACAAAATAGCTTCTAGTATTTCTACTAAAGTTATTCTGATACTTTTCTCTACTTTTTTGGTGAATTTGCATCCTTCTTCACTCTCCAATATGCAGTGGGAAACCTGACTTGCTTCATGTGTCTAGGAGTATACCTAGTTTGATTTTTCTTAAGCACATGATGCATATTATGGAATGGTTTCTTCTTGTATTTTGGAGGTGCAACATTCCAATCATCCTCTGAAGGGTAAAGTCTTCCTTTACCTTTCGAAAGTCCTTGCTTTTGATTGACTTGATTCTTTGAATTAGTCTCATTGTTTTACTATCTTGGGTTTTGACTTCACGGTGCATGATGAGTGGTTGAGACCATGAGTCCGTCCCTTACGAATTTTGGTTCAATGTTGATCCTGGATTGAATTGTGTTGACCATTGTTTCTACTCTCATCCTGATTTGTAGCTAAGACAGATCTCGATCCAAACCTTTTGAGGGTTTGTAAACCGTTCATTTGTTTTCTTAAGCGGTAGGGGATTTTATCAATCGATTCATCACAACAACAGATGTATGAACCTCTGCTATTTGTTGATCATTTGAGTAGATCTCTTTACTAGTTAGTTCAGCTTTTGCTTTATCCAGTTCTTTCTTTAATCTTTTATTTTCCTTTCTTAGATCCTTGCATTCCTTTTCCAGAATTTCATGATTCATTTCAATTTCATCAAATTTAGTCATGAGATTTTGGACTAGGTCTGCTGGATCTAAAGGGAGAATAAAAGATTGTGCAGTGTTAGATGTGGATGCATTTGATGAAGAGTAAGAGCTAGATGTTACCTCAGTTTCATCTGATTCTTTGGCCATTAGACATAGGCTTGTTTTCTCAATGTCTGAGCTATCACCTTCATCTTCATCTAATTCTTTGGTCATGAGGCATAGACATGCTTTTTCATTGTGCTGAATTGTCTCTTCTTCATCGCATTATCTCGAGTTATTATCGATGATTCTTTATTCTTTTCAACGCTAGATTCGGCCTTGAGTGCTTTCTTGCCTTTCCTCTTTCGGATGCTTTGTATTTCTTCTTATCATCATCTTTATCATTTTCTTCAGGACAATCAGCCTTGAAGTGACCTTTCTTGTTGCAGTTGAAGCATCTGTATTCATCATTTTTCTTCTTTATGTCTTTGTTTGAGCTTGACCTCTTGTTTGATGATGAGTTTCCTTTGAATGGCTTCTTTTTGCTAAACCTGTCAAAACGTTTAACTAATAAAGCTACCTGTTCTTTAAGTTCATGCGTTTCTTTGCTGATACAATCGGCAAAGTTACTTTCTTTGAGGTGCAATCAGTGCAGTGGCTTTTGTGTCTCTGCGGAGCACCATCTTCACCGTTCGATTCGAATTCATGAGCTTTAAGTTGGGACATCGGTGTCGAGTGTCGGTGCTTACAAGGTTTGTGGTTCCTCCGACATCGATGTTATGATCTTCCATCTTTCGAGGTAAGCCTCTCAAGATCTTTAAGCATACTTCTTTACGGGGATATGTGTGTCCAAGTCACATTGCGATTCATCGATGATGCTAGAGAATCATTTTCCATTTGATCAATGGATTCACAGTCCTCATTTTGAAATTTTCAAATTTCTATTTTGCAATGAGATAATTTATTTTCTTTAACTCGCTTGGATCCTTCATTTATCAATGCTAGCTTGTCCCACATCTCCTTTCTTTGTTTTGCAATCTTTGATTCTCATGAACATGTTGCTATCTAGAGTCTTCAAAATCATATCTTTTGCCATAAAGTCTAGATTTGCTCTTCTTTCCATCATCCTTTGTCCAATCTTTCGGGTTTGTCTATTTCCTTCCTTGATCTACTCATGTGGATACCACAGTCATGATCATGATTGGTCCATCATTAATTACGTCCAAAGATCTCCTCATGAGTTCTTTGCAAGATGAATAGCATTCTTATTTTATATTCATCAAAATTATTAACATTGAAAACATGTAATTTTGACATAAAGTTTGAGGAATCCATAAGTACAAATAATAGATTTATATGTGAATGAATATAAAACTCATATTTGAAAACTACTTTGAAAATATGTGATCTCCTTGTTACAAGAAATTAGATCTGAACAGGTTCTGATACTAGGAACACTGCTCCGATACCATGTTGGTCCCAGAGAAGGGTAAAACTATAGTCGAGAGGGGGTGAATGACTATAGTGGAGTTTCAAAAAATTTCTTGTATTTAAAAACTTTTAGGCGTGGATAAATCCCTTCTTACTATGTTGTTTCAAAGTAGTTTGGACAATCACAGATATAGATTATAATCTAAGCAATTTAAATGAATGCAGTAAAGTAAATTGACACAAGGCTTATAGTGATTCAGGGTGGTGTAATCCCTTAATCCACTCTTCTCCTATGATGATTGGAGGAATTCACTATTGTTTTTACTGAGATACAATAGTATGATTGTCCTTGACTTCCCAAGCTTCACAATCTACAAGACTATCACTCCTTGATGCGCAGCGACTTGATGATTCAGTCTCTTTCACGCTTCGTTGAGATTAAATCCTTCAAAGCGGCTATCACGCGCACAACTCCTTCTCGGATGACTTCCGATTGATTTGCTTGATTGATTGTGAATGAGATTCACAAACTTGATTGATCAATCTCGAGTCTTTGGCTATGAAATTGTAGTTACGATGTGCGAGTTGATCTCAGATAAATCTTTATAAGTTCGAGAGAAGGCTTTTCAAATTGTGAGTATACGCTTGATTTTCTTTTTATTTATTGTTATTTTATACATTTGTCAATGCCTTCTATTTATAGCCTTGAGTATCCTTGATTTGAAATTCCGTCCGTTGGCTATATTTATGAGGGGAATAATCCTTGATTTTATTCTTGATTCCCCCTTAATTATATTCTCCTTAATTTCAATGATCGGATTTTTCCTTCACATGTATAGCAGAAAATCCATCCTTGATTGATCCTCTATTGATTGTGCATTAAATGCATGATCCTCTGAATCTTCATCATATTTCAATTCTGTTCTGATAAGGATTACTTCGCCATTTTTGAATGGTCGAGTGATCCATCGACTTTGCCGTTTAGATCTTCCTCCCTTGTTTTTTTGCCTTTACTTTGCCGAAAGTCGGTTTACTCTGCCGATTCTTTGTTTCCTTCATTACTTGATTTAAGGAGAATCTTTGTACTTCACCGATCATTGATTTGGGTGAGATCGGTGTACACCATATTAGAACATTGAATTTTATCTCTTGAAACATACTTAGACTTATCCAAGGTCATCACGAGACATCCTTGGTTATAAGTCATACCATTAAGTCTTTCTTTGCTTTTCTGCTTTGGTGCTTGGTGGCTTCACTCTGCCGAATCTTTGTTTTACTTTGCCGTCCTACCAACTAGTACAATACTTGTCTGACTTAACTTATACAATATGTCAGACTCTAAGTAAAGACTTATACAAAGAATTCTAACTTATTTCAGGCTTGCTATAACAGCTAGTATGGCCATCATCAAAACATAAAAAGTTCCTAACAGGAAGTGACAAAGACCACAACACTGGCTGCTGCACACAATGAACAATCATCAACTGGTCATGATGATGAACTGGATGAAATGCAAGAACAAATCGCATTGATGACCAAGAGGATAAGAATGATGAAATCTGGAAGAGCATCACCAAAACGCCAAGGCAAGAAAGCAAGTGATAAGAAGTGTTGGTCCCTTGGAAAGGATAACACAAGTTTAGAGGCGGGGGTGAATAAACTTGTCCCCAAAAACCTAACTGAAAACTGAATCTTGTGTAGATTGAGTTCATCTTTAAACTTGTGTGGAGTTAAGCTAACTTAGCTGCGTATAAGTTAGAACTGACTTATCCTTAACTGAGTTAACCGACAGCGGATAAAGTTAAGCTTTTAAATAAAACTTGAGTTTATAAGTTCATCTAAATATAATGCAGTGTAATGTTGTGCTGACTCATTTTCTTATGTTTGCTGAGTCTGTGATCAGGTGCAATATAATCTTAGATGTAGTAAATAAATGCGTAAAGTAAGTAAGTAAATAAATAAGAGAGATTATAGAGGTTCTAGGTAGTGTAATCATGTCAGTCCTCTCTTCTCCTGTGATGTAGGAGGCCGAATCCACTATGTTATTGAGGTTTACAGTTACAAGACACAAAGTAAATTCTAAACGCTTGATTGTCCTTCACTAATCCCTAGCTTGACAATCTCCCAGCATCAGTCTTCAACAGGTAGAATTGCTGTTTGAACTAAGCTTCCTACACTGGTTCTTAGAGGATAGAATTGCCTCTTCACCAGCTCTACACAAACACAGTCTTCCTGACTGCACTCAACTGTCCTTCACACCTTCTTGGTGTTTCACAGTCTGAACCTTTGATAAAATCAAAGTTGAGACTTGAATCAATAAGTATGATCCAAATTGTGTTTCGAGCTTCTTCTTCTAGATATAAAATATGCTCAGGCTTGTTGTGTCTCTTCTAGTGTTGTTCTTGATCTTTCCTTGAATGCTTATGAACACTTGAAGGTTTCTTGATCTTGCAATAAAGCACTTAGCAGGAATTCTCTTGTTTTACTTTCCCTTTTTAGATAATCTTTCTTGACTAGATTGAATCTGAGAATTCCACATTTCTTAATTGTGAGTAGAAGTATCTATTTATAAGGGTTTCACCAACGGTTAGATGAAATCGAACGTTAGAACTTGAATCCTTGTATCCGTTAGTGGTCCTGCTTGTCCTGATATATGTCAGTGTCCTTTCTGACATTTCTGTGCGTTCAATAAAGTTGTTATCTTTATAACGGACATATTTTCTTTCAGCTTTCCTTGACCTTAGTATTAAAGCTTGTTTTAGTCAGTTTTCAGCTCAAGAGCATTAACTGAGTTTTTACTCTTCTTCAAAAACTCAGTACTCCATTTCATATCTGATTATTATTGACTTAATCAGAGTACACCATAACTCATAACTCAGCTAAGATATCATTGTCCTTATGACACTTAGTCCTCCTGTCAAGATCCATAAAGTCAGTTCAAGTCATCACAGACTTTCCTGAATTCTAACTTTACAGTCTCGGCTCAAGTCTTCAAAACTGAGTTTGAACCCTCAGTTCTTCAGTCTTCAATAACTGCGTCTGAACCCTCAGTTCTTCAGTTCTAGTTAATTCAACCGAGTCTGTGTCCCTCAGCGAACTTACATTCTTCAGTTCAGTGGGTATGCTCTTAGTCAGTTCTCAAAGCTGATTAATCTTCGGCTATGAACTCAGGTCAACAAATCAGTTTCTCGTTTTCTCAGTTCTGATCCTAGATCTATAACAATTCTTGTCTGATTTAATTTATACAAATATCAGACTCTATTAAATCCTATGCATTGAATTCTAGACATCTTTTTGCTTTGCACTATAACTTCATCAATGGGGTTAAATATATCAATTAAGATAATGATGAATCATCATCAAAACATAAATTTTATTTCCAACGATTTCCCCTTTTTTGATGATGTCAATACCCTCCTTAAAAGCAATGCAAAAAGATAAGGACAAAATAAAGTAAAGAACACAAAGAACTGAGAAACTGAGATTTTATTGATAACTGAGTTACACGGTATTAAAATACAAGTACATGAAAAGAAACTAAGTTCCAGCTTCTTTTCCTATCTCTTGACCAGCTTCACTTGACTTGATGTAAAAGATTTCAGCAGCTTCTTTAATAGCTAAGTTAGTTTCTATGCTCTCGATTCCATGGATGTTTGCCCAAATGTTCCATGAATCGGTCATAGTGTGCTTGTTGAATAACTTGCTTTTGAATAACACATCAAAAATGAAGCTTGACTCTCCTTAATCTTTCACTTGTGGCTGTCTTGATGAAATTTCGAACAAACTCGAGTTGATATTTTCAACCTGATCCGAGGCCTAATCTAGAGTACCATTTCTCTCTCATTTACCCAGTTTGTTCCGATAGTGAACAAGAACCTTTTGCATATTCAGAAATGTCTTTAAGGCTTGTTCCCTTGATACGCCTTCTTGAGTAGGTAGTCATTTGAAAACACTGTACAGCTGTGAGTCTAGAGCGAGTCTTTTCTTAGTTGGTTATGAGAACTTTGCAATCAGTTCCATTTCTTCATCAGTAAACTCACCTCTAGCTTTCTTCAGTTCCGCCAGTTTCTCATCAATACATCCAAGAACTTGAGGCATATCAATTGCATTGACTTTAACATGTCCAAAATTTCCCCCTTATTGACATCATCTTTGTTGATCAAGCTCATGATGTAGGAATTTAGATGCTGCTGGTTTGATGCCAATATGGTTTGTGCAACAATTGAGTCTTTCATTGCATTCGGTAAGATCGAGTCTATCAACCACATTGTTGAGAATGCCTTCCAATCTTCCTTGAGTCTCGATTTTCTTACGTCGATTCAATGGTTGTTTTCACGATGGCAATTAGAGTGTCATGATAGTCTTCCTTGACCTTTATTGATTTCTTTTCCATGTTATCTCTTTCGATTCTCGCTTTCTTCCATTGAGAGAATACTTTTCCAAATACACTCAGATCATCTTTCTGAATTGTCACAAGCTCATTGAACTAGAATCTGATAGTGTCAGCTTGTGTAGGCACTTCATTCTCAGTTTTCTTATCTTTAGATTTACCTTTGTCAGCTCTAGGTGCTTTGACATTTTCAGCATATTCCAGTTATCTTTGAAATCTTCAGCTTTCTTTCTTTCTTCTTCTCAAACAACTTCCTTTGCTTTGTTTTCTTCTTCAATTAGATTAGCCTTAGCTTGGTCAGCCTCATCTTTTGTTATATACATAATACTTTTGTCAGTCGGAGATTGATATCCATCCTTTTCTTGGTCTTCAGACTGATTATCTGAGTCAGTTTTTGTTTCTTCACTTCCATCAGAACTTTCTTCTGATTGATCTTCTTCGTTAACATCTTCCTTTGTTTCTTTTTCTTGCAAAGATGCAAGAATCCATTTCTGTAAATCAGGGTCTCCTTGAGAGTCATCATCATCATCATTGTCATCCTTCTTTGCTTTTGAGTCTCCCTCTTTGGCATATCTCTCCCAATATCTGTTTCTAATGAGTGAGTATCCAGTGCTTAAAAATTCTTCAGATCTAAAAAGTTGGGATAGATGAGTGATGTCGAATAGCTCAAAAACCCATTTTTTTAATTCATTCCATTTCCGCAAGTTGACTTCTTTGATTTGGAATATAGTGAACTTCCAATACTGATAATCATCAAGTCTTCTACAGTCAGCTTCAATCAGTTTTCCAATGTTAATACTTGGATCCTCAGCTTCAGTAACTGATTCCAAATTTGATTGAGCTAAGTTCTCAACTTGTCCTAACACGTTATCAGCTGCATATTTTTCAAACATCGGTTTCTTTGGATTCCCCTCGGCCAACAAGCCCGAGATGATTAACGTTCGGCATTAACCACGGAACTAAGGTTGCTTGTTCGATTTCCAATTTTTCTTCGACTACAACTTTTGGTTGGGATTCGGTTATGGTGATTGGTTCGACTTTTTCACCGCAAGTTCAACAACTTGTACATAATCCATCTTTGATTCAATTTCCTATGGCTCAGTAGCAATAGGTTCAGCGACAGTATAGTACCCGGTTCGATGAATGGTTCTTTCTCTTTGATATCTTCAACTTCCTTTTCAGAGTTTTCTTTCTTTAACAAGCTCATTCAGAGCGATGACTTGTGTGGTCTAGATTCAACAAGCACTTCTCTTTCTTGGGGTGAGAAGCTTCGGTTCTTTGATGGATTCTTCTTATTCGATTTTGGATGCTTGATTTTTATGGTGTTGATCTTGATAAAGATATCAGATTGAGCATTGAAATTACACGAGTCTAACCGGTTCCTCATCACTATCAGTTTCCTCATCATCAACTTCAGCTCTCAGGATTTGTTCCCCTTGAGTGTCAGCTTCTAATAGTGATGGAACAATGTCTTGTAATTCATTTGCTGATTCTTGAACATGTATGTCTTCAACAACAGGTTCTACTTCAGCAATGACTTGTTTGGTGGGGGTTTCCTCAGTTCTGGATTTCTTTGCTGGGCTTTCAGCGACTGAGGTAGCTAATTTTGCTAGTGAAACTTTCAAAACTTTTTCAGCTAAAGCCACAGTACTTCCTTTTTCCCACTCTTCCAGTTTTCTTTTCTTTTCTCTTAATTTTTCAAAGTCTTCCAGTGCTTCTCCAGATGTCATTTTCTTCTTAGATGATCTTTTTCTCTTCTTCTTAGGTTCAGCTTCAGAACCTTCAGTTTTTCTCTTCTTGGATTTTTCTTTTTTGGCTGCAATTTCACCATCAACAATTGCAGTTTCTTTTCTCCTTGCGATACCAAAATGATCAATGATTCCTTGAGCTAGGAGAGCAAGAGTCTTCTTGAGATAGAATCTTCATTTCTTCTCTGCATTTTTCTTCTTGGGCACATAAGAAGATTGTGCTACTAGCTGATAAAAAATATATCTCTGCCAATTGAAATCTTCTCTGAACCAAATTACATAAAGCAGGTCTAATTTTGTGCCCGAGAGATTCACTTGAAGTTGCCTGCGTTTCCAATTATGCAATTAGCTAGCATCTTGGTTAAGAAGTTCAATGCGGCTTGAGCGACCACTGTAGATCAGACAATGATACATTTGATTCTCCGAGAGATTGCAATATCTTTCCAAAGTTTCTCTCTGTTCTTTTGATATTTTGAGAACAGAAGTATGTCCATATTTCTCAAAACCAAATATATCTGCAATTAGGGTCTATGTCACCTTAATCATATTTCCATTGACTCGAGTGATATAAGTTATTACATCATTCTCTATGGTTTTGCTTCCGAACTCATAGAAGTCGCCAATGTCGTCCAGACATACATTCTTTAGATTGATGTTGAACACTTGCTCCAACCCTTTGATTTTTCTAATTTTATCTGCAATTTCTTTGGCTAAGGTTTGATCTGTGTATCTAGCAACAAATTGATCGAGTGAGATGATCATTCCGGGTTCAACTCGGGTAAAAGACATGATTTCTTTAAGGTTGAATGGAATAAGATTTAATAGAGGAATTGTGCAAGTACTGAGTGTAAAGAAATTTTGTGGAGAATGGAGGGGTATTTGTAGGTAATGTAAAGCGGGTTAGAAAGTTTCGGATGGGTCTTTAAGACATTTTGTCATCAATTACTTTTTGCGTTGAGATTGTGAAAAAGAGGGTGAGCGGAGAGGAAGAACGGTTAAGATTGACGTAGGTCATATCTTTTCTGCCAAACGTAGCTTGTATCAGTAAATATGGTAGATGCGGTGTATCTCTAGTGTAAAGGTCTAGCTTGATGAAGTCAAAAATTTGAATCGGTGACTCTTTAGTCATTTTCAAGATTCAGTTAATTTCCTCCTGCAAAACAAATTAACAAGTCTTTGGTACCCATATCTGTTTGGGTCCTTTTGATTAGGTTTTGTATTTCTGTAAGTCTTAGATGACTTATCAGTTTTATCGTTATACCTTTCTTGATGTTTTGATTGAGTATTGTCGGTTTTCACCTAATTTCGCTTTTTGACTCGAACGTCTTTTTATTGAGGATTTTGTGAAAATGAGTAATCATAGGTCCATTCCAGTCTTCATCAGTGGGAAAAAGTCTTCCTTTCCCCCTGAATTTTGTATTCCATGAACGATTTTCATTCCTTGATGGAATAGTCTTGAATGTTCTTTTAAGCGATCTACGATCGATTCGCCTTTTTAGCCTTCGAGTTTTTCGGTAGAGAATCATCGGTTTGTGGATTGCCACTAAGCTGCTTTTCTGATTTTGTCAGTTTTAGGTTGAGTCTGTACTGAGTAATTGTCAGTTCTATCAATTCTGTCAGTTTTTTGAGTTCTTGACTTTTGTGCAGCTACAAACTTAGGTGCAACTGTACTAGGTCTGAACTTAGAATTTTGCTGACTGTCAAACCCTAAACCAGTTTTGTCTTTGAAAGGTTTACCTGGTTTAAACTAAATACTTGGAATTGGGTCAACTGATGATTCTATTATATTTATCACTTCTGTTAGTTCATCAGTTGTGCTATTCTCCTTGATTCCATTGTTAGCCTTGAAACGATTAATCTCAGCATTCAATCTTAGAACATCAGCTTTCAAAAAATCTTTTTCCTTTTTAACATTCTCATAATTCTTTTGAATTTCCTCTAATTTCTTTATGAGTATGTCCAAGTCTTTGTTGAAATATTCATTTTGATGATTGTTCATGGCAATGTGACAGTTGGATGTAGAAGCACTTACCTCATGATGTTTGATTGATAAATTTTCAGTTCTAGCTTCTTCATCTTCTATTATATGTTTTCCTTTATCTAATCCAAGATTGTTTCTTGTTAGAGTGCATCCCAAAGAGTATGATTTCTTCATCACTTTCACCATGATCATTTCTTTCAAAGCTTATGGGTAAAATTTCAACATTATCTTCATTGTTTGTAATGAGTGGATCTTCCATGAATGTTTCAATCAACTTTTCTTGAGTATCGACCACGAGCCTAAAATTTACTTTTGTATTCATCGGATCTCAAAAGGAACAAGCGAGCATATTTCTAAAATGATTATGTGATTCCATGATGCAATAATCGAAGGAACTCGGTCGGAGATCTCTTCAAGGTAGAAGATTTGCTCCGTACCAATTGTTGGTATCGAAATAAGCGATTCTCAGTTATCTCGAGCAAAAAACTTGATATAGAGAGTTAGCTATGGATCTCTTCAAAACAGAAGCACTGCTCCGATACCAATTGTTGGTCCCTTGGAAAGGCTAACACAAGTTTACAGATGGAGGGGTGAATAAACTTGTCCCCAAAAACCTAACTGAAAACTGAATCTTAGTCAGATTGAGTTCAGCTTTAAACTAGTGTGGAGTTAAGCTAACTTAGTTGAGTATAAGTCAGAACTGACTTATCCTTAACTGGGTTAACCGGCATTGGATAAAGTTAAGCCTTTAAATAAAACTTGAGCTTATCAGTTCATCTAAATATAATGCAGTGTAATGCTGTGCTGACTCAGTTTCTTATGTGCTGAGTCTGTGATCAGGTGCAATATAATCTTAGAGGCAGTAAATAAATGCGTAAAGTAAGTAAGTAAATAAGACAGAGATTATAGAGGTTCCAGGTGGTGTAATCATGTCAGTCCTCTCTTCTCCTGTGATGTAGGAGGCCAAATCCACTATGTTCTTGAGGTTTAAAGTTACAAGACACAAAGTAAATTCTAAACACGTGATTGTCCTACACTAATCCCTAGCTTCACAATCTCTCAGCTTCAGTCTTCAAAAGGTAGAATTGTTGTTTGAACTAAGCTTCCTACACTGGTCCTTAGAGGGTAGAATTGCCTCTTCACCAGTTCTACACAAACACAGTCTTCACATTTGCACTCAATCTATCCTTCACACCTTCTTGGTGTTTCATAGTCCGAACCTTTGATAAAATCAAAGTTGAGACTTGAATCAATAATTATGATTCAAATTGTGTTTCGAGCTTCTTCTTCTAGATATAAAATATGCCCAGGTTCGTTTTTTCTCTTCTAGTGTTGTTCTTGATCTTTCCTTGAATGCTTATGAACACTTGAAGGTTTCTTGATCTTGCAATAAAGCACTTAGCAGGAATTCTCTTGTTTTACCCTCCTACTTTAGATAATCTTTCTTGACTAGAATGAATCATAGAATTCCACACTTTAATTGTGATAAGTAATATATTTATAGGGGTTTCACCAACGGTTAGATGAAATCGAACGTTAGAACTTGAATCCTTGTATCCGTTAGTGGTTTCGCTTGTCCTGATATATGTCAGTGTCCTTTCTGACATTTCTGTGGATTCAATAAAGTTGTTATCTTTATAACGGTCAGATTTTCTTTCATCTTTCCTTGACCTTAGCATGAAAGCTTGTTTTAGTCAGTTTTCAGCTCAAGAGCATTAACTGAGTTTTTACTCTTCTTCAAAAAATCAGTACTCTATTTCATATCTGATTATTATTGTCTTAATCAGAGTACACCATAACTCATAACTATGCTAAGATATCATTTTCCTTATGACACTAAGTCCTCCTGTCAAGATCCATAAAGTCAATTCAGGTCATCATAGACTTTCCTGAATTCTAACTTTACAGTCTCGGCTTAAGTCTTCAAAACTGAGTTTGAACCCTCAATTCTTCAGTTTTCAATAACTGAGTCTGAACCCTCAGTTCTTCAGTTCTAGATAAGTCAACCGAGTCTGTGTCCCACAGCGAACTTACCTTCTTCAGTTCAGTAGGTGTGCTCTTAGTCAGTTCTCAAAGCTGATTAATCTTTGGCTATGAACTTAGCTCAACAAATCAGTTTCTTGTTTTCTCAGTTCTCATCCTAGATTTATTACAATTCTTTGCTGAGTTAACTTATACAAATATCAGATTCTATTAAATCCTATACATTGATTTCTAGAAATCTTTTTGCTTTGCACTATAACAGTTAGTTATGACACTTCATCAATGGGGTTTAATATATCAATTAAGATAACTGATGAATCATCATCAAAACATAAATTTTATTTCCAACAAGAAGGAAGGATCAAAGAAGAATCATGACTTTTTATGCTTCAACTGCAAGAAACCCTAACATATCAAACCATAATGTCCAAAGTTAAAACAAAGAGGGATCCTGACTATCTATGCTTTAATAGCAAAAATCCTGGAAACTTTAGACCAGACTCTCTGTTCTCTTTGAAACAAAAGGTCGTGAGGAGATTTACCAAGAAAGCTTTAGTTCTTGATGATAAATCGGGCTATGATGTGGAGTCTGAAAAAGGAAATGAATCAGATGACACTGCTCTCATGGCATATATGGATGACACTGAGGAGGTATACAATACTTTATCCAACAATACCCGTGCTGCAAGTGAATGTTCATCAACTGGTGGTTCCAATCTTAGGAATACTGATTTGGAGGAACCTGTAGATGCCCTCCTTAATCAACTAAGGATGATACAATCTGGCTATGAGGCATTGAAGGCAGAGATAGATTCACTCCAATCATAGATTCAAAGGTTGTATGCTGAATTATGAATTTTCAAGGACAAGGAAATTGATCATGGATAGATTCAGCATAAGTCTACTGCACCTGCAACAACAACTGAATCTGTGGCACAATCAAGTTCCACAACTGCCTTCAAATTCAGGAAGCCTTATGGTGATAGAACATGCCTTGGGTTTGACACTAAACAACCCTCTAAGGATGGATCAAGTAAGGCCGCTAAACCTAGTGCTAGAATTGGTCCTAAGTTACCTGCACAAGATCCAATACCTCAAAAGGTTGCTGAAGCAGTAAAGCCTGCTGAAAATGCTTTGTTGGTCCCTTGAAAAGGATTTGGTTAAGTTTAGAGGGGGGGTGAATAAACTTAACACTTAAAACTTTGGAGTTAACAAACTCAAGCAACTTCACAGACCTCTTTGACTTGTAAGTAGTCCGATGATACTCGATAGTCTATTTATTTGTTGAGTTTCTTGAATTTGTCTTGATGGAAATATATCAAAAATTAAGCCTTATTACTTGTTGTTAAATATGATACCAAGTATTAGATACTCGATGAGTGCATGTGTGTGATTCGGTTGCTAGATTCAATAGGTTGATGTGCTAGATAAACTAAATGCGAATATAAATGCAGAAAGTAAGTGGCAGATTTTATAGTGGTTCAGGTGGTGTAATCTGTCCGAGTCCACTCTTCTCTGTGATGTTGGAGGTAATTTAGTAGAGATTCTTGAGATAGCGATTATAGAAATCCTAAGTTTCTTGTCCTTCACCAAGTAACTATGGCTTCACAAACCGAACACTTGGAACATGTAGGATTCTTTGCTCCAAAGTCTTCCACTTGGTCCTTGAAGGGTAGGATTACCTCTTCACCGGCTCCACCACAAACAACGATCCTTGACACACTGAGATGTGCTTCACTTGTCTTGATGAGATTTCTTGTAAAAGAAAATTGAATCAAGTAAATGATTCGACTTCGGCAGACTTGATCAGGATGATATGATCGAGCTGACTTGATGTCTTCAAGTGTGTAAACTTGATGTAGCTTGAATCTGATTACACTTGAAGAAATTTCTTTGGATCGGTGAGCCTTATGCTCATGTAGGGTCATTGCAGGTGTTTGGATCGATTTAATTCGATTGCTCAAGATAGATCCTTAATTTTCATCACTTGTATCTGAATTAGGAGTCCTCTATTTATAGGTAGGAATCCTTATGACTTATGTTTGAAATTCAAACATAGCCGTTTCAGATTTGTCCTATTTGACTTGCTTTCTGTCACTGTTCATAGTACTGACACTATCAGATTCCTTTTTGACAGTCTACAGTCTGTCCACCCTTTGACTTATATCCATTGGATAAAGGTCTGAATCATCCCAACGTCCCTTTAATCTTAACCATTGATTTGTTTGATAAAATCAGAGGTTGTTAGCTGTCCCTTTCTTGTAATCTTCCAATGTAATCTTGAATAATTCGAAATGTATGTATCAGCAGGTTCCTGTGATCATAAGTCTGCTGAAATACATATCAGTCAGCTGATCCATATTTTGATGTGTCTATAAGACAATGCAGCTGACTTCTTTTATCTAACTTTTATTTGTGAAGTTAGATTACACCATTTAATCATAACCAATTTCCAATCACCATTTAACTTGTGGAACTTAGACCTTGTACACAAGGTATATGTAATCGATTTAGGTCATCTGAGACTTCCCTAAATTGCGATTCCATATCCTTGACTTTAATTACTAAGTTTGATCCCTTAGCCTTCAATAAGCGAGTTTGAGCCCTCATTGCCTTGGTCTTGAAGGTTCCTAACTAGTCTCTTGACCTAGGTACCTCTTCGATATAGACAAGTCTCATTGATGTAAGTCGGTGACCTTTCTGATGCTTGTTTGATCAAACCTATACAAGATCAAAGTCCAATAAACCTATACATTTGATCTAGACATCTTTTTGCCTTTGCTCTATATAATGACTAGTCCGGCACTCATCACTAAAACTTAAAAATAAGTCCAACATGCTTTAAGAAAGCAAAATAAGAAGTCCAAAGGGACAACAGTACCAAACAAAAATGGTAATTATAAAGGTAGGTTTGATGCACCCTCTAGACCTCGCGATAATGAGACTTCTTTGCAAGGTTTGTTGGACCACGAAGAAAAAGAACCGAGAAATATTCCAAGGATAATAATGTCAAATCCTAGAATGTTAATCATTCAAGGATACTTATCTCGGGGGAATGCGAGAATGTTCCTCTTGATGAACATTGGAATATTCACCTTTGTTATTAGAAACAAGAAGTTTAACCATAATGCTTAGGCTATACCTCAGCAGTGGAATTAGCAAAGAACTCAGCAGAGACCTCAACAGAGGGCTCAACAAATTCCTCAGCAGAGACCACAATATAAGGCTGTTCCTAACAGACAACAATCTTATAGTTATGCTTATGCTTCTAACAACAAAGATCACTTTGCACAGCACTATGTACCAAAAGGCGAGAGAAAACATATGTAAATGCTACACAACCAAACACTAGATTTTATGTAAATGTAGCATACATATATGAAAGAAAGTGCAACACTTTTCAAAGAATAACTTATGGAAATTTTCCAAGGGTTGTGCTTACCACTGACCACCATGGACCCAAGCAGATTTGGGTACCTAAAACATATTAAATTGTTTTGTAGGGTGTCTGGTACATTGACAATTGATGTTCCAGACAATTGACCAAGAGAAAACACTGGCTGGTGGGTTTTACTGCCCAAGATGGATCAAAAGTCAACTTTGGAAGCAAGGACAGACCTGGATATACCAGAGGATATGGCAAGTTGGTGAAAAATGGACTTACAATCAAGAATGTTGCATATGTTGAAGGACTGGACTACAATCTACTGAGTACAAGTCAGTTTTGTGACATGGGATATCAAGTCACTTTTGACAAATATCATTGCATTGTCATGAGTGAGATGGGACAACAAGTTGTACTTGCTAAAAGAAGACAAAAAAATATGTATGTTGTTGACTAGACCACTGTTGTACCAGAAACCTGCCTCATAGTACATACAAAATTAGAACTCAACTTCTTATGGCACAAGAATTTGAATCATCCAAACTTCGATGATATCAATCAGTGGGTAAAGAAGAAGCTGGTGATAGGACTACCTGAAATCACATACAAGAAAGATGGAATATGTGATGCCTTTCAACAAGAAAAACAAACAAAAGCAAGCTTCAAATCAAAGACACAACAATCTACCAAAAGAGTTTTAGAGCTGATGCACATGGATCTTTTTGGACCAGTAACACAAACAAGCAAAACTAGGAAAAAGTACACTCCGGTAATTGTGGATGATTATTCAAGATACACTTGAGTAATCTTTATGAACAATAAAAGTTAGACACGTCAAAAGATATGTGAACTGCTATTGAAGAGACTACAAAATGAGAAAATTGTGGCATGATAGTGATGGAGGTCAAGTTAAATTATTAACTCGATGCCTACTAACACACTAGCAAGAGAACTAGGTTCAATTGTAGTATAGCTAGATAGAGTCGAGTCGATCCCACAGAGACTCGGCACAAATAAAAACACAACTTTATCCTATTAGAACTAAATTGAAAGGCGTTCTACGACCAACTAAATCTGAGAAAATAAAAGCATGTGACAACCACAAGACACAAAAGACCACAAAGGCGGACTAAAGACTACTAAAACACGGATAATACGGTTGATATTATCTAAGCGAATAGTATTGATTACGCTAGTAGATTATAACTCCCCATGTGAATTAGGGCGATAACGAGACAAAACAAGCGTTAAAGATTAATTATTATGACTACGAGGAGTCATCCTAAGGTAGATTTAGCTCCGATTAGGCCATCTAAATCATCGTGCCTCCATTACGTGACTTAGCTTTTTAATGCCTCCATCTCATATAACCCGACACAATTACGAGACTAGGGATGCCGGTATAAACCGTAACCTCATCTAAGCAACATTCTAGGG
Source organism: Gentiana macrophylla (assembly GCA_026214975.1). Lineage (NCBI taxonomy): Eukaryota > Viridiplantae > Streptophyta > Magnoliopsida > Gentianales > Gentianaceae > Gentiana > Gentiana macrophylla. The sequence goes on along the minus strand of CM047806.1, from coordinate 101,783,356 downwards.
TAAGGCGTACTTCTTAGATGCCGATTCAATCTATATCCTAAGTAACAATCACTTTTTGGGTTTCATGTTAAATTATGATGACGAATAACTAAGTTGATCGGGTTTAATTACTCGTTTTAATGCCAATTCGAGAGAATCGGCGTGAGTCGAAGCCGATCATAATATTGCCCTACACATCGCTACGCTCGGTCGACCCGAGCGACAAGACTCGGGCGACCGAGTGACATGTCTCGATCGACGAACACACGTTCTGTGTTGGTACAAATCATGATTACTTCTTAACGTTTCTAACCTAAACACATGGGTTCTTAAATAAATCTACATCACGCAATCAATACAAATAAAAACTACTCCATAATAAAATACATCAGATCTACAAATGAAGATTGCATAATTGAATAGTCATACCCTCGAAGGCGAGAGTGACTCCCACTCTTTAATGCGCTCCTAATCGGAGAATCCAGCGATTCCACAATGAACGAACATAAAGAAAATAAAACTAAAACTTAAAAGCTAAAATTGTATGAATTGTTTTGTGTTGTAGTGGTGTGTCTTTCGGCATATCGGCTCTTTGTTTATATAGGAGTTGTAGCCGACATAGGAGAATCGGAAGATTGACATGCATTTATCACATTAGGCTCGGGTGACCGAACTACAAGCTCGGTCGACCGAATGGCATGGCTCGATCGACCGAGCCTCCTCTTTCTGGCGTTTTCAATTTGGCTTAAATCGACTTGTTCCCCACTCCATGCTTTTGAATTGATCGATTTTATCTTTTCTTCAATGCTCGATTTTCTTCTCTTTTATCTTGAGATCTCCGGTTGCGTGATAATTATCTTCCCGATTTATCATGATCTGCAAAATCAGCATTTATCACACAATTAATTGCTCTTTTATAATAAAAGCGACTAAATACCAATTATCATATTAATAATCACTTATCATTAAATAATAAATATAAACACGTGATTAAATATGAAATATATATAATTAACTCCGATTTAAGGTTATAATTGATGACATAAATAGGTATATTTTAGCTCATCAACAAATGCCCCACTTAAACTTTGCCGTCCCGAACAAAGCATCAACAAGTTATTCCCAAGACAAATTTTCGTGGTCAAGCGATACTTACACAAGAAACCGAGTCAACTCATACCGGTCATGCTCATAAGATAAGCATTATTCATTACTCGCTATGAATCGAAGTGATTGTGTGCATGTGCATTGGTTTTATATAAATGTAGCAAGATTAGAGTTTATCTGGACTTCATATCTAAATTCACCAACATCGGTATTCATACTTCTTATGCCTCATAATGGTTAAAGCACTAGAACAATAAGCAAGAAGCGTATCTATAGGGTTTTGGACTTGGAGACCGAGTACTACTCAAAGCCTCTAAAAATTGAAATTTTCAATTTTGTGCATACTTTTCGAATACTACTAATCTCAAGGAAGAAAACTTTTCATAGAGTATCCCCTATCTTAGATTAAACATAGCATCGAATATTACCACAAGCGCAGGGCTACTTTGGTAATGTTACTACAAGCCAGTGTTTTAATGCATTGTCAAACACAGTGCGTCCCAAGCTTATTACTCCGCTTTTGTTGGCTAGAAGATCGAGAATACATCGATCGACAAATGTCGACACTAGGTCCTCATAACCAATTATCTCATAATGTACACATACTTCTTCCAATTATTATAACTCAAAGCGGTACTAAGCGATTCACATGTTGAGTAATTGAACAATACCTAACTACTTGCAATTGTTGGCATGAATATCCTTAAGTCTACTAACAATTTATCGCAAAAGTATAATATGACCACGTACTCACACGACTTGGTTCGTTTCTATCAATTCTAAGTAGAAGAACTTCACAAGTTTAAAGTGCACGAGTTAAATATTTGGCTCAATATTGTCTCGATATTCCGTTCCCTTGACTTTTTCAACATATAGCACAATATATAGCTAATTCCCGCCCCACTTAAACATGGCATTGTCCTCAATGACAAAAATAAATGAGTTCAAGATGAAAGACTTAGCTACGGAAACGGCCCCCAAGTAAAGGAACAATATCGGGTAATCATCGGCCTGGCGTGGAGAGACAAACACATCTGGATAAACAAACAAGCTCCACGAAACCGTAAAATACCATGTACATGGAAGTTATAAAATAACGTGGCGGTAATTATATATAGATATCTAATTACGATTTAAGCCACTTTACTTTATACCGCCATGGACAAGACCAAAAGGATTTAAACCTAAATAAAAACTCACATGATGGCTATCAAGGAAAAAACCTCGTTTATTCGAACTTAGACTCGGAACATGGCGAGATGAAAAAACCGTGATAGGCGCATGCTACTTTATTAAAAAAGAAAAGCGAAAAAAGAAGAAGATAGGTATAGGTAGTAGTTCTAAGTTTATAGTCGCTAGCTCGACTCGGCTCAAGATGATTTATTCATAGGCAGGGTCATCGAGGTACAAAACCTCCTCCTCGATGCGAGGAGGAAGCCCGTGATAATGCTTAATGCGATGTCCATTGACCACAAATCTGGACTCGTCTTTGAAATTGAATAGCTCCACCGCTCCGAAGGAAAGACTTGTTGTACTTGAAATGGGCCACACCATCTTGATTTCAACTTACCCGGGAAGAGTCTTAAGCCTTGGTGTACAAGAGAACCAGATCACCCTCTTGAAAGGTCCTATCCGAATCTTCTTGTCATGGAACTTCTTCGTGCGCTCCTTGAAAATCTTGGCATTCTCGTATGCCTCTAAGCGAAACTCCTCGAAGCGAGTTAATTCTAACATCCTCTTCTCACCGGCCAGCGTTTCATCAAAATTTAGCATCCTTGTTGCCCACGTGGCCCGGTGCTCCATCTCTGGTAGATGACATGCCTTTCCAAAAACAATCCTATATGGTGACATTCCAATCGAGGTTTTATATGCAGTCCTATAAGCCCATAAAGCGTCGTCTAAGCGTAACGACCAATCCTTCCTAGTCGTAATGCAGTTTTTCGAGGATCGCTTTATCTCTCGATTGGTGACTTCTACCGCCCACTAGTGTCAGGGGGTGATATGCGGTTGCTAGCTTATGTCGAACCCCATACTTGATCATCGACCTTTCAAAGGTTTATTGCGAAATGACTACCATTGTAGCTTATAATCGCCTACTAGGCGTCCCAAACCTTGTAAAGATGTTCTTCTTCAAGAATCTAACCACAACCCTAGCATCGTTAGTAGGGAAGCAATGGCCTCAACCCATTTGGATACATAATCAGCAATGACTAAGATATATCGGTTAGATAATGATGAAGTGAAGGGTCCAACAAAATCTATTCCCCAAGCGTCAAAAAGCTCCACTTCTAAGATGCTCTTGAGTGGCATCTCATTCCTCCTTGAAATATTACTGTCATTTGACAAGCATGACATGCCTTTGCATATTGGTGTGCATCCTTAAACAATGTCGGCCAATAAAACCGCATTGGAGGACCTTAGCCGCGGTTTTTCTCCCCGTAGTGTCCTCCAACTTCATAGGAATGACAATGCTTGAGGATATCATTATATTCTTCTTGGGCACACATCTTGAAAAATATTATCGAGATCTAGCTTAAATAAATAAGGCTCATCCCAATAATAGTGTCTAAGATCTTTAAAGAATTTTTTCCTTTCTAGGACAATGAAATTCGGCGGTAGGTACTTTGCGGATAGATAATTGACAAACAAACTAAACCATGGTTGCTTCTTCTCCTTCACAACCTCTATTCGTGAAGAAACTGCAGCACAATCATCATGTCCCCCGATGGTGGTGATGGAGAAAAGTTGTTCATCAGGAAAAGATTCTCCTATCTCAGGTAATTCCTCACCATCCTCTAATTGTAAGCGCGATAGATGATCGGCCACCACGTTCTCACTTCCTTTCTTATCTCGGATTTCTACGTCAAATTCTTG